>MCGO01000411.1:0-13933 GCA_002104985.1 Rhizoclosmatium globosum | reverse complement strand
AACCTATTGCAACTATTGTGGAGGCGGCGTCTATTTGTTATGCAATCCGCGATGCAATTATGGACTTTGAAGTGATTAAAAAGTAAAAAGCAAAAGGGTTCACATGAATAAAATGAGATATGCTGTTTTATTTATCAATTACAACCGGACGGTGACTATGTTGCTATAGCTACCTTGGCCATACTCATTCTCGCCAGACACTCGATATGAATATTGTCCAGTCTTCACCGCATCCTCAAGGAACGCTTCATTGCCAACAACAGCATCTGAAACATTACCAGATAACAACAAAAATGCTAGTGTTGGGTCAGAATCCAGATTCTCCAAGCCTCGCTCAACTTTGTAACTTTGCGCACCTGTGCTTCCCCTCCACCTCAAAGCCCACCTTGAATGTCCGTTATTCAATTTCTTGATTACTGGATCGAATAATATTGGTGCAAATACAGGAGGTTTCTGATAGAATGTGTAGTTCTTCGGTGAATTGCTTGCGATCGAGAA
Organism: Rhizoclosmatium globosum; assembly: GCA_002104985.1. NCBI lineage: Eukaryota > Fungi > Chytridiomycota > Chytridiomycetes > Chytridiales > Chytriomycetaceae > Rhizoclosmatium > Rhizoclosmatium globosum. The sequence goes on along the minus strand of MCGO01000411.1, from coordinate 13,435 downwards.
ATTCTTGATGAGCTGAACGGCCATAACTTCATCACTTCCGAACCCTGACTTGGTGATAGTTGTTCCACTACCAAGGATTTCATCTTGTACTACTTGAAATCCTGGCCAATGATACGACTGGAAAGAGTCAACTTCAGCGTGAGTCCAGAAGCTGCCGTTTCTGTTATGCGACCTCATACTCCATATCAACGCGCCAGCAGCTTGTGAAGAATTGACTGCGTTCAAAAGATTAGCGAATTCGCTGATGCTGTTGAGTCCAAATTCTCCCACGTAAAACAGCTTTTTGTACTTCAAAACCAGATCATGATCCTGCTTGAAGCGCTCTGCGTAACTTTGAGGTGGTTTTGGCTGAATGACAACTGAAATCGTAACAGAGCCAATAATTGAACATAGACCTGCAACCAAAAACCCAAGAAACAACAGAATGGTCTTTGTTTTTACCATTTGAAGCGCATACTGTTCTTTCCCCTTTTTTGATTTGATTTTTAGAAGTGATAGAATTCCCTTCGTATCGTATGTTTCAAAACCGAATAAATCGGGTTTGAACCACATTAGACATGTCCACAAGCAAAACACCATCGTCAATCCGGCACAAAAAATTGAGCCTGCGTATTCTTTAGGATCTGTTGGCGGAGGAGGTTGAATCTCGTAGTAGTGTCCAGTAAAGCCATCAACCGAATCATCAAGAAGGACTTTTTCTTCCCAGCCGTGGAAGCTCTCGGAACCGTCGATTACGTATTGCGTCACATTAATCTGTTGTTTTAACAATTTCGTCACTTGAAGTGTCCAAGAAGCGGGAACGGGACCACTACGAAAGAAAGCTCATTTCCAGTCTCCCACGCGTAAATGCCAGATTCCTTGGAGTATGGCACACCAGTCAGCGTATTATTTCTGCTCGCAACAAATTCTGTCATGGCGAGAAAGTTAGAAATAACGCGTTGGGAGGTGAAGAATTCGTCTTGAGTTGCGTTATGAAAGTCTGAGAAGGCTGGGACACCTCCCCACCTGCCATTCAAGAACAACTTTTAGCGATTGACCAGCACTTAAGCGATCACGTACCAGTCAAGCTTGTCTATAAGCGGCACAATGATCTTGATCCAATGTCAGAAGCTGTTTTAAAGACTTCATCCATCACTCGGAACAGATCTTCGTTTGCATATAGAACTGGGCCTTTGGTATTGGGATCACAGTCCAGTTGAATCCGGTCTCAAGGTACTGCGATACCGATATGTGGCGTGAGCTTGTTGACGGGAGCACCATATGCCAAGGTATACATGCAGTGACTGAGGTTCCAGCTTGGGCAAGCGATATCAAGTGTCTTGGATCCAAAAGTTGGACGACGAAGGGTGTTGGATTGGGCATCGTCCAATAAGATGCAAGGCCGGACATTGAACCAAAGAATTTGGGGCGCTCAGTGCCATGCTTGTCTTGTTGCTTTTCAATGGACTTCAATTCGTTTTTGGGGGGGAAGACAAGGATCCCACTTCCGATCTCCAGATTTCAACCAGCCACATTAATCGCACGCACCATAAAAAGGTGATAACTGTTGAGGGATGGGATGTTGGTTTGGGTAAAAATCATTTATTGATTTTAAATATTAAACTGTGAAAACACTCAAAAACGAAACCTCACCAGAACAAGCTACCTACGCTCAAAAAAGACGCTAACCGTGCCACAAAGTCTCGTAAGTGCTTCCATCTGAGCATCCTGCCTCCCAGATTCAGACTTTGGTCTAATTCCCAGCACGATACAGCGGTTACCCCATTTGAATGATGGAGACTGTATCATGAACCCCGTCAAATCGATTTGAATTTGTGATGGTGATGTTTTATGGCGTGATCCATTCCGATATCTTAAAGTATACAAAGAGTCGGTTTCATGTTGCAGAGTCTCCTGATGAAGAGATAAAGTTCATAAATGGACTTGTAAGTCAATTTAGATGATTTTCATACGATACTTGCGAATGCGGATACATCTTGGATACCGAGGCTGAAGAATAACCAAATTCCGAATTTTGATTGATTGAGAAGAAATTAAAGTTGTACTGACGAAAGTGCTTTTCATATTCCAACAAGGTTTCACTGATTAAACACCCTCGTTGAACAAAACATTTTTAAGAACCTGTGCCATGACTCCGTGCAAACTCTCGACCCCAATCTTACATCCATCTTTGCTCACTTTCGCCAACTCACCACCCGACGATGCGTCACCCTTTCCACCTTTCTTTTTACCAACTTCACCAATCATCATCGGTGCCGCCCTCGAAAGCGCCACCTCCGACTGCTCAATCTTGTCCGCAAGATCCGCAATCTGACGCGCGGTATAATCCCGATTCTGGTATAAATCAATCAGCCCTGAATCCAATTACATAAACATGAAAAACATAAACCAGAAAACTCAACTGCAAGAATTGGATTCGCACTCAAAGTCCCAACCCAATACTTATTCCACAACAACTCCAACACGCCTTTATCCATCGCACTCGTGAAATAATCGAATCCATTTCGTATATCTGTTTGCATGGACACCGAAATCTTCAATTTTGTTGAGAGGGATGCTTTGGTATTCAGACTGTGGCACGTCGGGAGGGGTGTAGGATTCGGGGTAGGTACGGAAGGCGCCGAGAGAGACTGCTCCGGATGAGATTGTGCGGTTTGGATCGATGACTACGGCGCAGAAGGCTCTTGGTAGGTTTGGTTGAGGAGTTGGGTTGAGACGTCGATTCCGGAGAGCCAGCAGCCATAGCCTGGGTGGGAGTGGTACCAGCCGATAACGTTTTCGAGACGGCCAACCTGTTTTTTATAAGGATATTTTAGTTGATGGGTCTCTTTCATTGGGTAGGGGATTTGAGTACGACATGGAATCAGTTGAAGCCTTCTCCATGACATTCACGTTCAACTATTTCGTTCCCACTTGAATCTTTCCAGCACACTTCAATCCTTCAGTGTATTCTCATTCCACTCCGCGATGCGATCCACTTCACCACAAAAACTCACCTCCTTCCCTTTAATAACATAATCAACCATATATTCATACCCTTCCTGTGCAGCATTCACTCTCGTCTCGGTTCCTTCAACAGGAAGTGCAAACGCATCCATCACAATCATTTGATCACCAACAACCTTCCCTTGCATAAGTCCCATGACTTCAATGCTTCCACCCGAGCGCGCGTGCATAACCTATGAATAATGCAGTGTTAGAAGGGGGAGTGTGGAGAGTGGGTTGGGGAGTATGCAAGAAACCATTTTGACCAATGCCACGGCTGAAATGCGGACTTTCTTGAAATGGTTTGGATCTTTTGTCCATGGCTTCTCCTTCATGATTTGTTGTTGTTGGGCATTGTCGTAGGCGAAGATGTTGTCGACTTCGGTGATGTTGTTGTTGAGGGCAAAGGTCTGGTGTGCGTGGTTAGGATAATGGCAAGGGTAATCATGGTAGCGATACCTTGAAAGCATCCTGGGCCTGCATCTTTGAAAGGGATTCAAGGGTTGGATTGAAGGTGGAAATGCCAACTAGAAAAAAGACACGTTAAACTCTTCTTCCACGAACAATGGCGACAGGTGCGTGCAATATTGGGATTAGGAGAGAAGCTACGAGGTGGTAGTCCTTGAATTGTGCGAATTGGATTGGGATTGGATTGGGATTGGCAAGGAGACCTTGTAGACCTTAATACCATCCGTAACTAACTCATTCAACCTCACTTCTTTAGTCCCACGTAACTTCAGGCTTCTCGAAGGTACATTATCATTCGTGGATTCGCTTGCCATCCGTCTTCGAATCGCTGACCAACCATCACAAAACAACCTCACAAACCAACAAACAAACAGAACTCGAAAAGGGTGAAAAGGGAATCGGAGACGGAACATCTCATACGGCCTCTCAGACGGCGACGACCTTCTCATGACAAACTGGCATGGAACTATCATCGGCCCTGGAAACGTTCGTGCTTATACTACCCGTCACCAAAACCGTGTGACTCACCTTGTTTTGTCTTCTAGACTGTCCATGAAAACAGAATTTACAGCTTGAGAATCGTGTGTGGCCCTGAGTACCCTGGAAAGGCGCCACTCGTGTCTTTTGCTAGTCGTGTGAATATGAGTGGTGTGAATCAGACGAATGGAAAGGTTCGTTTTTATTTTTTTGGTTCTGATGTGAGAGTGGGAGGGAGGAATGTGAATGCGTGGTTATTGTGGTTCCGAAGGTTTTCGAATCGTGTGGAAGGCGATATTAACGCGATGTTCATCGAGTTGGATGAGTTTCGAGGATTCTATCGTGTTCAGGAATTATGGGAATACTCTTCGCATGGATGGACATTGTCTCGTAGTCGCAGGAGCTTGCCTCTTTCTCATGTTTTTGTTCTAGGTTGAGAAACTCGGGTGCTTGGATGCATGGAAATCTAGCTATACTATTGAGAATATTCTGGTTGAATTGAGAAGGTTCGGCTATTTTTACTCTTTTTTGGACTAACGCTTGCTGAAACAGAGAAATGGGATCGCCAGCCAACAGAAAGCTTGCTCAACCAGCAGAGGGAAGCATGTTTTGAAGTTGCTGTTCAATAAGAATAAAACGTTGATGGCATGAATGTGCTGTGATGAAACTGATTTGGTTCATTTCGTTACTTCATTTGATAATGGTAATTTGAAGAAGATCGATTTCTCATTTTAAATGACATATCTGTCTACATTAGTCAAATTGAATTGATTTCAATCAGATACAAACCGCAGTAAATGATTTGAGCGAATGATCCAGTGAGTTTCTGTCCAAGTATATAGATAAAGGTAATATGCTTCGAAAGTATGTAGGTGTATTTTACAGTTTATTGATATTGGCCTTATTCTTCTGTGTGGTTCAAGACAACAGACAAAAATCTTGTACGGGTAGTCGAATTATGTAATTGAGTGAAGTCGTCTGGTTCGTGTAGAGTAGCTAAACTGCACTTGTCTTGTGTGCCGTATTGTAAGCATCTCATGCAAGCGCCATTTGGTTGACTCAACTCATTTTTAAAAGTGGGGGCAACAATGACACTCAAGTTGGGGGCAACAACACACTTTTTCTTGTCTTTCCTGCAACGGGTGCATGATTTAAAGCGTTCTTCTGGTCGTTGGGTGTTCAAGTAACCTGGAGCCAAGTCGCATGCGTCTTTACGACGGATGCAATTAGTACAAGGACCAGAAGTTGAGCCAGGTATTTGAATGCATTTACGCTTCCTGTAGCGACATGTACTGCACGCTGTAGAGAGGCAGTGAGATGATGATATTTGCATAGTTTTTGAATTCGTTGATTGTGATGAAGGGAATGAGTGAGTGGTTGTGGGGTTTGGCATTTCCTTTTGTTTTTCTCTTCTCCGTTCCCCTTCTCTTTCTTTTATTTGTTCCATGCACAATTAGTTTATTTGTATCGCCTCCAACAAACAAACAAAACAAACAAACGAATGCCTGATCTGCAAGACGAGTCGCCGACACAGCCGCACCCGCACCCGCACGGCCGCCTTCTAATCGTGTCCAATCGGCTTCCAATCACCGTGACCCGCGACAAGCACACGGGCCAATACACGTTCGTCAAGTCTTCGGGCGGCCTTGTTTCAGCGCTGAGTGGCCTTTCGAGCAATCTTCCTTTTGTTTGGATTGGATGGCCTGGTTGGTCGCCTCTTCTTTGTCTTTGTTCGTTGAAACTAAACTATCGAACTAAACTATCCAACAAACAGGCATCACTGTCGCTCAAAACGACGAAGATAAAGTATCAAACTCCCTCCTCAATTCACACGCTTCAATCCCCGTCTTTCTCCCGCCTGAAACTGCCCATGCTCACTACAATGGCTTCTCGAATGGCATCCTGTGGCCCCTGTTTCACTACCACCCAAACGAACTCAGTTTCAATAAAGAGCATTGGGATGGTTATTTGGATGCCAACAGACGGTTTGCAGAACGCGTGGCGAAGGAGTGGAGGGAGGGGGATACTGTTTGGGTGCATGACTTTCATTTGATGGATGTTCCGAGGGTTCTTCGAGCGTTACTTCCCAATAAGAATGTCAGGTTCGTTTGTGGTTGTGGGTGTTTTGGAGTGGCGATGACTCACTCAACAACAGGATCGGATTCTTCCTTCACACTCCTTTTCCGTCCTCAGAAGTGTACAGAATTCTTCCAGTCAGAAAAGCCCTATTGAAAGGTGTTCTTGATTCGGACGTGATTGGGTTCCAGACATATGACTATGCGCGCCATTTCATGTCAAGTTGTGCACGCATTCTGGGATTGCACTGTTTCCCTGATGGAATTGAAGTAGAAGGACGGAAAGTGAGGGTTGGTACTTGGCCGATTGGGATTGATCCGACAAAGTTTGTGAAAGGTACTACTTCGTTACAAAGAGTGTAAAAACTGATGCTAATTTTATACGTATTACCTAGGTTTACAGTCTGAATCCATCCAAGCCCACATTGCGCGGCTACGCGCACGGTTTAAGGGTACAAAGATCATGCTCGGTATCGATCGACTAGATTACATCAAAGCACTCCCTCAAAAGATCCACGCCTTCTCACACCTCCTTCATACCCACCCATCCCTTCAATCAAAAGTCGTGCTCATTCAAATCGCTGTTCCATCGCGTGAAGATGTCTTGGAATACCAGAACCTGGATCGTGTCGTGAACGGTCTCGTCGGAAAAGTAAATGGTCGATATGGGAGCGTGGAGTTTGTGCCGATTCATTATGTGCATAAGGGTGTTGGATTTGAAGAGCTTGTGGCGTTGTATGCTGTTGCGGATGTTTGTGTTGTTAGTAGTACGAGAGATGGAATGAATCTCGTGAGTTATGAGTATATTGCGAGTCAGGAGGGGCAGTGTGGTGTTCTTGTGTTGAGTGAATTTTGTGGAGCGGCTCAGAGTTTGAATGGTTTGTTCCTTTTGTATATGGTTTATGCATTCTGAATACTTTCAAAAAAAAAATAGGAGCTATTATCGTGAATCCGTGGAATACGGAAGAACTTGCTCAAGCTATGTATGACGCGTTGACTATGCCACAGAAACAGAAGGAAACGAGTTATGCAAAGTTGAATCGCTACGTCCACAAGTACACGGCTGAGCGATGGGGCTCTTCATTTGTCAATGAATTACGTTCATTGCCAAGTTCATATAATGGAACTCAGTTGACAAAGTTGACAACTCAAGTTGTTGTGGACAAATTTTTGAGGTCGCGAAAGAAGAAGGTATGCTGGTAATATATCACTATACTTACGTATTAAACTGGCATCCATAGGTCTTCTTCATTGACTACGACGGAACTTTGACTATCAACCACAGTCTTCCTGAGTTCTCAAGCCCTCCAAAAGCCATTCGCACTTTGGTGAAACGGCTTACAAGTCTCCCTGATACATTTGTCTACATCTTTTCTGGTCGTTCTCGAGCTTACTTGGATTCTTGGTTCACTGATATCAGTGTTGGTCTCTGTGCGGAGCATGGGTGCTTTTACCGTCATCCACCTTCAAAGTTTGACGATAGTCTGTTGGATTATCTCGAACCAGAAGGCGGTGCTGCGCCATTGAGCCCATACACATCTCCCAACACGCTAATAACCACAATCCCACAAACAAACTCGTTCCAAAACATCCCTGCCCTCGGAGAAACAATGCTCGCCTCCTCTCCACGTCCATTAAAATCACTTGGCTCCCTCATTGCATCCCCACTCCCCTACTCCCCACTCATGCGTCACATCAGTCCCTTGAAACTCGCTGCAACAGGCGGCCAAACCACACCCTCCCCAAAACTCGGATCCTCCCTCGGCTCAACCCTAAAACCAACCCCGCGCCGTCTCCAACACGGCTGGCTCGCCCTCGTCGACGACCAACAAGACAACACAGCATGGACACACGAAATCCGGCCCCTCTTCCAATACTACACCGAACGCACACCGGGCTCCTTCATTGAAGAAAAAGAAGTAAACCTCACATGGCACTACCGCAACGCGGACCCCGAATTCGGAATGTGGCAAGCAGCCGAACTCCACGTGAACCTGGAGCAAATACTCAACCACGTTGCCGTCAGTGTGATTCTCGGGAACAAAACTGTTGAAGTCCGGCCGAGCATGGTTGATAAGGCTAGTGCTGCCCGAAGCGTTGTGCATGATTTGGGTGTCATGGGAGTCGGTGTTGATTTCTTTTGTTGTATTGGTGATGGAAAGACGGATGAAGTTGTGTTTCAGTATTTGAATGATGCGTTTGGAGGGGATGGGAGTGGGGAGGAGGTTGTTACTTGTACGGTTGGGAGGAAGCAGACGGAAGCGAAGTGGGTTTTGGAGGGGGTGAAGGAGGTGGAAGGGTTTTTGGGGGAGTTTTGCGATGTTGTGTTTGAGATGACTGGCGTTGGTGTTGGGGGTGTGGAAGCGGGGAAGAAGAGTTTGGATGCGCTTGGAGGTGTTGGGTTGGGAGTAGTTGATGTTGAGTGAATTAGGGAATTGATGGGATTGCGGAATTGCTGGCGTTATTCATTGAATGTATATAATAAATTAGTTCAATTTAATTGGTTAGCGGAATTCATTTAAACAAGTTTCGGTTCTGAACCCCTGGAATCGTAGACAATCTTGACTTCGCCTGTTAAAACTTGAAATCATTTTGCACTATCAAGTATATTAAAATCAAAACTTGAGATGTATAACGGTACTGAGATCGGAAATTAAAATTAAAAGACATACTTACGTTTGTTCCCATGGGAGGGGGTTTCAAACGGCGAGTTCTGGGAGTAGCAATGTGTTGGGTGAATTTGTCGCAGTATGGTATGCGTAGTTCGAGGAATCACTCTCGACTTTGTCAAACTCAAGGAAGAAAGGAGTCGAATCGACGATGAGCAGAATTTACGGTCTGGTATATATTTGTGGAATATACGCGATGCCGAAAGCCAGAACTATGATGAAATTATTACTCAAAAGGACACTGAAGCCAGGAGCTGGGCTGAAAAATGTCTCATACTTGAAATGGATATTTGTGAGTTTATAAAATTGCAAAACTTACAAATGAGCTCCGTCATGCTCGCAACGAGATTAACAAGGACGACGACAAGAGAAGAAACAAAATGACTCATTTGGGTGAGTCCTTGTCCTTGAACATAAGGAGATTAACCAGTCAGTGATTTGCAGAAAATGCAGTTGAAAACTCAGCACCATTGTTTTCTACATACAATATCGAAGGTGCTCTTGACAGTGGAAAAATCTCGGCGGTCAGTGGTATATCGATTGGTGGCCAGACTATTTGATGGAACAAAAGATGGATTCCCTGTCGGAGCGTACACTGCGTCGAAAATTTCAGCATCAAACTCGTTGTATACTGTCACAATCCCAGCCTTTTCTGGGGCTTTAGTGTTCTTGGGGCAGTCTGACCCATCAACTGACACGGCAGCAGTCTCACCTAGACCACAAACGACGAACAAGACATCTTCGGCTGCATCAACCCAGTATATTTTTAATGTTAACAGTAGCTTCTTTCATTTTCTTATTTTTAGATAAACTTTAAAACCGCCAAAGAATAATGAAACCTTCATTCATTTCCAAATTGGCTTTGATTGTCAATTCTGTATACGTAACCACGGGGAGGTATCTCACCACGAGGCTGCCTTCTCGCGTAAAAAGAGTAGTATCACTGCCTTCCACTTTCCTCTCTTCCAAGTAGAACGGTTTCCCATCTACCGAATCGCACAGTCCCTTACTGTATATGTTTATCCACGAATGCGTGAGAGAAAGGATGATTGAGCTGGTCCTCACAAATACGCAAAGACCCCCACTGTTCATATAAAGAAAAAGAGTCTGGGACTGGGCCAACCAACTTGTTGCCCCCCATATCCAAATTATAGAGTGTTGGCAATCCTCCAAATTCTGCAGGGATAGGGCCCGACAGCTCGTTATGGGAGAGCCCACATTGGATCAACTTTTTCAAGTTTCCGATTTCTTTTGGAATCTCACCCATAAGATGGTTATAGTCAAGATGAAGATTATCTAGGTTTACTAATTTTTCGATTTCTTGAGGGATGGGTCCAACCAGTGAATTCTCCTGCAAGTTGAGGCTTCGCAATAAAGTCAAGTGTCCAATGGCGGCTGGAATAGACCCTTCTAAATGGTTACCAGCCAAGTAAAGGATTCTCAGGTTTGTCAATTTACACACAACCTCTGGAAACGGACCAGAAATAAATTCAGGCAAACTCAGAACCTTCAAATGAATCAACTGCGCAATTTCATCAGGTACTTGGCCTCTCTGAGATGATCCTGAAAGCAACAAAAAAGTCAAGCTCTTGAGCTCTCCAATTTTGCGTGGAATGTATCCGTTAATGCCGTCCAAATTCAGATGCGTGAGTTTTGAGATGAGACAAATTGCCTCTGAAAGGACAGGTTTGATTGGGTGACTAGCTTCAGGACTAGCCTTATTCTCCCACCCCCACCATCCCTTCACGTCTTCATTGTATCGAGCAAGACGAGTTTTTTCATATTTCTCCAGATCGAATTTAATATGGGTAGTATCTTTCCAGTACAACGTGGCAATGACTTCTTGAAACGCTCGTGGCGGAGTCGCAATCACTGAAAAGAACAATTGGGGCAATGGTTCGTAATTCGTCACTTTAGGTCGTTTAATAACTGGGCTGAATACTCTTTCGAGGGAGGCAATGGCAAATTGCTCTGATGAGATGATCTCGTTGATGCGTCTTGATAGTCCGCGGTACCGAAACAGGCCAGGCAGTCTGATCATGAGTAGGATGGGGATGACTATCTCAACTGGTAGGTCTGAGAAGGTGGCCATTGGTGAAGGTTTTGAGAGTGTCCCAAACCACCAACTCAAACTTAAGTGAAAGTATCTTTATTATTGAATTTCAGTAGCAAGCTACCCGAGAATAACGAATGGAGTATTTATTCTTCACTTTCTTTCTTAAGTTTGTAAACGCGGGTAAAAGGTCCTTTCTCACCGTGAGGTCGCATTATGGCGTAAAACAGTGTCGCATCACTACCTTCAAACGTCCTCTCTTCCAGGTGAAAAGCTTGGCCATCAGCCCAATGGCATTTAAATTGACTGTACAAGTTGTCAACAAACCCATGAGAAAACGGATGGGCAAGTTGGCCTTGACAAATAGTCAGAAACCCCAACTTCTCATGTAAAGAAATAGAATCAGGAATCGGGCCAACCAACTGATTAAACTTCAAGTCCAAAGTACGTAATATTGGCAGTCCTCCAAATTCTGCAGGAAGAGGACCCGATAGCTCATTTTTGGACAACCAGCATTCATTCAACCTTTTCAAGTTTCCGACTATTCGCGGAATCTCGCCATTCAACTTATTATTTTCGAGATTGAGGTGGTACAAGTTTATCAATTTCCCGATTTCTTGAGGGATGGGTCCAACCAGTGAATTCTGCTGCAAGTTGAGATTTTGCAATGACGTCAAGTGTCCAATGGCGGCTGGAATTGACCCTTCTAAATTGTTGCCGATCAAGTTGAGAGTTGTGAGATTTGTCAATTCACAAACAACCTCTGGAAACGGACCAGAAATGAAATAAGGCAAACTAAGCACTGTCAAATGAATCAATTGCGTAATTTCATCAGGTACTTGGCCTCTCTGAGTTGATTCGGAAAGAAACAAATACGTTAAGCTCTTTAGTTCTCCAATTTGGCGTGGAATATATCCGTCTATGCCGTTCAAATTCAGATGCGTGAGTTTCGAGATAAGGCAGATCGCCGCCGAAAGCACAGGTTTGATTGGGTGACTGGTCTTGTTCTCGCACCATCCCTTCAAGTCTTCATTGTATCGAGCAAGGCGAGTTTCGTAATGTTTCTGCAGATCCAATTGAATGTGGGTAGTATCTTTCCAGTACAACGTGGCAATGACTTCTTGAAACGCTCGTGGCGGAGTCGCAATCAGTGAAAAGAACAATTGAGACAATGGTTCGTAATTCGTCACTTTAGGTCGTTTAATAACTGGGCTGAATACTCTTTCGAGGGAGGCAAGGGCAAAGTGCTTTGATGAAATGATTTCGTTGATGCGTCTTGATAGTCCGCGGTAACGAAACAGACCAGGCAGTCTAATCATGAGTAGGATGTATGTCACTATCTCAATAGGAAGTTCTGAGAAGGTGGCCATTGGTGAAGAAAGGTTTTGATGAGACAAATAATGGAATAACCTTAATAACCTTATCAAATGAATCATGTCACAATCCTTCCTCACGAGCTTATTCGCAGTGTTATATCGCATCTTCCCATCGACAAACACCTGCGATCAGTGGCCCTGTCGTCCAAACTTCTCTTCAGCGATACAATCCTCAACGACCTCACCTTTGCCCGTCTCCACGTCCAATCACTCATCCCCCGTCCTTCACTGACACTGTGGGAGTATCTCGATGATAATGGAATCAAGTATAGTGAGTGGACGTCGCTGCCCTTCAACTATAAATGTGCAGTGTATAGTTTGATCCTTGTAAAGCCTGACCGACGTGGCATCTACACTTCCACTGTCGAGTTTCTTATTTCTATTGAGAAGGTGGACCCACGAGCCGATAATGATTATTGCATCATAACCGCAATAATCAAAAACTCCACTTAAATGGTGCGGCTTCTTGTTACTGATTCACGCATCGATCCGTCTGTTCACGATAATATGGCGATTCCACTTGTTGCCCGGTATGGAGGGACACATCTGTTAGGGCTGTTGTTGAAGGATGAACGAGGATCCCAGTCAGGTTGGAAGCGAAGCAGTTATTGAAGCACTGCAGAGTGAAAGTATGGCTTGCTTACTTCTAGCAGATTCGTGTGTGCATCCATCTCAGAACGACAATGAGGCTGTGTTGACAGCAGTTCGAAACAAAATCAAGGAAGCTATTGGGCTGTTGGTGAGAGACTCTCGTGTAAAAGTAATTGAAGATTTGGAAGTGCAATGAGAATTGCTGAGAACATGAGTGATATAGATATGGTCGCCTTATTGTCTCGTGTTATTGAAGAGTTTGAGGAATAAATTGTAGTTTCTTAGACAATTTTTAGAATCTGGACTACTTTTGATTATAAATCATCTCACTTTATTTCCAATCATCATTCAATTTAGTTATTCCCTTCTTCGTCCTCCCACTGACCGTCTTGCAGAAGCAAACTCTTGAGATGCGCTTTTTCCCATTCCAGGCGGAATTCCGCCATTTGATCCACCAGGAACAATCCATCTTGGATCTACTCTTTGTGAGAGCTGATGAGGAAGAGGAGGAGCTTGTTGCTGGTACTGGGGAATCTGCTGAGGATAACCTCTTCCGCGAGCTTTTCTACTATCCAAATCTTGACCGTAAATTTGGCGTCCTCCGATATTACTGATATCTGAAGCATCAGACGCGTACATGTCTCCGGGAGGGTATCGGTATTGCTGAGTTTGTGATCGTTGAGGGCCTGCACCGGCATAAGGGTTTGTTTGTAATTCGCGTGCACTATTAGATGCGGAACG
>MCGO01000410.1:0-14334 GCA_002104985.1 Rhizoclosmatium globosum | reverse complement strand
GGAATCACCACCATGACAACGTTGACAACACAATCCACGTTAACAACATCAACAACTGATACGACGGTAACAACGCAACGACACATATGACCGATACAACCGCAAGAACCGAAACAACGACAACTACTGGAACCAGTTATACTACGGCCACCACCACGACTGGAACTCTTGGTCCAACGGCGACAACCGGAACTACTCAAACAACTGGAACATCTGCTACTAGCGGAACAACCATTACTACAGGAACAACGCAGACAACCCAGACGACGGTCACTTCGTCAACTACAACAACCATTACAAAAACCCAAACCATTAATTCCTTGACCACAGCCACAACAACTAGTAAGCCTAGTTTTTCTGTAACAGCTTCCTCGATTTCAACATCAGCTTCAAATAATGCGACAACATCCACCGAAATTTCATTCACAACTCCTTCCTCAGCCTCATTTACCCTGCTAACACCAACTACTTCAACCTCTTTCTCAACATTGCTCGTACCCGCATCCTCATTAACGTCGACACCCTTAGTAACCACAACTACATTGCCAGTTTCCATTCCAAGCGTGTTTTCTGCAGATGATATCGCGAACCAAATGGCTGCCGGCGCCATTCCTCCGTACAACCCGCTTCTTCCAATCGACGCTGCAGCTGCTCAACGAGTTGTTGATAGCACCACAGCCCTACTCAAAAATGCATTGTACAAAGTGGATCCTCTGTCACTGACTCAGTCTCTGGGGCTCATGATTGGAAGTTTGTACCCGAGTCAGACGTTCAGTTTCGCTGCTGTTCCACTGAATGCGTCAACGCCGTTTGGTCAGAACGGGCTGTATATGTCTTTTCTTTCTCTCAGTATTCCGTAAGTCAATTATTTTTTTCGTTCGCTTCTCTAATTAACTTCCAGATTAATAACGTTGTCACGTCTTCTTCGCGTCAAGGAATTTTGACAACCTATAACGCGAGCGCTCTCCAACTGTTTTTACCCCTTGAAGTAGCCATTGATTCGGAATGGGTCAGCATGCAATTACTATCAAACAACTCGAACGTGGTCATCAGTATCAACACGGCACATACTTCTTTAGTCAATTTGAATTTGGCTGTCTCCTCTTCTGGGAAGAAGCGAGCTCCGGGAGTAGCCACAAACATCATCAACGGAGTATCGCCTCTTTTCGCTCTTACCACACCACTAAATGATCCTCGATTCCCAGTTCCGATTCCAACAACTGTTACAGGTAGACCTTTGGTCAATGCAACTCGACCCGCTCTTACCGATCAAGACTTTGTCAATAATGCGACTTTGATTGTTGATACTGTATTGCCAGCTTGTGCGAGTCCCTGCGAATCATTAGTAAGTGTTTTATCCATGTTAAAACCTCATACTGATCACAATCTGCAGATTCCCAACTTCGCCACATTCAAATATGGCGCGTCCATCAACACCTTGAACTCAACCTGTCAATTAGTCACCCCCACAAACCTCACCTCCTACACAAACTGCGCCGCGAACCAACCAAGCTGCAACACCCGCGGAATCTCAGGCGTAAGCCTCGCCAAAGAATTCGCCCTCCTCTTCGAAGACCTCTGCACCCGATACATCCAACCCACACCATCCGTCACAGCCATCAACAGAACCCTCACATTCACATTCAACGAAACAGCAACTCAACACGTCCTCCACTTCAAGTACTCTGTCACAGACGTCAACGGCCGCACACTCGCTGGTATCCCATACCCAATCTTTATGACGGATGTATTAGCACGGCGTCGTGACGTTATCACACTCGACTCTACACCTCAAATCAGTTACGACGGATGTGGACCTGTGATTGCGCATATGAAGTACGATTTATGTGAAGGCTCTGTTGTTAATGGGAACGGATGTAACGGAAATGTGACGGCACATTTGAAGTATCCTGAAGTTGATTTGACAAAGATTCCGGGGAGTGGCTATGATGGGCAGACGTGTAAAGCATCTCCTATAGGTGGTGGTGGTGGTGGTGGTGGTGGTGTGGTTACTACAGCGTCGGGACTTTCTTTGAATAATGGAGGAGAGGGAGGAGGCGTCGTTGTTCCAAGTACTGGCCCTCGTATTCCTGCACCTACTTCGGCGATTGGGAATAGTCAGGGCGCTCAAGATCAAAATGGAAACGGTCAAGGCTCCCAAAATCAGAATACGAATAATCAAGATTCTCAAAATCAAAATTCAAACAGTGGATCCGGAAATCAGCAAGTAAAATCTACAACAGGTGCAGGAAGTCTTGCTGACGGTACAGGAAGCACATCTGGTAATGGGGGCGTACAGGCTCCTGGAGGCGTTACCTCGAATGGCGACGTTTCTCAGTTGCAACCCGTTGCAACCGATACAAGACCGAAATCTCCAGGTGCTGCAGCGCTTTTGAATGGAGGCTCTGACATTCTTGTGAATCAAGCGCAAGGACCTACTGCCATACCCGCGACGAGTCAATTGCCACAACCAGCACAGCAACCAGTACAAACTATTGGTTCTGGAAATAATCAACCAGGAAGTGGCCAGTCTGATTCTGTAGGCACAGTTATTGGCGTGGTTCCAAGTAATGCACCCATCGTTGGGCAACCAGTCATTTTGCCGGGAACAACCAGCATCACCGCGACCTCCAAGACAGCTGTTAGTGTCGCGTCTACGACAATTACACGCGCCGATGCCGGAAACGCTGCTGCGACTACAACTGTTAAAAAGTCTGACACAACCATCTTGACTCCTATTTCCTACGTCTTTATCCTTTTGTCTTTCCATCTCTTTTGAAAACAGTTGCTGTTTAAAAGTTTGAATCCTTCAAGATACCTTATCAAAGTTTCTTTTTGTCAGAATGCTGAAAAAATTATATGAGTTGATCCAGTTTGTTATAATCAAGGTCGAGTCAGAGTCCCAGGAACCAAAGTCACAGTTCCTTCGCTCCTCCTCTGTAATTGATCTTCTTCCTCATTCCTCACATCTGAACTCTCATCCAACCACTTGTTGCATTTCTCGAGACTGTTTACATTCTGGAGTTTGATTCGCATTCCCTTATCTGAGTTGCGGTTAAGCACTCTTATGTAATTGATCATCATCCTCATTGCAAGACCATCAGTACTTGCATTCCTGAATATATTGGAACAATCCGCAATACTTCTCTGCTATTTGAAAATAGCATTGATTTCCTAGATCCATTTCCGGTTTGGGGCTGTTATAGGCAAGTTCCCTTCTGGGTTGCTATCGCTTTCGGCTGTATTTGGATCTTGGACAGAATGGGTTGCGAGCCAGTGGTGTATTTGACTGTAAAGAGTTTGCTGACTGATCTGTCTTGATGGTTGAACTATTCTGGGTGAGATTGGAACTACACGAACATCTGGCGAACTCTCAGGACGTTGCGCTTGCGTATTCACTGATGGAAAAGCCGTGGTTTGTGTTGCCGTTGGATTGGAGGAGGTGATGAGGTCGCCATGTGTAACAAGCAACCAACGAGTACGAATAGATAGATGTAAATAATAAATTTAACTTGTCAACTGTAGCCGTTGATGCTTGTATATAATAAAAATAGATTCGATTTCTATTGTTCCCAATGGTAGTATGACGACTAGCAATGGGTTAAGATGGGCAATGATGTGTTGGCGTTCCTAATTCTTTTAGTCGAGTCAGCGAACTTAAACTCGGAGCAGTGGTGTATTGAATGAGAGGGAGAAACCTTTTAGTCGAGTCAGCGAACTTAAACTCGGAGCAGTGGTGTATTGAATGAGAGGGAGAAACCTTTTGTGCACGAAGTTTGACGTTAACAACGTGTAAAGGGGAGCAGTAAATGGGAGAGAGTGTAGAACCTTTTAGTCGAGTCAGCGAACTTAAACTCGGAGCAGTGGTGTATTGAATGAGAGGGAGAAACCTTTTGGTTTGATTGTGTTTGTGTAAGTTGAGAGGGGAGCAATAATATAACAAGCCGAAGCTTCTAACCTTTTGTGCACGAAGTTTGACGTTAACAACGTGTAAAGGGGAGCAGTAAATGGGAGAGAGTGTAGAACCTTAATAAGGTATAACGCGTTCAGTCCAATTTGTTTCCAACGGCAACTCAAATCAATAAACACCTTTTAGTCGAGTCAGCGAACTTAAACTCGGAGCAGTGGTGTATTGAATGAGAGGGAGAAACCTAATTAAGAGCAGCGCAACGCTTAAGATAAGAAACTGCAATAACTTCCAATTTATTAAACGAAAATACCTTTTGGTTTGATTGTGTTTGTGTAAGTTGAGAGGGGAGCAATAATATAACAAGCCGAAGCTTCTAACCTAGTGACGCTCCACCAATCAGAGATGTTCAACACTCTCACTGTCTCATACCTTTTGTGCACGAAGTTTGACGTTAACAACGTGTAAAGGGGAGCAGTAAATGGGAGAGAGTGTAGAACCTGGAAAACCAAAGGTATAAAGAAAGATAAGAAACTGATAAGAGTATAAGACCGCCAAAACTCCACCTTAATAAGGTATAACGCGTTCAGTCCAATTTGTTTCCAACGGCAACTCAAATCAATAAACACCTAACGTTCCCAGTCCATCAGTTTCATAATGAACCCTCAAAATCACACCTTTTAGTCGAGTCAGCGAACTTAAACTCGGAGCAGTGGTGTATTGAATGAGAGGGAGAAACCTGAGGATCGCAACGAATAAGAAAAACGCCGATAAGGAAACAAGAACCCAATGAACAACACTCCACCTAATTAAGAGCAGCGCAACGCTTAAGATAAGAAACTGCAATAACTTCGAAGAAAGAAAAAAAAGAAAGGGGAAAACGGGAAAAGCAACAAAGAAGAAAATCCCGACAATTCCCCATTATCCCTTACGTACGGTCCAAATTGGACGAACACGCGCCTGAGCACGCACCCATCAAAACAAGGTGAGAATTATTCGACTTGGTATTACCGATAGTCGATTGTTTATTCGAAGCTTGTAACAGTTCCTTTGAGCCAAGTGGCAACGTCGCGTCGCCCCCTGACGCGGAGATAATATGGTTGAGCCTTATACTAACATTTTCTTGAAACTGGATTTGGTTGACAAACTGTAAATCACTGAAGTCATCCAAATCCTCAAAAGGATCCATAATTTTAGCAGACAATATACTAGCAAAGATAGAATCTTGAGACTCAGCATCAATTTCTTCATTCAGGAACAATGTATCAATATTGAAGACCATCGGCGGATACCATAACTTCAAACGATCACCAGAAACAGGACGTCGACGTAGTCGTCCATCAAATTCACGCAAGATATAAGCACCCTCAAGTACTTCAGCAATAATATACGGTCCAAACCAGGCGTCTTTCAATTTTCGACGGTGTTGATCATGTAAATTCGAGTCAAACACTAATACTGGATCCCCGACACAAAGCCTTTTCTCACGAATTTGTTTTCTGTATTTTTCATTATAATATTCGGCACCACGTTGTCTGTCACGCTCGATTTGTTGTTTGATTTGAAGTAAATCTGATGCTCTGCAGTCCAACACTCTTTCTCTTGCAGCAATTAATTCATGCAATGTCATGGTTTCTTTGAAGTTAACAACAGCAAATGAACTGAATTCCAGATCTAAATGTAAGACTGGTTCCTGTCCAAAGCCAATATAATAAGCAGACTCTCGTCTGAAACTTGTAGTAATATTTGTAGCAAAACAGAAGGACGACAAACGGTCGACCCATTTCTTTGGATTATCACGACAACCTCTCGCAATAGCAGCGACCAACGGAGCATGACGACGTTCCCCTGGTCCAAGCCCTTTGTGATTATGAGGTGCAATTAGTGATATATCAATGTGATAACAATCATAGACTTCTCTCGCTTTCTTTGAAGACATTGTTGACTGGTCAAAGAATAATCTAGACGGCAAACCAAAACGATGGAATACATTCTTGATAGTCCAGTCCAATGAACTCTCCCAATTTTGTAACTTAAAACCTTTCGCCTCAACCCATCCGCTGATACCTTCAGTCATGTGCCAAAGATTAATATAACCGTTTCCAGTGACTGGCATTGTAACCCAATCACCGTACCAAACAAGCCACACAGACGAAGGAGTTTGCGACGGATTTAACTTTTCTTTCTCTTGATCAAATCTTGAACGTTGACATGTGTCACATCTTTTACAGTACTCATAAACATCCTTCCGAAGAGACTTCCACCAAAACCGGAGCTTCAACTTAAGATACGTCGCCTCAAAAGCAAAGTGACCTTCGTCATGCGCATCTCGAATTAATTCCAGCTGAGTGATACGTCTAGTAATAACTTGTTTCGGAAAAGAGTCTTCAGACCTCTTGTAAAGCACACCATTTCGTAAATAGAACTGAGCAGCCATCTTGCAGAGTCGCTGGATTTGCTTTGCAGTTAACTCGTCTGAAAATACTTGCTCATCTAAATATTTAGCCACATGTTTCAAATCATTGTCCTCGTCATAGGTTTCCCGTAACGTTGCGGCTCGGACATTGATTCTACAATAAACCATGGCTGCATCCAATGCTGCATCAATAGCATTATCTAACTCCGCATTATCATTTTCTTCTTCATCCACAGACTTATCATACATTCTTGACATAGCATCGGCAAGATTCTTATCAGTACGAACAAATTCAAAGCTGATTGGAAACTGGTGAATATACGCAATACTTCGCTTCATATGAATATCAATATTTGCAGGATTATTGAGCATTCCACGAATATAGCTTGCGTCCCCACGAAGTACTACTTTTGGTGCAAGACAGATCTGAGGTTGAGCGCGCATCAAACCCAAACAGCATGACTCAAGTTCTAACTTTGGAATTGACCACTCACGTTGTTCTTTAGACCAAATAGAACCAAAATTATGAGACGGTTGGAACTTCCTATTCTCATTTTCTTGACCCAAAATCTGACAGTTAGCTTTACCGCTCGCATCAAAGTACAAGATTGGTGGTCTTAAATCAAAAGCATCATAATTGAGGTTGATACGTACAGGAGCTGTTAACATGGCTGTTTTGAGTGCTTCAAACGCCTCCTGTTGTTCAAATCCCCAATACCAAGTTACACCTTTCCGCAGAAGTTCGAAAAGTGGACATGTAATATGTGAGAATCGAGGAATGTACATACGATAGAACTGACACATTTGTAACATAGAACGTAATTTATCAACACCTTTTGGGACTGGATATCGAGCCATAACATCCAACTTTGAAGGATTAATATAACGACCTTCAGACGAACATACAATGCCTAAAACAATGGCTTTTGAAACACCAATTTGAACTTTGTTGTTGAACGTAAGACCTGTTTCAATGGCTCGATCACACATATATCACCACATGACCTAATTGTTGAACTTCAGTACGAATACCGTCAACTACAGGACTGATTGGTCCAATTCCTGCATATACTGTAAGATCGTCTTGAAGTCCTCGAACGTCTCCATTACTCGGAGCAACAAATTCCATAGATGTAATACGCTGGCCAACTTGTGCAGAATTAGTTTGTCCTTGAGACAAACCGGTAGGGCGGATCAAACCAATTGGAGTATTAATTGCTGAGATATCGCGACACTTTGGCATAACTAAAATCTGATCAAAGTACGACTCAAAATCAAAGAGAGCCATCAACGAATGACCTGCGATTTCTTCAGTTGAAACTCCATATATGGCATAGTACCAACGTCTCTAATAGTAACAGCATTTCCACGTTGACCATCACAAATCGGACGAATACTACCATTTTTCTTCAAGACTGGCCACCAACGATTTGAATACGGTGAATTACAAAACTCATGACATCCGGCTTCAATTCGTTTGTTGAAGTAATCAATGACTTTCTGTGCCATACTTTTTGGAACAGGTGGTGCCTTATCTTTCCACGGGACGTGAGGAATAGTATGTATTTCTACCGGTGTTCCCTTGTAACAGCCAATTTCCAAGAGATCCATAGAAAACGCGCCTCGACGAACACGAATAATATCTTTGAGATATTCAATTTCCAAATTGGTAAGTTTAGCCTCCTTGCGACAATCACGGAAACAAAACTCCAACTGCTCTTCAGTCCAATCTGGCAAAACTTTTCCTCGTTGCGATATCCATTTTAACGGTTTGAATACATCAGCTCCGCCTGGTACCTGCATTGCAACCGGCTTTACTTTTTCGGCAACAGTTTTGGCTTTGCGAACGTGGACATAATCACTCGCAATAGACAATTCACATATAACTGGAACGTGATCAGATCCAAGCATATGATAACCGTGATAACATTGTTTGACAAGTATTGAAGTTGAAACCCAAATACCATCGAAGCGAGCTCCCACGTTCCCGCGACGATTGTAATGAAGCCAAGTTGTAAACTCTACTGCTTTTGGGTGTAATACACGATAGCAATCACGAAGTTTTAATGTTAAATCTCGTAAATAAAGTCGTTCATTATACTTAAATCCGGACGATATTTGTTGAATCATGGACGGATGTATATCACAAGACTCTTGTGCACTATTGAAGTCAGCACACAGAATAACACTTTGATTCTCTTGTAATAGTTGGTTTACACGAGTTAAGACTGCTCGACTAAACTCTTCTTTGAACGGTAATCGACTGTCATGATGACGACTCGCATTGACCATATACACATTCAAAATAGTTGTAACGCCAACAGTAACTTCTAAATAACGACCTTCACATTGGTCTTCATTTAAACCTGGCAAAGATTTGACGATTGAAACTGGCTCCACAAATCTGGATTGTTTGATTCCAGTCAACACGCCATTTCTACGTTTCCCAAAACCCAACGAATTGAAAGGGAATTCGGAATGATAGACATAATACTCAGAGAAATCTAAACTTCGAAGTTTTAGCAACATTTCTTCGTCCAACTTAGACTCTTGAATACAAATTATGTCGAAGGACAACAACTCCCGAATATTATCCTCAGACATATAACGAGCAACATTTCTCACTGAATTGACGTTCCAAGAAATAACAGAGATTCTTGAACTTTGCCCAGGCATCAATCCAGTTGACGACGTAGTATTTAGCACTTTCAGTTTAACGGCCAGCTGCTCTCTAGCCTTTACTGAAAATCCGCCGAATCATCGTCTTCCTTCGCTGGACGGCGACGATTAACATCAATGCGAACTCTTGGATCATGAATATTTGCAACTTGTACATTGACATTCTTTTTACGATCTGGACTCTTGAGATTAGCCCAACAATTTCCATCGTCGTCAAATTTGACGTTGACGTTTGCAGCAAACCAGAACGGCATCCCAGCCAAAGCATAGAACGACGGTTTCACACCTTCCGGCAAAGCAGGCAAAACCCAAGATTTCTGCTTGTACTTAAAACTAGCGACCTCCCAAGTCGAATTTTGTACAACAGCAGCAATCACAGTCTTTCCATTATTCGCTGCGACCATAATCAAATGAACGTCTGAAATCAATTCATTGACCGAGGCACACAATGATGCAATCTCCCTCCACTATCATCCAAAAACAAGAACTTATCGTCGTACCCCTCAAATACAACGGGTTCATAAATCAAGGATGAATAGGCTGGATTAATTTTGATGGCATTGACATGGATTTCATCGTCCCACTTGTCATTCAGTAGACCCGACGAAGTTGTCCTCTCATCCCACGGTTGATCGACAACATTAATTGTAAACATTCTTGACTCCGCTGGTTTCAATTGACGAATACGAATTAACTCAGATGCAACCTCAGGTACAGTATAATTATCATATTTAACTCGACGATAAAGAGACTCGAGCGTTTCAATGATTTCACGATCAGTCACTGGTGGATCAAGTTCAGGAAAGAATGCCACGGCTCTCATAAGACATCCATTGAAATTAAATCTAAAGTATTTGTTGAGTATGGACTTCCAATATATGGTACACAATAAGCGAAACGGAAAACTGGATGTATCTTCAAGCTGTACATGATTGCTTTTAATTCTTCCTGTTTGAAATACTCATATTTGTCCTCCCAAACAGTTTCTTCAACAATAGATTCATCGTCTGAAGCGTACCCGTAAACACTCGTTTTGTGAACGTGAAACATATTCGTAGTAGTAGCAACTGGTTTCAACTCCCTTGCCCTCGTATCAAGGATAAGCTGACGTTGACCACCCTTTCCGAAATAAGTTTGTTTCATTTCAGCGTCTTTGTAGTATACAGCCATTTGGTCGTTCTCATTTCTCTTGACTGCAATCGGCCAGTTGTTCACGTCCTTATCATGATTCAACTGCTCACACTTGTTAAGTGAAAGACTTTACCAGGATGCTCCGTAGTTCCTGTAACTTTGTCACAATACTTGCACAAGAATGGTTTCTTCGGAGGAATGGGCTTCTCCAAAGTACCCGAAAAGAATAACTTCATTTTCTCCATTAATTCCGCAACTTCGTTTACGTCTGGAGTAAATACTGGCGTCGGCGTTGATGCAGACGCTGGCTTTTTAGGATCCTGTTTTGGTTTTGTTTCCTTTGAAAGCTCCTTAGTTTGGGTCTTCTGTGAATCAGTCTTCTCGGATTTCGACAAATTATCCGGCTTTGAGGACTTTGCAGCAGTTTTAGTATGTTTGTGTTTCTTTGTAATTTCTGGCTCGGAATCACTCGACGACACTGCGGCTTCTTCCAATTCAGAATCGTCCGAGTCGAAATATTCGTTTCCAGTTCTTTAGATAGAGACGATGCTTTGCGATCCACAATATCCATCTCATTAATGACTCTACAAAACTTCTCCCAATCGTATTTAATCTTTCCACCAGCACCCATAATCTGATGAAGAATGTGCTTTCTTTTAACTTCGTCGAACGCTTTCAAGAATGTGTTGATTTCTCGTTGTCCAATGGAACAGATACTTCGTCCATCATTGCAAGTAGACGTTCAAACTCGGCTAAATATTGACCCGACGGTTGTGGCTTCCGCTGTTGTCGATAGGCAAACGCGGTAAGTGTTTCTTGAGTAAACAATAACATCTTGATCCGCAAACTCAGTAATAATCACTTTTGACTTCGTTGAATGTTGGCTCGACGTCATTCTCTTCAACGAATACTTTGACCCACAATTCATACTTTGCATTCACGGCTGGAGAAACTTCCAGTCATATAACCAAGTTTCTTGGAATTGGTGTCAAATCCCAATTCACCACACTTCTTACGGACGAACTCAACAAAGTCCGTACCTCTTGGACCTTGAAGTCTTATCTTTAAAACGCTCCATAACTGACTTGCCCATTTTAATAATAGAAATAATTTGGTACGCTCGCAACTGTAAAAGCAACCAACGAGTACGAATAGATAGATGTAAATAATAAATTTAACTTGTCAACTGTAGCCGTTGATGCTTGTATATAATAAAATAGATTCGATTTCTATTGTTCCCAATGGTAGTATGACGACTAGCAATGGGTTAAGATGGGCAATGATGTGTTGGCGTTCCTAATTCTTTTAGTCGAGTCAGCGAACTTAAACTCGGAGCAGTGGTGTATTGAATGAGAGGGAGAAACCTTTAGTCGAGTCAGCGAACTTAAACTCGGAGCAGTGGTGTATTGAATGAGAGGGAGAAACCTTTTGTGCACGAAGTTTGACGTTACAACGTAAAGGGAGCAGTAATGGGAGAGAGTGTAGAACTTTAGTCGAGTCAGCGAACTTAAACTCGGAGCAGTGGTGTATTGAATGAGAGGGAGAACCTTTTGGTTTGATTGTTTGTGTAATTGAGAGGGGAGCAATAATAACAAGCCGAAGCTCTAACCTTTGTGCACGAGTTTGCGTTAACAACGTGTAAGGGAGCAGTAAATGGGAGAGAGTGTAGAACCTTAATAAGGTATAACGCGTTCAGTCCAATTTGTTTCCAACGGCAACTCAAATCAATAAACACTTTTAGTCGAGTCAGCGAACTTAAACTCGGAGCAGTGGTGTATTGAATGAGAGGGAGAAACCTAATTAAGAGCAGCGCAACGCTTAAGATAAGAAACTGCAATAACTTCCAATTTATTAAACGAAAATACCTTTTGGTTTGATTGTGTTTGTGTAAGTTGAGAGGGAGCAATAATATAACAAGCCGAAGCTTCTAACTAGTGACGCTCCACCAATCAGAGATGTTCAACACTCTCACTGTCTCATACCTTTTGTGCACGAAGTTTGACGTTAACAACGTGTAAAGGGGAGCAGTAAATGGGAGAGAGTGTAGAACCTGGAAAACCAAAGGTATAAAGAAAGATAAGAAACTGATAAGAGTATAAGACCGCCAAAACTCCACCTTAATAAGGTATAACGCGTTCAGTCCAATTTGTTTCCAACGGCAACTCAAATCAATAAACACCTAACGTTCCCAGTCCATCAGTTTCATAATGAACCCTCAAAATCACACCTTTTAGTCGAGTCAGCTTAAACTCGGAGCAGTGGTGTATTGAATGAGAGGGAGAAACCTGAGGATCGCAACGAATAAGAAAAACGCCGATAAGGAAACAAGAACCCAATGAACAACACTCCACCTAATTAAGAGCAGCGCAACGCTTAAGATAAGAAACTGCAATAACTTCGAAGAAAGAAAAAAAAGAAAGGGGAAAACGGGAAAAGCAACAAAGAAGAAAATCCCGACAATTCCCCATTATCCCTTACGTACGGTCCAAATTGGACGAACACGCGCCTGAGCACGCACCCATCAAAACAAGGTGAGAATTATTCGACTTGGTATTACCGATAGTCGATTGTTTATTCGAAGCTTGTAACACATGTGCTTCAAAGGGGAGTTTCAGTGTGAGTCATACGTGTGGAAACGCAACGAGTTCGGAAGTCTCGGCTTCGTATCAAGAAAACGAATACGACATTATAAATAAATTGTGACAAGGAAAGTTACTTTGTTTAATTGTTTTAATTTTAATCAATTTATTCTCCAGCATCTCATTTCTTTTCTTCACCTCGGCGAATTCAAATCACGCCAACAACCAATGTTTGGTATACCCGTCTTCGCAGCAATCTTTTCTTGTGCGATCATGGTTGTCGCCGGTGTAACAGACCTAGACTGTACCACGGCGAATTCGATTTGGCCAGCCGTGTTTACCAGTTTGACGAATTGCTGCACTACAGCCACAGTGGACTGCAACGGGGCCTCAAACTCAACCGGTTTGATCGACTCGGATGATTGCTTCGTTTCTTGCAACAGCTACGGATTACTTGACAGAATGTGAGATCCCAAGATCAAAACACTCAAACACTCATTCATCTCATCCTAATTACAGTAAGATCCAAAATAACAAACTTGGCAGCTGGCGTTGTGCCTAATTTTAATAATTTGGGCTCATTGACAACTTTGTAAGTCGATGATAATGTGGTAAAGGTCTCATCTTTCTTAACCTTTCCATCAGAATCATAGCCAACAACTCATTTCTAGGACAATTAAGTCGGTGGCCAACGACACTGGTTTTCGTGTAAGTCCCCGCCTTTATTACTTGAAGCGATAACAGGTTTCCACTGTGCAGCGATATCCGCCGAAACCAGATTGATGGCCCCATCCCCACTTTGCCTTTCACAACCTCGCACGCATACTTTGATTGCAATGCATTGAGCGACGCAATTCCGCCTCTACCCAACAATATTATCGAGTTGTAAGTCCATCCCCACCTTATATCATCACTGGCACTTACACTGGTTATGCCACCCATACAGCTGCTCCAACTCGAACCAACACACTGGCAGTCTTCCAGAATTTAACACACCCTACCTCGTCTCGTTCAATGCGACAGACAATCAGCTCAACGGAACGATCCCACTCTCGTTTTCGAGCTCTTCCTTGAAACAGTTTGAGGTAACAAACAACCAATTAACAGGCGCCATTCCGAACTTGCCGTCATCGTTGACAACAGGCAAATTTGATGGAAACTGCTTTTCGCGGCCAAGCAGTGTGACATTTAAAAACTCGTGTCCAATTGCATCCACGTGTTCTTCCCAAGCAGATTGTGCTCAGCATAACGCAACGGGTATTGTGGACTGTGTTGCTGCATCATCGTCTGGTGCCCTCCAATGTCTATTTACTAGTTGTAACGCACCGGGATCAACCCCAACAAATGGAAACACAACATGCACAGTGAGCTTTACTGTTTGCGATTCTTGAATTAATCAAAATAAGGTTGGAATTGGAGGCGATTGTACAGTCGACACAGATTGTATTGCACATATCAATGGAACGGTGACTTGTCAGACGGATACTTTCGGATTAAACGTTTGTCAAAATCAAGATTGTGATAGCGGATTCACTCGTGAGCAAGATTCGTACAGCCATTTCATATGTGTGTAATTTTTGTTTTCAAAAGTCGGGAGAGGTTTCTAATGCTGAGAGATGGGC
>MCGO01000041.1:0-380363 GCA_002104985.1 Rhizoclosmatium globosum | reverse complement strand
AAACCCTAACCCAACCCTAACCCTAACCCTAACCCTAACCCTAACCTAACCTAACCCTAACCCTAACCCTAACCCTAACCCTAACCCTAACCC
This sequence comes from Rhizoclosmatium globosum, assembly GCA_002104985.1. Taxonomy (NCBI): domain Eukaryota; kingdom Fungi; phylum Chytridiomycota; class Chytridiomycetes; order Chytridiales; family Chytriomycetaceae; genus Rhizoclosmatium; species Rhizoclosmatium globosum. The sequence continues at coordinate 380,270 of MCGO01000041.1, read as the reverse complement.
TAACCCTAACCCTAACCCTAACCCTAAATGTATAAATGTTCTTTTATTGATAAGTGAGCAGTTAGAGAATAGGAGTCTGCATCTGCATCTGCGTCTGCATCTGCGTCTGCATCTGCGTCTGCGTCTGCATCTGCGTCTGCATCTGCGTCTGCGTCTGCATCTGCGTCTGCATCTGCATCTGCGTCTGCATCTGCGTCTGCGTCTGCATCTGCGTCTGCGTCTGCATCTGCGTCTGCGTCTGCGTCTGCAAGACATAACCCAAATTAAAACCTGGCCCCAACAAACACTTAACAGTATTCTTTGAGGTTGAAATAAGAGTTATATTGGTTGTTTTGACTATTTATGAAGGTATGGTCCAGTTGACCATCTTAACCCATCCCAACACTAAGGGTATAAACAGGATGGGTCAGAAAAAAGTGGTGTGGGAAATGGTGTTTTTATGTTTATTTAGTGTATAAAATTAATGTATAAATGTTCTTTTATTGATAAGTGAGCAGTTAGAGAATAGGAGTCTGCATCTGCATCTGCGTCTGCATCTGCGTCTGCATCTGCGTCTGCGTCTGCATCTGCGTCTGCATCTGCGTCTGCGTCTGCATCTGCGTCTGCGTCTGCATCTGCGTCTGCATCTGCGTCTGCGTCTGCATCTGCGTCTGCGTCTGCATCTGCGTCTGCGTCTGCGTCTGCAAGACATAACCCAAATTAAAACCTGGCCCCAACAAACACTTAACAGTATTCTTTGAGGTTGAAATAAGAGTTATATTGGTTGTTTTGACTATTTATGAAGGTATGGTCCAGTTGACCATCTTAACCCATCCCAACACTAAGGGTATAAACAGGATGGGTCAGAAAAAAGTGGTGTGGGAAATGGTGTTTTTATGTTTATTTAGTGTATAAAATTAATGTATAAATGTTCTTTTATTGATAAGTGAGCAGTTAGAGAATAGGAGTCTGCATCTGCATCTGCGTCTGCATCTGCGTCTGCATCTGCGTCTGCGTCTGCATCTGCGTCTGCATCTGCGTCTGCGTCTGCATCTGCGTCTGCGTCTGCATCTGCGTCTGCATCTGCGTCTGCGTCTGCATCTGCGTCTGCGTCTGCATCTGCGTCTGCGTCTGCGTCTGCAAGACATAACCCAAATTAAAACCTGGCCCCAACAAACACTTAACAGTATTCTTTGAGGTTGAAATAAGAGTTATATTGGTTGTTTTGACTATTTATGAAGGTATGGTCCAGTTGACCATCTTAACCCATCCCAACACTAAGGGTATAAACCCTAAGTCTGCATCTGCGTCTGCATCTGCGTCTGCGTCTGCATCTGCGTCTGCATCTGCGTCTGCGTCTGCATCTGCGTCTGCGTCTGCATCTGCGTCTGCATCTGCGTCTGCGTCTGCATCTGCGTCTGCGTCTGCATCTGCGTCTGCGTCTGCGTCTGCAAGACATAACCCAAATTAAAACCTGGCCCCAACAAACACTTAACAGTATTCTTTGAGGTTGAAATAAGAGTTATATTGGTTGTTTTGACTATTTATGAAGGTATGGTCCAGTTGACCATCTTAACCCATCCCAACACTAAGGGTATAAACAGGATGGGTCAGAAAAAAGTGGTGTGGGAAATGGTGTTTTTATGTTTATTTAGTGTATAAAATTAATGTATAAATGTTCTTTTATTGATAAGTGAGCAGTTAGAGAATAGGAGTCTGCATCTGCATCTGCGTCTGCATCTGCGTCTGCATCTGCGTCTGCGTCTGCATCTGCGTCTGCATCTGCGTCTGCGTCTGCATCTGCGTCTGCGTCTGCGTCTGCGTCTGCATCTGCGTCTGCATCTGCATCTGCGTCTGCGTCTGCATCTGCGTCTGCGTCTGCATCTGCGTCTGCATCTGCGTCTGCATCTGCGTCTGCGTCTGCATCTGCGTCTGCATCTGCATCTGCGTCTGCGTCTGCATCTGCGTCTGCATCTGCATCTGCGTCTGCGTCTGCATCTGCGTCTGCGTCTGCATCTGCGTCTGCATCTGCGTCTGCGTCTGCGTCTGCGTCTGCATCTGCGTCTGCATCTGCATCTGCGTCTGCAAGACATAACCCAAATTAAAACCTGGCCCCAACAAACACTTAACAGTATTCTTTGAGGTTGAAATACGAGTTATATTGGTTGTTTTGACTATTTATGAAGGTATGGTCCAGTTGACCATCTTAACCCATCCCAACACTAAGGGTATAAACCCTATCCCAACCCTAACCCCATCTGCGTCTGCATCTGCATCTGCGTCTGCGTCTGCATCTGCGTCTGCGTCTGCATCTGCGTCTGCATCTGCATCTGCGTCTGCATCTGCATCTGCGTCTGCGTCTGCATCTGCGTCTGCATCTGCGTCTGCGTCTGCGTCTGCGTCTGCATCTGCGTCTGCAAGACATAACCCAAATTAAAACCTGGCCCCAACAAACACTTAACAGTATTCTTTGAGGTTGAAATAAGAGTTATATTGGTTGTTTTGACTATTTATGAAGGTATGGTCCAGTTGACCATCTTAACCCATCCCAACACTAAGGGTATAAACACTCAAAAATGAGTTTCTGCAGAATTCTGTGAGCTTCAGGATGAACACTTCAAGGCTGAACGCAGGAGTGGGGACAACCTGTTTGTGAAAGATTTCTAAAGCATTTTCATATGTACTTGGGCGGAACCCAGACTGAGAGCATCCAATTAAGCCCTTCATAACAGAATGCGGATACTCTGACATCACCTGAGTTAATACAGGTTCCAACGTTGTGGTTTTCTTCCATCGCGGAGAATCCAGAATTGCAAATCCCCACTCCAGCTCATGAATATGTGTACTGTTTTCAATGCCAATCAAGTACATGTCACGCAGGGAAACATCCTCATTGATTAGTTCAGTGAAATATCGTTTGACGGGACTCAAAAGAGCACTTTGGAGAACACTTCTTTCATTTGGATCCACTTTCGGCTTTTCAGAAGAACAGAGAAGCTTTGGTATTTGTTTTGATTAATTGCAATTGAGAGAAGGGTGTTTGGAGTTGGTAACAATTGTGGCATTCTGTAATCATTAAGAAGCATCTCAAGAATGTTCGAGTATTTTAAAGCGTGTGTCAGAGTTCCATTGACAGTTGGATCAACACGAGGATCGGACAGAAGTTGTGAGACAATTCCAAAACCTTATTATCCTGAAAGGACGGATTGACAAAGTCACGATAGCTCAAAAGTTTTTGAACAGCAGCCCAACTTCGGTCGGTTGCCGCAATCAAGAGACAGTCATTCCCAATTTCAAAGCATTGATTGAAAAACAGCTCCACTAGCGAGTGATACTCGTTGAAAACAGCCCATATCAGCGCTGTTGCAAGCAATTCTGGATTTGACTTCAGTTCCGCATCGCTCAGAATCAGCTCGCCCAATGCGACGGGCTGAGCCGTTGATCTCAATTGATACATCCAACAGATCTCCTGTCTCTTTTCCGAGAAGTGCCTAGTTTCCTGCAATCTGAGAACAAAAGCGTGGTATTGGTAGGGGGCTGGGAGCCTCTTCCAGGTTTGAGGAGAAACATCAGGGCATTGTTGCTTCCAGTGGCTCGCAACAAATTGATTGCTGAGGAGTTCGGAGCTAAAACCAAATGCGAATTGTAGGCCCAGTAATGCAACATTCAGCGAGTCATCAATTGGCAGGCACTTGAAGATTAGTAGTAGGACCTCTTGAGGAACCAAAACCATCTTGGTTTTTGTGGGGAAGTCAATGAATACATCCATCTTATCATCTTAAATTTAACAATTTAACAAAATCATTTGAATCACTTTATTGAATTCTTCTAGGCAATTGATACATTTTCATTAACTCCCGGTATTCGCTGTTCAACTCACTTGACCGAATAGCTTCTTCAACAGCCTTAGCACCATGAATTCCCCAAACCCACCAGCAATTCCACCAACCAAACCAACACTAATCATACCCCGCCCAAAGCCGCAGTAAGCAGTTGCTGCAATATATATCCAACCTTACCTCCCAGAACATTGTCCACATTCGATATATATCCAACTTAACCTCCCTGAATACCGCCTACATTCGAGATTGCATCCTTTCTGAATTCCACAAAGCTACTCTTCCCGATTGCATAATGCACAGCCCCAGTCACCAAATCAATTGCTATAATAGCACCAGCGAATGCAGCGCCACTCCTTGCCGCATTCCGTGCGCAGTCAATGATTGAAGAGGACTTCTTCGGCTCAAACTGATTCAATATATAAAAGGCAAAAAAATTCGCTATAATTGTTTTATCTCAGCATCATCTTAAACCCTAAACCCCATTCTCAACTCGGTACTTGACGAGCGCATCGATCGTAACGACACACAATCCCCACTTCCTTCCCATCTCCAACAAGTCATCCCTCCTCGCCATACCCCCTTCATCAAGAACAACTTCACTAATCCCTGCACAAGGCTGCTTCCCGGCCAACCGACACAAATCCAAACTAGCCTCAGTGTGTCCAACACGACTCAACACTCCGTTTTCATGTGCTCGCAAAGGGAAGACATGTCCTGGCCGAGTGAAATCCGTTGGTTGCGAAGTTGGGTTCGCAAGTTGTCGAAGCGTCATTGCACGATCGTGCGATGAGATACCGGTCGTGGTTCCGTGTTTGTAGTCGACGCTGATTGTGTACGCAGTTTTCAGGGAATCTTCGTTGTTTGTGACCATGAGTGGGAGTTTCAGGGCATCCAGTCGGGAACCTTCCATTGGAACACAGACGACACCACTATTGTTCGGTCATGAGAACTGCACAATAGAGAAAATTAAGAAACGCACCCAGAATATCGAATCATGAACGCCATCTTCTCCTCTGTCACGTCTTCGGCCGCGATGATAAAGTCTCCTTCGTTCTCACGATCCTCGTTATCTACAACAATAACAAAATCGCCCCTCTTCATAGCATCGATTGCTTCAGGAATTGTGTTGAATCGCGACGTCTGAATGTCAGCGGCGGCGATAGAATCCGCTGGATTATTTGTGGGAGTGTAGTAAAATGAATTGAGAGTTGCAGATGCAATAGAGTGTGCAATGGTTGTTGATTGAACTGTTGCTGCAACGTTTCCGTTGAGGAAGACGGCGTGAATTTTTGAATGTGTTGAAGACGGTGAAAGGAAGAGCGGTGACAATATTCCTGTTGGATATGATCGAGTTAGAAAGTGTATAATGCATTTCCAACGTGATTTGTAAGCTCCAATCACAACCGGAACTAATCACCAATATGTGATCCAACGGTCCGCCTGTCTCATATAGTCTCAATTTCATTTTCTCGCTTCTCATAGGACCTTTCTACTCGATACTCCAGTCCTCTTCAAACCAGCAGAAGTAGGAAGAAGTACGTGAGAAAGTACGTACCAACAGTAGAGAGCTCCCACTCTGGATTCAGTTTAACCAGCATAAAGTCTGCAAAAGCATCTTTCGAAACAACTCCTCGTCGTTCCTCGATACCCAAAACCTTCACAGCTTCCCTTGAAACGGACTCAAGAACCCGTCGAAGAGCCACGGCAGTTTTTGAAGATTCGTGAGAGTCCCCATCCCATTCAGGTAAAGAAGAGACAGCTAACTCCCGCACTCCTGGCCAAACAGAGGGTGACTCTGAAATGGCCAGAGCCCCTGATGCAACCAGCTCCTTCTTTTCCTTCTTTGAAGCAGCGACCGTCTTTGATTGTGATACAGCGAGTGAAAGATCACCATCGGCATTGTATCGAATAGCGACAGGTCTTCCCTTTTCTGCCCCCACTTTCTCACTGAAGCCGTCAACAACCGCAACACAGGTTCCATGAGCCGCAGCAGCCTTCAACGCAGCATCGAGAGACTATTCACAAGATGTAAAGAAGGTAAGCTACTCCATCAGAAACAAGAAGGGAACTCTGAAACACACGAACCAGAGAAGACTTGATCCCCCTCCAATCACCCCCAATAATCCCTGCATCAACCAGACCAGGCAGCATCAAGTACCCACTCGCATCGACCTCCACCGCAGCATCGACAGCCTTCGCCTCCCCTTCAATCGCAACAAACTTCCCACTTTCCCGGGACACAACCACACTGGTTTCGTGCACAAGCCGCTCATTGTCCACAAAGACAGCCACGTTGTTAAAGCGAACGAGGTTAGATGATGTCGTCATTTTGGCGGTTCTCTCGTCGTTTTTCTGATGATTTCAAATTGGATTGTTGTTTGAAACAAGGTCCGTTTGGTTGACAGCAAGTTTGATTCGAAAAAAGAAGCAAAGTCGCCACCACGCGGACAATATCGGATCGTCCCATGTGCGTTTATTTCAAGTAAATTCGATGTATCATTGTGTATGCTGTAATCGAGAAGTAGTTTGTCAGCAACTCAACGTATCACTTATGGGTCGTCACTCTCAGCTTAATTCCTTGCCCTACCATTCTCTTTGATCGCATCCATCAGATCTCAGTAAATAACTCTATTTTATTACTCATGAAACTTTCCCCACACCATCATGCAATGACATCTCCCCATCCCTCAAAAGTGTTCTCATGGACTCCCCAGCTGATTCATCCAGCCCTTCGATCGCTTCATCCAATCCAAACCAATCATCCATCATATTGGTTGAAGGTGGATGGACAGCATCTCGTTGTTTAGAAGCAGTGCCTAATGCAAGCATCCTTTTCCGTACCCTCCGAATCTCATCCTCGACAGCATCCCGCATGGCACTATTCCGTGGATAAAGGTCCCGTACACCTTCAAGAACATCGTCACTTAAAAACACGCCTCGATCCAACGCTTTTCGCAGTATTGTCTCTGTATACACCAAAGAGCCTTGTTTCACATGTTGCACGAGCATAGCATTGTAAGCAAGAGCATAAATATCGGCCTTGGTTCAAGATCGAGTGAGACAAGTGAATCATTGGCAGGCATATCTCTTGCATGTGGCGCGAACGAGACAACCTTTCCAACCCATGAAGAAATAGAGACACTGCAGAATCCACCTTTTCCAAACCACATCTTTTTCGTAGTGTACTCTTTTCCGCGAATCATAAAAACCAACACTCCGCAGGCACGCCCAATAAGCAATCTGACACGCCTTCCTATCCAAAAAGAACCGGGCGGTGGATCAACAGGTACTCCAGGGTATCAAATATTTTCGAAGGCTGTTGTTTCCGTGCCATGCCTTCCAGGATGGGCGTCACGTTTGAAATATGAGGAGTGTAGTGCATAGTTTCATGCATTATCCCTTGGTGTAAGAGAGCGACAGCCTCTGTAGTCAGGTTCCGTTTACAGAGTCCATAAATAACCGTTCCATAGAGGGTGCGTACATCTTTGCTGCGTAGCTGAGATGGATCTGTGGCATCCATACATTTGCGAAAGTGATCCAGTGCCTGAACAACATGACCATGCTCCAGCAGATACTTTAGCAGTATAGAAGAGTATACGAGCCTTAGGTCTAACTGCTCGATAGAATGAATCCAGCCATAGTCATGAAACTGAGGTTGATCCAAGTTGAGAGCCTTCTTTGCCGTCTTCAACAAGTCCTCAAACACAGACACTTCTTCGACAGCATCGGCCAAAAAGGGAACAAGAACCTTTGCCATTTCCTCGTTCGAAAGCGGCATCTTTCTGACACCGACTTCGATACACCGAATCGCCTTCTTTCGCTGGTCCTTCTTCAGCGCAAACGAACAAAGAACTCGGACGAGGCGCCAGTGTTCCTTCACACAGAATTCAGGCAGAACTCGGACGGGCCACGTGTCGTTGTCGTTGGTGTCGTTGTTGTTTGGCGAAGAGTCGCTTGATGAAGAGCCGAAACAGTGCGCGAGAAACGAGGATGGCCGGAGAAACCGAATGTGTTTATCCGGGTGCTCTTTAAGAGAGCGGATTGATTGGACGGGCGGCTTTGATGGCGTGGCTCGTGGAAGCACGGCTGTGAGGAGGTGGTGGGTCCACTGGGCTCGCTGCTTGTTCCAATCCACCGACATCGACTAGACTCGGACGCTGACTAAACAAGATGGGTATTCGGTCGTGGCCGCGATAGAGTGATTGTGGTATCCGTGAAGGGGAGGGAGTCCAGGCAGCATTCAACAACAAGTTCTTTCTTTTTCTTTCTTACTCATCGATTAACATCAAGCAGAATACTCCTTCGCCCATTTCAAAAACTTCTCCTCTTCTCCCTTCTCCATATTGTAACAGTGTGCCTAATATCTGGGAATGTCCGTGCCCGCACTTCCCTCCATACGTCTTGATTGCATTGACAATTAATGGTCAAGGCGTTCATACAGCTTACAGAACCTGTCGAATTCAGATCAATACTTGATCAATTAAATAAAACGACTTACTTTGGTGTGAACTTGTCATAGATTCCAATCATATCCATTTGAACCAACACTGTCCACTGCAATGTGGCCAGCACCAATTCCAATCGTCGGAATATTCAACTGCTCTGTAATAAACTGCGCGACTGGATTCGGTACACTCTCCAACACCATCGCAAAACACCCAGCCTTCTGTAATGCAAGCGCGTCCGCCAACAAATCCTTCGCTTTGTCAAGCTAGTCCCCTGAGCCTTAAACCCTCTATTCAATCATTAATAACCCGCCAGCCCAAATAAAAGAAAACTCACCCAAGACTCGTCGCCCTCTGTGGCGTCAACCCAACATGCCCCAACACCGGAATCCCAACCCTCACAACTTTAGCCACAGTCTCCGCCATCTCAACACCTCCTTCAATCTTAACAGCCTCCACCCACCCTCTCTCACCATCCTAACACAATTCTCAATCGCCCATTCCGCACTCTTTTCATACGACCCAAACGGCATATCTCCCACCAAGAACGGGTTTTACTTCCACGCGCAACAGCCTGCAATGATGCAACATTTCGTCCATCGTGATTTTCGTGGTACTGTCGTATCCAAGTGCAACCATCGCAAGACTGTCTCCAACCAGAACCATATCCATTTCGCCTTTTCGCAAAACACTCCGGACGGGTAATCGTGTGCAGTCATGACTGTGATGGGTGTGTTGGAGGCATGGAGTTTCTTTAGCGTGGGTATCGTCACTTTCTTTCGACTCTTGTTGTCACTGTGGAGGACACTACATTTTGTTCATACATATCAGCTCAAGTCCATCGAAGTTTCCTTTTCAAATAGAAGTCTTACCAGTTGGTGCAGGTGGAGGGAACTGTAAAAACGGAAACTGACACCAGTCGATACTCGTGGGATCAGCCTCTGAGAGGCAACAGCAAATCGCGGTGCAAACATTGTAAAGAATCAAGGCACAATCGTTTCAGAGTAACAAGAAATGGTTCGATATCACAGAACTGGATTTTATGGTCTGATCCCAACTCAAAAGAAATGATTGGTGTTGTCGTGGCACACACCACCTCGGAAAAAACAAAAAACAAATGATCCGACACATTCCGACGCGTTAATATTTGTCAGCCACGAATGATTATGCTCATTTTCAAACTTCGCGTCAATCGCAGTTGAAAACCAGTGCCTCTCTTACTTTACCCAACTCACTTGATGTATATTCTATATCTAGGCAGTTAATGTATGATAGTGAGTTGATGTTGGACGCGAAGGGCGAAACAGATATTGAAACATGTTCTATGGACGCACAACATTGTAAAATATCGCAAATATGCGGCTGATACAATTATGTAGTTCAATCGTGCCTTGAGATGTGCAATAAAAGGCAGTTGTTAAATCACGATATGAATGCCAAACACGTGCACATCTCACCAACTTCACTTTGTTGACAATGTCACTTTCTCTTGATGATTAATTCGATGAAGCCCAATTGGCAAACTTTCTGACTCACGACTTGGTTGCAACGTAAGGAAACAAAATGACGTAAGGGAGATGACCACAATGCCGGCACGCAAGGCCATCAAAATACACATACAACATCAAACTATCTTTATTATAGGTATAACGATACAGGGGAGAGTACAGAGGATAAAACAAAAACAAATAGAGCTCTACCGGGTTTACTAATCCAAGCCCACCGCGAAAACACAGATACAATCAGATCCCGCATTTGTCAAAGGCGTTTCCAATTAGCTCCGTCTTGTCGCCACTTGTCCATCGCTTCCTTATGAGCAGCAGCATACAGCGCCTTGTTTTGCTCGTGCCTGGCGACCATAATGAGTTCGAGTTCCCACAGCTCGCGGTCCTTGATTTCGTCATCTGTTGCAGGAGGTGGCAGTTTCACTGCCGGTGTGAATTGCGAATTTGTTGTTGCGGGGTGGAATGGGGTTGCCGGAGGAGTTTGTGGACATTAGACACTGATACAGGTGTTGGTGGAGGAAGTGTGAATACGGAAGATCCATCTTGTCCACGCCTGTGGAAGACTTGAGAGATATGTGGGATTGTGGCGGAAGTGGGGACCGGTGGATTGGATGTCTGGCTGGACGTGCTGGATTTCGTCATTTGTTGTTTTTTTTTTTTTGAGCGGTTTGAGGGTTTGGTGGAGGTTAACGTAAGCTGGGAACATCCGATCCTGGGGGCTGAGATAATAACGAATTGACGGAGTTTTGAATAGTATTAGAGGAGAATGAACTGACCCACAAGGGACTTGGCAGAGACCGTCGGAGGATGGCGGGGATTGGTGTTGATTTGCGATCGAGACCTCACTGGCGGATCTCCAAATCTCCAGAGAGTTCAAAATACGGACAAACCCTCATCAATAATCAGCATCTTTTTGATTATACCATTAGTCCTAATGTACCGATAGTTCGTTTCTTTTTGTGTACTAGCAGGACAATTGACGGGGTTTTTGAGCTGCAAATACAGCATTAATTGCTCAAGGCTTTGATTTTTCGTCATTTCATTATGCGCTATTATCAAATTGTAAAACTTAACTTAATATTGCAGCAGCAATTAATGGGTTCCCTTACCCTCACACGTTTGATTCAAAATATCAAACACTATCGTCCATCAAGACTTAATCCAGAAAAGCAACGTTTGTGACCAAGCATGAATCACCTTTTTTCGGTATTTTCCAATTCCTCTCTCCCAAAACTCTTTCCGAAATGCAACACAGGATTTCCAACAGACCAAAATGATTCACCTTTCCATCACCGCCAACCAACATTATCTACCGCCTTGCTCAAAAGGGTAGAAGCTATGACCATACGTCGACAGCAAAACTGGCTGGTATTCAAGCAGTCTTCACTTTTTAAACGTTGGCTATTCCCTTTCATTCAGTTCATCAGACCTAGCCCTCCGACATCCAAGATGTCAACTGCCTCTATAATATATATCATATTGTCTGTCTCTTGGTCGCAGCAACGACGGAATTCCTCCCAAAATCGAGTCTGTGTCTGGTGTTGTGAATTGACCAAAAAACCCTCATCAATGCTTGGCTGTAGATGAAGTATCGATTCAGATCTCGATCTCATTACATCTTTGATGTCTCTTCATCGACCAGTTCTTTTCTTTGTGATGCTTGCATAAGCATTACGCATATGGATGAATGCGGGAGAAGGATAGAAACCCTATTCTCTTGTTGGCAATTACAATTCTGTGCTCAGCCAAAGCAGCAAGAAACAATGACATCCTCAATTCGCGAAGTTGAGCAGTACCTTGTCGAGTCTTTGGAGCTATTTGAAGAGTATTCCGGACGACGTGACTTTGCTGACTTGAAAGAAGTATACAACCGCTTCAAAGAGTCTGTGAAAGCGACAGCCCGCGAAATCGGCGCTAGACCTACTTGGAAACAACAGATGCTTCATATGGAGGAACGAAGCTCGCGAAACGGGGTCGCTCAAAGGACAAATCAACGGCTTGCTACTCAGGTGTCGCAGCAAACGCAACATCCTCTGTCACACACGCGTCGTTATGTACAGAAAGTCCGCCATCAGACAAAGGATGTACCGTCGGTGCGAGAACTGCGTATGTTGGAGATATTGGCTGTTGTGAAAAGTAGGGTGGAGCCAAACGAAATGAAGAGGAGGCAAGACGCAGTCTTTGCAGAAATGAGAGCTGAGCTTAGGCAATCTCCTGCACTTGTCATTGAATCTAGTGCTGGCCGTTGATTGATTTCTGCTTTATAGCATTGTCTTGTATATTTTCCAACTATCATTCTTCTTTATATAAAACATTCTCCTTCCTGTTCCTGGTATTCATCCTATCTTTTCTCTCATGATTATCTATTTTTAAAAGGTGGGGATCGTGCCTCATTTTCATTCTTCTTTTTTGTGACAACTGTTGAATCTCACCCGAGCCGAATCCCCAAAAACTGCTTCCAAATATGCACCTTCTCCTGTCATTGGCAGCACTTTCCCTTGTCCAAGTTGGGACTAATGCGCAGTCTTCGGGCTGTCCCCTTTCAAGCGCGCCATTTGCCTCAGTTCCTTCGATCAAGTACGCCCAGAACTTTGCCGTGACAGGCTCGACCGACTACACGTTGACATTGAAGGTTGGCAGCCAGACCATCACTCTCTCGGCGTGCAACAATCCAAGTGGATCGGTTTCCGGTGCGATCAGTGTTCCAGTTGCGAGTGTCGGTGTGCAGCAACAGGCCGTCACTGGATTCATTCAGAGACTCAACAAGGAAAGTGCGATCACTGCCATCGGCCCTTCCTTTGCCACAACACCGTGCTCTCAGTCAAAACCCGCATCCGGTTCTTCCACTGTCACGTTCGGGTCTGGAAATGGCGCAATTGATGTCCAAACTGCGATTCAAACTGAACAGAGTCCACTTGCTCAAGCAGAATGGATCGTGTTTTTTGATGCCTTTTTTGGTTTTACTGGTCAAGGTCAAGCCTCTCTCGCAAAGACAGTTGACACATACTCTTGTCTGAAGCAAAAAGCTGCAGCTTATGTCTCCAGCAAAGCGGGCGTCGCTGGAGCCCAACCAGTCGCGGTTATTTCTGCCGTGGATCTCTCCTCAAACTCAGTTATCAACCCCAACTCAGCTCTTGCCACTTACTGGAAATCAATTCTTGCTGATGCTGGCGCTGTGCCTCTCGTTGCAAATGATTTGGCCTCATTCCAAAATCTTGCTCATACCGCCGACTTTGTTGTTGATGTCACAGATGAAGGAACCAAGTCTTACGATTTAGCCCTCTGGTCAAAGATTTACGGTCTTAAGACTGTGGAGTCTGGGTATGTCCTACGATCCAAATTTAAAATGACGATTAAGCGAGCGAAGATTATGTGGTTGAATGCTCAAGAGCGAAGTAAGGAGTTTGGTTGACTTTGATAACGGAATGCTTGCGGAATTCTTCAAAAGTTTATTGCACACTACGCGAATTCTGTATCCTCTAGTCTTCTAAATATGATCAATTTTAGATACTACTTCTTGAACGGCTTCAACTCCTTCATTTTCCGCTTCGACCGTCTCTCAACCTCAAATGGCTATGATGACTACGAAAACTCTGCTCCTTCCCAACCAGAAACTCTACTCGCCGACATCATGGGCCTCCTCTCTCAATCTTCCTTCTCCAACACCTTCGAAACAACATGGGGTCGCAACTTGGCCAACTCTGCCGGATACAAAACTGTTGCCACAACCTGTCCAGCCACGTTCTCCCTCCCATACAATAACGGTGCATTCTGTACTGCAACTCCATTCAAGCCCGCTATCGGCCGTTTCTTTGACCCAACTGGTACATACCTTGCATATTCCTTCGTTTCTGTCCTCCCTAATCTATCTTTGAAAAAGGCACTACTCCACTTCCAGGAGCACCAGGATACCAATCCCCCTCTGGTACCACAATCGCCGCAACCTTGATTGGCGGAATTGTCGGTGGAATCGTCGCGGGACTTGCCCTAATTGCCCTCGGCATCTACCTCATTGGTCGAAGACGCGCTCTCAACGGTGTCGACAAGCCAGGGCAGTCCTACTTTGGATGGGTCAAGGACATAGTTGCTGGGCGTCGTTTCGCAACTTTGGAAGAAGAGGGAGGAGTTGTCGCTGAGCGTATTGAAGCTGTTCATGCTACAAGAAGTGGAAATGGGATTAGAGGAGGTGCTTTGGGATCTGAGAGTGCCGGAGCCGTTATTTTGAACTAGATTGATTTTTCTATACACCTACTACTACTACTACTACTACTATTAAAACCTCGTGTTTTCTGATATTGGCTATTTATCGTTCTTTCAAACATACAAGCCGGGGTCTTCACCGGCATTAACAAGTTCGGCAGTCCCCTTTCGCAACAACCCTTCACTTTTTCTTCTTCAAACCCCGCGTCCCTTTAAAAATGTCCGTCTCCAACACACTCCCACCAGTAACCCAAGCCTGCCAGGACTCCATCACATCGCTCCAGCAATTCGCTTCTGCCTGCCTCACAGCCTCCCAAACGACGTACAACCCACTCCCCGTTGCCCAGTGCGTGTGCACATCGAAGGCATCGGAGGTGTACAACACAGTCTTGACTTCTTGTAACGGGAACCCACTTGCCTCGTGGAAGGATGTGTACTCAACATACACGATGGGCCAGGTGGATGCATGCGCGTGAGTTGGACCCCCCTTACTTTATGTCTCCCCACTATTTATTAATGGTACTCTGATCAAAAACCAGGTCATTGAAGATCCCAGTTCCTCCAGTCCCAGGATCTTTGTACGCTGCTACCACTGTCGCTGCTGTTGCTGCCACTACGACCACTGCTGCTGCTTACGTTCCAGCTGCTAGTGCATCTGCTCAAGGTCAGGCGACTGGAGGTTACCAGCCTCAAGCTACTGGCGGTTACTATGCTCCAACTGAGACTCCAGTCAACTTGTACTCGTCTGCGTCAAAGGGATCTGCGTTGACCTTCCTCGCTGGTCTCCTTGTTGCCGCCTTGTTCTAAAGGGTCTAAAGTCGTATATAGTAACTTAACGCCTGCCATACTATTTCTATATATCTCTCCAATCATCCTCATTCAACGGTCGGATTTTATTATTTGTGCCTCTTGTTCTTTTTTATATGTGCCTCTTTGCTCTTGTTTTCACCGTGATTGTTATGTTCTGCACGAAGGAATAGAAAAACTAGAAGTATTTGTTGTGTTTTTGGTTTTTGGTTTATTCTAACCTGTCAAAACTTCATCAGAATGTCATCCTGCCGGGACGCACTGAGCAGCTTTTACATTAGCGAGCGAAGCTGTGGTCACGCACCATCAAGTTTCGAAATCGCCAAATGCGCATGCCACGTCTCTCCAAGTTTCGTGTTTGACATGTGCAATGGAACCGACGTGCCAGAGGAGACATGGAGGCCAATGTACGAGAACGGACTCAAGATTCAGGAAGATGGATGCAGGTTGGTGGTCTTAATTACGCGAGAGGATAACTTAATCAGTGGATGTAAACAGACGAATCGGATCTGCTTCTACAATCTCCACAATTCCCACCACAGAAACTACAAAGCCACTTACGTCAGCCTGTCAAACTGCCCTAACTGAAGTCTCGCGGGCGAGTCGCGAATGCTTTCAAATCCCTGACTCTGAATCTCCAAGCAAATGTTATTGCACAGCCTTGAACCCGGAATCAATCTACACATCATGCTGTCTGCACAATAACAGATCTTTGTGGTATCCAACCTACAAGCAAACAGCCTCTGCCCGTGATGCATACTGCAAGTGAGTACCCCTGGTTGAAACAGTGGCATACTTAGCATCCGCTTCACAGATCAGCCAATATACAAATTCCAACCCCAACTCCATACGCGTCAACAAATAAACGCGAACACCATCTCACACCGTCGCCATCAACCACAAACCTCAACCATCCATCCATTCGAACTCCCATCTGCGTACAAGGGCCAGGCTACGCAACCGCTTCTAATTCCATAACACCACTTCCCAACCCCAAAACAACGCGTGAATGCGCGAACGAATGTGAATCTCGCGCATCTACAAACCCATCCATCAATTATTCTGGTCTCGTTGAGACAGGCCACCGTGTAACATGCTACTGTCTCTTAAATTTTACGGCGACACTCACAACGGGATGTCACGCGTGTAGATCTTCGCCGTTGTCGTTGTGTGGAAATGGGAATCCAATGAATGGAGCGATTGGACGAATCGCTGTGGTGCCTGTATCCAAACAAAGCCTTACAGCTACAGCTCATCATAAAATCGTGGAAAATAATTTGGTGCAGCGAGATGTGGAAAATCGTGATGCGGGTGGATCAAGCAAACTTTTGAGTCTGGCTTTCCTTCTCGTACTTCTTTCATTCTAGAAATAAAGGTATGTGATAACATTTCATTCGGCGGTAATTATCAATGTTTCAATGATGCGGACTTGCTCCAAAGGACGAACTTCAACAGATCGGATGTTGCCAGCCACAGAGTACCTCGCCACAACCCAAAAGCCATAAAAAGCATCCAACTTCAACTACTCAACACTCAAAACTCAAAACACCAATGACACAAACTCAACTCCAAATCATATCCTCCGAGGCTTATGACGCCTTCTATACTGAAAAGGATTACGAAAAAGCAGTCCCGCTTCTTACTCAAATGATCACACTGTCTCCACCTTCCTCTCCAACTCTCCAAATTGCGCGTCAAATTGCAGTCATGTTCGCAAACGGCGGATCAATTATCGCTCGTGATTCTCCAAAAGCAGTTGATCTCTTCACAACTCTTTCTTCCGCGCACAACGACGCATTCGCACACTTTGCACTTGGCCTTTTACATCTTGCTGGTCGTGGTGTCGAGAAAGACTACTCTCAGGCTGCATCACATTTTACAAGGGCTGCGGATCAGAACCATGCTGGTGCAATGTATTACCTCGGTGTGCTGCACGAACTGGGCCTTGGCTTCAGTAAGGATCATGAAAAGGCTATGTCTCTCTTCGAAAAGTCCGCTGATTTGGATAATGCAGATTCGTGTACTGCATTAGCCGTAATCCACCAAACCTCTGGTGACTCTACGAAAGCAACAAAATACTATACACGCGCCGCCCGTGAAAACTTGCTTGCACTCGTAACACTGTCTTCAATACAAGAAGCATCTGATTCCCAACCTCGTTTTCAATCACCCCCATTCCTGGACTTGACCTGGCTCGGAACTGGTGTGAACCCCTCAAAATGTCTCGACCAGTCAATTTCAATCGACGAATCAACACAAATTGAATTCGGCACAGACACTGTCCTCGACTTCTCATCCACTACTGAACCCCCGGGAGAATCAACTATCGGCCTCCCCATCCCAAACAAACACTCCTTCCACTTCTCAAACATGGTGAAAAGCGCAGGCGAAGGAAACCCAATGGCCCTATTCTCTATGGGCCTCTGGTACGAACTGAACCTCGTCCCACCTGCAAACCACACAGCGTTCATGCAAATATATTGTACACCAGACCAACTAGCAAAAAACGAAACTCCAACCGCCGCAAAAATCGCACTCGACATGTACAACCGCGCGGCCAACAAAGGATTCGTTCCAGCTCAACTGAAATTGTCCTGTGTAACTGCGAAAGGACGATTGGACGTCCCTGCCGATTTATCGAAAGCGTTTACAATGTTTTCAAAGATAGCGTCCATCTCCAACGATCCTTTGGCTCACTACAACTTGGGCGTAATGTATTTGAAAGGATGGGGTGTTGAGAAGGATTTTGGGAGAGCACGTCAAGAATTCACGGAAGCGGCTGATCAAGACTTGAGTGATGCAAAGTTTAATCTTGCGTTGATGTATGATCTTGGGATAGTGGGAAGTAGAGACATTGTTGTTGCCAATCGACTGTTTGAAGAAGCTGCCGAGGAAGGATTGGTAAAGCCTGATCGGATTGTGTAGCGATATTGTTGAAGAAATTAGATTCATTGCAATAGTCTTAAAATAAACCTTGTTGCATTTTTGATGCTTATCAATATGGACAAGGGGTCACATCAAGGGGTGAGTATTTGTACACCAATCATCCCTCTCTCTTGAAAACAGAAAAACTTGATACCAAATATGAACGCAACAGCCTCTCCTGCGTGTGGATATGCGCTTATCGCTTTATCTCAAGAAGGGCACGCATGTTTTCAGGCACCAACTCAAATCCTTGCCAACAGTTGCTACTGCACTTCTCTTGACCCGGAGTCCGTGTTTGCATATTGCTCTCCAAATGACGACAAGAGCATTTGGTACGAGACGTGGAGCCAGACAGTTACAACGCGTTCTGGATTCTGTCTGTGAGTGTATTCCTTATTCTCTAAGCTCACACTAATTTCATCAATAGACAAGCAAACTTGACAGTCCCAACAAACAAGACGTTGTTAAACCTTCCAGCTGATATCCCGAACCCACTCACGAGCATTAAGACTACAGGTTCAGTGAAAACAACAGCAGCAGCATCGTTCCCCAACACAACAGCCACTCTTCCAAGCGTCCTTGTGAATGATGGCATACAATTACAAGGCACCGTGGGATTACTTCTCATTCTCTCTTATTTCCTTCTCTAATTCATCCGTGAATAAATCCATTTGCATTTCAATCTGCATTTCAATCTTCCAGAAAGAAACACCAAAAGGATGCACCCAACACACATCCTCCAAACGATACTCCTTCTCCTCGCCACCACCACCACCGAATCCAACGCCGAACTTCGCATCACCGCAACAAGCCTCAAAGTATCTGCCATTGACGCATCGCAGTCGTGCCTGACCCTCCTCCAACTCTCCGAAACATCGCCGCTCTCGTCCTTCCGCGCGTCCCTCAACTCTCTCAAAAGCGCACATGGGCCAGACAGCCACCACTCGTTAAATGACGCCTTTGATTCGTGTGTGCAGCAAAAGTGGCGCCGCATTTTGATTGGTCGAGACTGTTTGCACGTTGACCTAAATGATTTGAGTAAAGACGTGGTGAAAGTGGTGAAATGTGGTCTAGTTGGAGACTTGGATTTGAGGGCAGAAAAGGTGGTGAAGGAACTGACTCGGTCCATCCATCCAATTTACGAACAAGTTGAATCTGTGTACGCGATTGCATTATGTGTGATTCATATTCTGGCAAGAGCGGTTGCGTTGTTCTATTGCGAAGACGATGACGATGATGATGAATTGGAGGTTAAGGAAGTGGTTGTTCAGCCTGTCAACACTCAAAAGCCGATACTCTCCTTTACTGCGGTCCGCCTCATTACTCTCTGCATTCTTGTAATATTTTCAATTGTACCCCTCATTCCAACTAATTGAACTTTCGAACAG
This sequence comes from Rhizoclosmatium globosum, assembly GCA_002104985.1. Taxonomy (NCBI): domain Eukaryota; kingdom Fungi; phylum Chytridiomycota; class Chytridiomycetes; order Chytridiales; family Chytriomycetaceae; genus Rhizoclosmatium; species Rhizoclosmatium globosum. The sequence continues at coordinate 361,179 of MCGO01000041.1, read as the reverse complement.
CCTGTTCAAGCTATGATGGCATACAACACACTCGCATCAACAACCGCATCAATGGCAACAATACCCGCAATAACCCTTCTAGTCTTTTCAATCCTATCCCTCATCGAATCTCTTTTTCTTTCTCTCCTTCCATTCACACATTTTCTCGAATACTACCACCTTTTCTCTCGAATCCAATCCATCTCATCCATTTTTCTCTATGCATTCGTGCCAATTCCTTTCCTTTCTCTGTTTCTCGATACCCTCTTGAAAACAACGCCAGTCAACACGATTCCGACAACACTTCAAGAGTATACCGTCTTTCTATGGTTCCACCACAAGGATTCTCTCAATTGGGCTTTCAGTACACTCTTGGTGTACACGTCTGTGACTATTCTGGTATAATTCCCATTCCATGCTTTCCACTTGCGCTAACAAACTCTACAGCCCGAAATTTACAGGTACTACACATCAAACGTCATTTACCAAGAATGGATCAACAGAAAATACACGGATGCAGTGAAACGAGCTGCTAGGAAAGCTGCCAAGATGCTCGCAAAAGATCGTAAACGCCAGGAATTGGATGTTTTACAACAAAAGCTCGTTCATGCTACCGAGCAGAAAGAATAAACCTTTCCTTTTTAATGACAATGATGGATTTTTTCGTATATCAACGGCATTCTTGAAGGATTCGGACGTGATTTCATTCAACCTGTTGGTTATGAGAAAAAGTAAGACAGAAAAACTACTTTTGTTACTGAACAAGAGATAATTATTAAAAATTGAGTTCTTTCTCGCCCATACTCTTTCAAGGAGTAACATTTGGCAGCCATACTTTTGAGTGGATCGCCTTTTTCAGGACAATTAATCACTTTCTCTTCTTTAACGTCTGTTAAAACAGTGAGTCATTCAGCGTCAGTCCGGATTTCCATTTACCTTTCCGCAGAATTTAAAAGCACCGACGAAAGTAATGCCGCCAATAAGACCACTTCCTGAACTCGCCACCACCCATCCGACCCTCCTCCCAACGTCGATTGAAGAACTCATCATGCTAGAACAGTTGGCAAAAGTACAAGCAGAACTTGATAAAGTACGCCTGAAAGAAACACACACCCAACTGATGGCTGAGATGCGGAACGAGCTTTTGGCGGTAAAGGTACAACGTCGACAGGTACAGGCACCACCACCGCCTCAGGCACAACCACAACGAACGTCGAATCTTCCACCACCACCTTCAGTCTCGAGAGAGTCTTTAAATGTTCAAGAATGTAGAGATTATATTGCTCGTGTACTCGCAACACAAACTATCTAATAAAGCTGCGTATTAAACATCTGGATAATCCACTGTTCCGTAAAGAATGAAACTGGGTGGGCATAAGCAAGCAGGTCAGCATTACTAACTGGAGCAGACAAAATTCGTCAAGGTTACGTAAGTCCCATCAAGTTTGATCTCCTTACGTAAGTCCCTGTCGTCATCCCATCAAACAGTCCATGCTATACGACTCGCATCAATGTAGAGGTTATTGATAGATAATTAGACAAACGTTTGGCTGAGATTGGAATACTCAGAACACAATTTTCAGACTCCATTCGTTCTTTTACGCACTTTATAAATTGAAAAATCGAAGAGAAGTCTATTTATGGCGCCGCCTAAATGGTTTTATTTATCCTTGCATAAATACTTGCATCAATAAAGAGCTATTTCGTAAGGTGATTTCATAGAACACCAATGCGGAACGGCAGAAATGGCTCTCTTGCAGCGCACACGCAGTCCTTCACGCGGATACAAGAGAGGCCCTACCATACTCGAATCGAGCAGAGCAACTGAATCGAGGGTAACAGTCACACACTCGGTCCTCACGTGGTTAACCACTTCAGACTATGACTCCTCTCCACAACGTCACTTGCACAATTTGGCGGAAACAAACTCTTTTTGCACCTCATTATATAATATACATAACAATACAAACTCAAACGGCGCGTTTTCCTACGAATATCCCCTTCGGCACCGAACGCTCAAAATTCCACATGTGTGAATCTTCATAAAACAGTAACTTAGACATTCTTTCATACAGTGCTTACATTTCGCAATTCTTACAATTTTTTGCACAACAAGGAGCAATATACCCTGCGAAGACGCAGGGACTGATAGCTCAGTGGTAGAGCGTAGGACTGCAAATCCCGAGGTCGCGGGATCAACCCCCGCTCGGTCCTTACCTTTTCAGAAAGCGACTGTTGTCAAGGACTGGAAGGACTTTTGTGGCAAAAAGGAGAGGGAACGCGTCTTGCGAGGGCACACCCTTTCTAGGTTTAAAATACTGCAGGATTGAATCAAACTTGCAGTTGATTGAGTGGCGGCATGTTGCTGGCAATTAGAAAACTGTAACAAAAGTTTTCTTAACCTGTATCAACTTCTTTACACCTGCCTGAAGTTCAGTATCTAAGTACGAATATCATGATTTTTATGTTTTGTTATGTGTGTGTTCGTGGTCTGTATTCGTAGTTTACGTTCTACGACGTGCTCGGTTGGCTCAGCTGGCAGTAGCGTGGGGCTGTTAACCTCAAGGTCACTGGTTCGATCCCAGTATCGAGCGCGTTTTGATAGGTGTGGTAGGTTTAGTGATGCATGAGTGGTGTTGAGTAAAAAGTTCCAAGGAAGTCAAATCCTTTGGATCCATAGGCCTGAATCCATTTTATTGACTAATGCAAGTTAACAAATTCGACGCTTTTGGATAGAATGTTTGTGTGTATGGATGGTGATGTTCTGATAACGATTTATTCTCAATAAAGACAAGTTAACTTCAACTCTTAACCTGCCCATCCAGCAACAGTACACACGACTTCTACGCACTACCGTAATCAGCAAGCCACTGGTCGTATCGCTCAAAGTCCGCGCTCGACAATGAAGACTGAACTTTCAACAATGCAGCCTCAAAGTCACTCTTAGAAACTGGTAACTTCAAATCCTCTGGCTTCAACAGATTCAATTCCGATGGTTTCACAGACCTCATTTTCTCTCTCAACTTCATCATAGCTGCGTCTCTACAAAGTGTTGCAATATCAGCACCACTGAAACCCTGTACGCGTTTCGCAATATCTTCGACGTCCACATCCTCCTCGACATCCACATCCTTCAACGAAATGCGCAACATTTGCTCACGCGCGAGTAAATCCGGGGGGCCAATATAAATCCGCTTTTCAAGCCGACGACGCATAGCTTCATCCAAAAGCCAGGGCAAATTCGTTGCCGCGAGAACCATCACAACTGGATCGCGCCCATCAAGACTCTTGATCAAAGAGCTACCAACTCCATCCATTTGCACCAACAACTCTGTCTTGACGCGACGACTCGTTTCGTGTTCAGATGCTCCGCCACGTGTAGACGAAATACTCTCAATCTCATCGATAAAGATTGTGGACGGAGAATGCAAGCGCGCCATTTGGAACAAAGTTCTCACAAGTTTTTCTGATTCACCACGCCACTTTGATGAAATCGACGACGCGGAGATGTTGAAAAACGTTGTGTTACATTCCTACGACAATTAATGTTAGTATCACAATCGAAGCTTCAATTGGAAACATTACCGTAGCAACAGCTTTCGCCAACATAGTCTTTCCCGTACCTGGTGGTCCACACATCAAAATACCTCTCCATGGTCGTCTGATTCCCTTAAAGAATTCTGGCATTAGTGCAGGCATAACCAACGCCTCTGCCAACAGAGTCTTTGCTTCTTCCTGTCCAGCGATATCCGTCCAACGGACATTTGGGTTGAGTTCAAGCATATCTTGACGGATGAGAGTCGCGAGTTCCCTGTCAATGCCGGCCTCTTCGTATCTAACGCAGGATGGTCGGTGTTATATTGCAGATATCAGTACAAACTCACGCTTTTGCAAGACTGCGCTCCTTTAAAACTTTATCTTCTCTTGGAGGAGTTACAGGCGCTGTTGAAGTAACGGCCTGAGGGATAGTTTGAACAACTTCCTTCTTTTGCTGGACCTCGGCAGCTTTGAAAGAAGACTTGCTACTTCCCAAATCCATAGATGCACGTCGCTTCACTTCAGCTTTACTCGAAGCTGTCGCATTAAAGCGTTCTCTTGCGGAAAAGGCAGGGATGACAGACTCCGTCTTTGGACTATCCGCGCCACCAGGTTTCTTGAGAGCTGGAATCGTACCAATGAAAGTACGAGGAGTCGAAAACATTGTGATACTGGTCTTGAGAGACTGTTTGAACTCTTTAAAGTCGAGCTGATCAAAGTGGGACACAAAGTTCGTGGAAGGGTTGTTGAAGAGGGACATGATGATTCCTGATGAAACGAAATGAGAAAAATACATGAAATAATGAATAGTTACCAAATTGGTCCTGAGACTTTGAAGACTCGGCTTTCTTTCCCTCTTCGACTGGCTTTCTCACACCACTTGTCAAAACACAGAGCTATATATATCATATTAGACGCAAGCAAGAGAAATAATACAAAAACTAACCAAATAAACCAATTGATCAACTGAACGCCACTTCATCATTAGTGACATAAATGTATTCGCCGAAAAGGCATGAAACACAGCACGAGTTGTCAAACATGATTGCGAAAAGTCGACAGATCCTGGCGACTTATCAAAAGCATCCTTGACTCCAAACATGAAGCGACGGAAGACTTGAATGTCGAGTTTTAAGTCCCTGAGAATTCCGAGTTCGGCAACGAGCATTTCACTGTATGGTACGATTCCAAAACAAGTTAATATTATCATATCCGATTGCAGGGTCGTACATGTCGTGAATCATGTCCGAAGCTTCTTCATCGCTAAGAATAACGTTCTTGCCCTTCGAAACCATCGCCGAGGCAGGTGAAGCATCGAAAGAGCCTGGTCGAGCCTGCAAAATGAATCAATAACCATGATAACAACGATCATGACAGATACCCTCATCTGTTTCTTCAACAACCGAACTTGCCTATACCCTTACTTAAGTATTGAAATCAATAATAAGAACTTTTCTTACCACTTCAATGCCTCAATTTCATCAACAACCTCCACTACATCCTTGATCACACTACGACTCTGGTCCGCCACAAACCCACTTGCAACCCCCAAAACACTAACAACATAGCGATCCCCATCCAACCCGGAATTCGCCGGCATGGCAACACTCAACGGAACAATAACACAATCTTTCTTAACAACAACAACTCGAGTGGCGTCACCCGGATGAACGAGCAACACTGAACAAATCGCACTGTGAAGGTCTTCCGTGGTCATGCCAGGATAGACCTCAAGAACATGCGTGGTAGTAAGATCACCTTCACGGGACCAGTGGATCCGTTTTGGTCCTTCTTGAGTGTTTGGCGATCAAGAAGGGCACTCAAAAAAGGGGACTAACACGAACCAGCATTAAAGTAACTTGTGGTCGTGGTCTTGGACACGGAAGTCAGATTCGCAGGTACACCAGATTGTGTTGATGCCATCCTTTTTCTTTTTTGCGAAAGGTTGATAGAGTGGGTTTTTGGGTTAAATTGGCCTTAAGAGGGTGCATCTATTTTTAGAATTTAGTTTCGACGCGTTTTGATTAAAAAGCTAGGAAAAAGGAGAGGAAGAGAAAAGGATGGATCAAAATAAAAAAAAAGACTAAAATATTTGTTTGATGAGAAGTTACTGAAGAGTTCAACTTTTTGTTGGAGTCAAGCGTTAGTTAAAGTGTGTCATCCAAACCCTACTTTTTTGCTCCATTCTTTTTTGTGATTTCTCACTGATACCAGAATTTCGCCTTACTCATCTAAAAAAGTATGAGAAATGCACCCACCGACACCACCAATTCCTCCATAAAAAAGTATGAGAAATGCACCCACCGACACCACCAATTCCTCCAATAGCTACTTCCCAACCATCCCCCCCATCCTCCGTCAATCAAATCGCAATGCTAGAACAATTAGCACAAGACTTATCAAAACTTGATAAAGTACGGCTAAAAGACGAGCATGCGACGATGATGGCAGAAATGCGACGAGAGCTGTTGACGTCAAAAACTGGGGCTTCAAGTTCACCTCACCAGTTATCACAATCACAGGCACATCAGATGGCGCCAGTTCCACCACCACCGAAAATCTCACAAGAGATGTTGAATGTACAAGAGTGTCGGGACTACATCGCATTTGTACTGGCTACTCAGAATGTTCCCAAAATGGTACCAAAATAAATTGAAGTTTGTCTCATCTGAAGTTACCTCGTGTTAAGCTACCGTCACTCTTGAAGTATGGTTTCGGCTTGAACTAAATACATACAGTTGACAGTCTTCAAGTCCGATTTGAGTTCTTCGCACTTTATAGTTTACCTTCACTGCGCGTGTAAAAAAATAACTCCTCTTGAATACTTTACCATCACAATCGGCAAAAGTGATAACATGAGCATTAGTAGAGTATCAGTAAAGAAGTGAGTCACGTTCGATCGCTCAACCCTCAATCACAAAAGACACAAAAATGCTCCCATCCTTCGTTCATTCAATTCGCTCCATTCGAAATCCAGCACCAAAAACCATCACTTACAAATGCAGGCATCCGCACGCATCGCCACCAACCAGTCGCCAGCCACAATGTCATCAACGCATCCATCGCTGCTTCCCTCATCGCCCGAGGAGCTCGTTGCCCTTGAACAACTCGCAATTCTCAAAGCGCCGATCGACAGAATCCGCTTCAAATCAGAACACGCGCGAGTCATTCAGGAAATGCGGAATGAACTGGCTGCATCGAAACGAAGCAAACGAAGCCTGAGCATCCAACAGCAACAACAGCTTCCTCCGCCGCCGATCATAAGTGGTTCCACTTTGAATGTGGAAGAATGCAGGGAATACATAGCACAGGTCCTAGCTACACAGCGCCACTAGACTCCCAGCACTATCACACCAGCATTACATACCCCTCCTACCCCCTTCTGTACCATATCTGTTCTCTCTGTACCTCTTTTTACTTTTGCTTAGTTGTTCAATCAGACTCTTCAAATACAAAATAGTTGCAATGCAATGCTCTTTCGTATTCTTGTTGTTGTCCACTCAAAGCGAGCCCAGTGGGTGTTCCAATGCTCGTGTGCGCCAATCACGTCATCAGAAGAAGCGCGTGCATAATCAGAGTTTTTTCCCGAAACAAGAACAAGAAACAGAAGAAAGAAAAGAAACCCAATTCATGAGCCACCGTTACCATAACCCTCATTCGCACTTACGTAACTACCTCATCACATCAAATCCACCTTCTTCGACTGATCCGGTGTATACTTGTGGCTCGAAGCGACGCTCAATCATTGGCGATATGATTTCTTTCCATCCTGCTGTTATCAACTCAACCTTAATCTCTACCCCAAGCAAACTGGCATGATGACCAATCCAAATTCTCCTTTATGACTCATTCCATCTCATAAATATCTCATAATTTAATTCACCCTTTTTCCATCTTCGCTTTTCTGTGTCTGAAACCATCACATTCAATTTCCTTCCTTTCTTCGATCACTCCCTCGTTTGCCTCAATTAAAATCTTTCTCAGAATGACATCAGCGAACGCCCCCATCACCCCTCACCATCCATCATCCACAAATCGCGACTCTTCACCACCTCCGTCACCCACTGAAATTGCACACCTCGAATCTTTGGCATACACAAAGGCCCAACAGGACCGCATCCGACTCACACAAAGCCACACCAAAATCTTGTCTGATATGCGGCGAGATCTCATTACGAATCCACCAAAACACCGATTCGGATTCACACGAGGACGTTTCTATGCTCGGTCATCAATGTCGATGGCAACGCGGTACGAACGTGAGTTTCTTTCCTCTGCTATTCACTCAGTGTGCTGAACACGAGCTGAACTTAAATAGGACCAAGAAACGACGGGGACACTCTGTTATCGTCTGACTCAGCAACAAGAAGAACTCTGCAAGCCACAGAGAGTTTGGACCGCCACGACGTCCAACGACAACGCGATATCTCAAGACAAATAGTTGTCTCACCTCTGGACCTCCCGCCACCCAGTATTACGACAGGGAAGCCTGTCAGAGATACATTCGCGCCGTCTTGAATACGCAGCCTGTCCATGTGCGTCAAAGGGCGATGCAACGGCGTTTTAATTTGCAGTGATTCAAGAGGTGGGGAAAAGTGTGGGAGTCAGCTCACGTTTTTTTTAATGACGTCTGCTTTTGTATCAATGTATCATAGTGTAAATATACTCTATTGTTCTTTCCCTTGTTTGGTGCATAATTTTATGATTGGTCAGCAAGAATTTATAGGGTATATTTGAGGAGAGAGAGTCCACAAAAAGAATAAAACAAGGATTTCAAAACAGGACAGTAACTCAGTCACCGTAGATGGAGTGGCTTACGCGAAGATGTACTTGCAGATCCCGTTTGGGAAGCCGTAACCTTCCAAAACTCGTGTATGTTGAACTTAGGAGGGTAATTTTGTTCCTTGCGTTTTAGTTGATCACATTACATCAATTAATTCGACTATTGTTGTTGCACTGCACAACGCAATGGTCTTACAATTGTAGGTTCGTCGGACTAGGGTAATTGAGATAAGAGAGGGTACTTGCATAAGAGACAAATCAATAGCGACTGGCGTCTTTGAATACGGTAGGCCAGATGGAGTTGGCATTCGCACATGCACTCGAAACAGATAGGATTGAGGTTTTTTGTGTTTAACGACTGGACAGAAATTTTACAATGAGTTGAACATGATGATAACGGCCAATAACAAGCAACGTATAATCGAGTTCATTCCTCAGCTCTGTATTTAAAAGGTCATTGACACTTTGGTCCTTTCTTTCATGCATTTGTATGAAACAATCTGGAATCTAACACACGATCAAGTTGATAAGATGCATAAGAAAGAAAGACAGAAAGAAAGAAAGAAAGACGACAATTATGTGTCTCGTTTCCTTTACAGCTTTGAGTTGAAAGTGTTCAGTGAAAGGCAGAAAAAGTTCGTCTCCAAAGTGTGTCTGAGTCTGTCCCCCATGCATCACATCACATCGGAGCCCTTTCCCCTCACCTCCCTCCTCCTTCGATCTACCATGCATCCCAGCATTCACAGCATAACCAAGTACTAACCCAGCCATCCAACCAGATGAGCACGTACTCAAGTACAACCGGCACACCAAAAGTATCCACGCAACAGTCGACAATCGTCAAAGACAATGGCCAAATCGTGACAGAAACAGTGACAACTTCAACTGAAACAGTCAAAAAGCTCAAGGAAGTTGAGGTTGAAGTAGAAGAAGTAGTGCATGATTCAAAGGATGTTGTTGAGGAAGAGGGTGAATTGGACATGGCCTGGCTTGCGGGACAGCTTGCCAAAGACGACAACATTGCATCGCTTGAGCTTGCCGACGAAGACTTGAGCGAGAAGGACATTGTGCTCCTGGCAAAGGTGTGTACCTGATAAGCTACATGGCATCTAACCAACCCACTGCCAACCACCTGCCGCCGACCTAGTCCCTCCACACAAACACTAAACTCGACAAACTCGACGTGCAAGGAAACGAAATCAACGAAGTCGGCCTCAAGGCGATCGCCTACGCTCTCTCAATAAACAGAACAATCGAAGAATTCAGAATCGGTTCGCAAAAGTGTGTTGCCTCTGATGCAACGGAAAAGATTCTTGCCGATGCCGTGGCTCAAAATGACAAGTTGAGTTTGTTGCACCTTTTGTCATAATTGGCTGATAACAACTAACTGCCTTACACAACAGCCTCCTTGTCTTTACTTACAACTTCCGTAATGCAAAGTACCAAAAGATTATCGATGACAGACTTGCCAAAAACGCCGAACTGTACAAGGAATCCCACACTCGCCGCACAAAAAAGAAGGTTCTTGTTGAGGACGTTGAAGAGGTTACCAAGGTGACCAAGTCTGAGGAAGCCTTGGAGGGTCTTGTCATTCCTGCTGCCACTGTTGCCGCTGCTGCTGTTGCCAACAAGGCTTCATCTCAAACCCCAGCTCCAGCACAGACTCAGTACCAGTCTACTAGCAAGCCTTCCTCTTACCAAACCCCTGCTCCTCAACCACCAGTAGCATCTTACGGCTCTGACTCCAAGTACTCCACCGCCAACTCCCTCCAAGACTCTGTCGTTCTTGTCGAAGAACAAACCGTCTCCGATTCATTCTACCAAGTAACCCCTGAAGACGCTTCCCCAGCCCCAGTCCCAGCACCATCCAAACCAAAGAACCACAAGTACATCCAACAAAAGCAAGAATACGATGCAATCATCCTCGACGGAACCGCCCCCTCATACCGCCGCAAGCGCCAGTTCCTCCTCGCACGTATTCAAGCCCTCTCCCAAGACGATTACGAGACTTACGAAGAGTACGTCGCTGAGCAGAACGCTCTCTCCCTCGAGCTCGTTGAGCTCGAGGCTGCGTTGGGACTCCTTGAACCACAAGGAAACCGCGATGTCAAGGCACTTACTGTGGAAGAAGACCCAGAGAAGGAGGTTCTCACTGTCGGTTCAGGTCCAGACATTTTCGGTGCATTGAGTAAAGCCGTGAATGCTGTTGGATCTGGGATTGAAGCTGCTGTCGATACTGTTGTCGATGCTGCTACTCGCAAGAGTGCATCCGGCGCTGAGGTTCTCGTCGTTCATGAGAAGGACCGTGCTTCCTATGCTGCTGCTTCCATTCCTGCTGCTGCTGCTGTCGCCACTGCTTCTGCTTACGAGGACAAAGAAACCACCACCCGTCGTGCTCGTCGTGAGTTTTTGTTGCTCCGTATCCAAAGCTTGCGTCAAACCGATTACGAGACCTACGAAGAGTACATTGCCGAACAGAACGCCCTCTCCCTCGAGCTTGTTGAGATCGAGGCTCTTCTTGGAATCTCTGCTCCTCGTGGAAACGTTGATGTCAAGGGTTTGACTGTTGAGGAGGACCCAGAGAAGGTTGAGTTGACTGTTGGACAGGGACCAGATGTGTTTGGTGCTTTGGGTAAGATTGCTGGTGCTGTTGAGCGTGGATTTGAGGCTGCCGTCGATGGAATTGAGAGCGGTGCCAAGGCTGCTGGTGACTACATCGCTGCAAACTCAAAGAACAATGGTCCAGTTCTTGCCGAGGTACTACCTTGTCATCATTTTTGCATACCTTTATTCAACCATCGCTTAACATCCTATTGACCACAGGACTCCTTCGAAGTTGTCAACGCTCTTGACCAAATCTCCACCGAAGACCCAGCCTCCGCCTCCCGCACCCTCTCCCCAACCTTCATTGCTGGTGACTTCTCCTCCTCCAAGAAGAACCGTACCCCCTCCATTGCCTCAACGGACTCGAAGGGAAACAGAAAGGGTCGCTTCTCACTTGTTAAGCAAGTCTCCCGCCCACCATCCCGCGTCTCCCCACAACCCCCTACCACAACCACTTACACAAAGTCATACACCGAAATCCGCGAAGAAGACTTCGAAACCTACGAAGAATACCTCGCCGCCAAGAACGCTGCCTCCCTCGTCCTCGTTGAGCACAACGAGTTCCAAGAACCATCCCGTCGTGAGATCAAGCAAATTGAGCGCGAAGTCGTTGGTGAGGAGAACCGTGTCCTCGCTGGTATCAGTGCTTCCATTGGACGTGGTATTTCCGGTGTCGTTGACGCTGTTGAAGATGTCGTTGAGGATGTTGTCGAGGCTGTTGCCAGTGGTCCTGAGTTGAAGGAGGATGCGTATGAGAACAAGACTGTTGAAGAGTTGACTACTGCTTCTGGTGTTCCAAAGAAAAGGGGATACGTCGCTGGAAAGGGTGTTAGCAATGTGAATGTGTCGGAGACTAACGGCGAGAAGTCTTGGTTCACGACTGTCACTGAGACTGTTACTGTTACTGCAAAGGACACTTACGATGCCGTTGTTTGTCCTGACCATTCTACGCCTGAAGCAAAGGCAAAGACTCAGCGGGGTCAGATTAACGCTGCTGCTACTGGTGCGACTCTCTTTGGTCTTTTCTTCATCTTCTTGCTCAGAAGACAGGCGGAGAACTAAGCATTCTTCATTATTTTGTTTCTTCTATCTTTATGAACCTCTTCCTCTTTGAAACTTTTACAAAACAATAAAAACCTTCTATACGTTTTCTTATCCATTTAATTTCCAAAACAAGCGCCAACTCTCCTCGGTTCGTCCTTTGAATCGAAGGCCTCCTGCCACTTCTAATCCAAGAAGTCCCAACAAGATGTATGGCTCAGTAGCTTGCGCTTCTTGAACATCATTCACACCGCCAATCGAAACAATCCTCATTCCGAGCTCAATTTCATTCACGCCATCGTTACTTCCCCCTCTTCCAAACTCCTGTACATGATCGATCTCCTTCAACATCGCATTCATACAAACCATAATCGGTGCAAAGTAACCTCCACCTCCGGGTCCACTTTCCAAAGCCCGAACAGTCTGCGCCATCTCTTCCATCCTCATTCTCAGGATGGAAAAGTCCTTGATACGTGCATCTGTGAACTCCCACCACGCCGGTTCCATTTTACACATCACAAACCAAACGACCATAAAGCACTCAATGTAGCTCTCAATCGCGTAGTTCATGGGTGACAGAGCAAAGTTCCATTTTCGAAGGGCTTTGTAGAGGTTACATAGCGTTGCGACTCTGATTGCAGAATTGACGCACTTGGTGATGGCATTTGCGATTATATTGCGGGGTTGTTGGTTGAGGAGAAGAGGGTGATATGACCGTAAACTTGAGATATAGAGAATAGGTCTATGGATCGCGGATTGGGCAGTCTCAAAGCTCATGTTCATTGCCACAACCCTGTCGTCTTGTGAACTAATTATTTGGTTTACAAGCTCGACTTCTTCTTCTGTATCAATCGTGTCAAGGTGTTTGGTGTACAACATAACTTCCACTGGTGTAGATGCGCGAATGAAGTCTTGCCGTTGTGAAAATTCAATGGTTCGAGGGTCGGTTAGAAGGCTGTGGATGGTGCTTGGAGGAACCGCTCTCCACTTTTTGAGTCTCACAAGGAGTTCAGTGTTTTGGCATTCAGATTGTCGAGTGGGTATGGGGCTGAAAATGGGATACGGATCGTAAACTTGAGACGGTGGTTTCATTGTGACCCAGTCGATATCAACGTCGAGAAGAGAACTGTCATTGTTGCACACTCCTTGGTAAAACGTGAATATGGAATACCAGATCCAGAAAGCTCTTCGGCGATCTTCTTTTTGACGTGGTGAGAGGTTTAAATGAAACAACCATGGAGACTCGTCAGGGTCAATGTTCAGTTTGAGTTTCTTCAAAAATGTTATTCCGCGCTTTAGGAATTGTATTCCGATCACGGGCTGGCCACTCACTAAGGTTTACATTATTAGTAATGGACAATTTAATGCATTATAACCCAACTGTAAGCGAAATGTGCCACATAGGTGGATGAGTGGAAATCCTCAACTGTTGGTGCGAAACCAATCTTGAGAAAGGCTTTTCTGGCACGCTTATAATAGGCCAGAGCCTCATCCTTCAAGAGAAAGGCTTGTGCATACATTGCGCATTTGATGAGACTATTCGATCTTAATTTAAGTGCAACAATTGTTGAAGTCCAATCTCACCGATACACAGGCGGCAAAGAAAAGAAATTACGCATAAACGCTTCGGCATCATGACTGATTGATTGCGGATAAGGAATCGTTCCACCTTTTGTCAAATATCGATAGCAGAGATACCAATCGTTTATGGTGGGCATTAGATCAGGATCCTGAATGTCCCAGTTGGACGCTTCTTGTTCGATCAGCGACATCTCCATAGTATACATTTGGAGTTGAAGTGAGTCAGGAGTCCACTGTGATCCTGGTGTCTGTGATTCATCAGAGTGATCAGACCAGTTGTTATTATCTTGACCCAGCACAGCAATCTGCATGGAACTATGGCTTGGAGGCATATCGAGTATCTTTGTTGTCCCTGAAATCCAGCCTTCGACTGGCTCAGTCCTTGAGTTGCCGTGTCAATAACAGTTTTCGAATGGTTGGCAACTCTTACCTGCGTTGAGACAAGTAAACGCAGGGGACTCCCTTATTTCTACAACTATAGCAGCCGTTGGGATCTTTGTTGCATCCTTTCTTGCTCAGTCGACATTCCTCGCAAGACTTGCTCTTGGCAGCAGTTCTTGGCATGAATTCAGCCTCAATTTTTTTGACAACAAAACGCCACTCTTCAATCCATTCATTCAATTCACAAGCGATCAAATCCAAGCTGTTTCCAATACAACGAGACATGGTTAAATTTGTTGAAATCTTAAATTATGATAAATTCAAAGACATTCAAATTATTCCTCAAATTCCATCTTTTTCGAGTAATTGTACATTGCTCCAACATTTTTACGCAGCTCAATAGTATCCCCCATTGGATAAACAATATGGGTCTCCAAGATTGATGCATTCGATATGACACAAACCAAATCACTATCAAAGCTTCAATTACAGTTTCTTGCGAAAGTATTGAAGCAAAATACTTCTGAACAGATACTGAAGCTTACGACACATCTTGGGAAAATGTTAATATTTGGACAATCCGAAGTGTGGATCTATTGATTGCAGTTGTGATAATTTTGCAATTCAGGCGAGGAAGCCTGGAAGCCTCAAAGAAGCCCGAAATAAACATGGTTGGGTGATGCAAAATTCATGTTGTGGCTTGTCCCACATATTCTTGAAGCTAAGCAACTTTCATGATGAAATCAGCCTTTTCAACAGAAGATATCTTTTCAGGTGACAAGGGAAGTAGTATATAATTCCCAAGAATTGATGATAATACTGTCGTTGTGTGGAATTCCAGATTTTGGAGAGGAGACGAAGTCAAATGATTGATGTTTGACAGAGGAATGGCAAAATAGCGTTTCACTTTTGCGATCAGTTTAAGAACTACAAACTCGGCTTTACGAATTCCAATGTCACTGAAAATGGGGTACGGGTCCAAGATTACCGAAGGATATATCAAATGCGGCCATGCAAAGAGCAATTCAATCAACAATTTCCAGTTTTGGATAATAGTTTCCGGATCAATTAATGATGCTCTCGTAGTGTTTCATAAGGTGTGAGCGGGGCGGGGTGACCTGTAACTTTGGTGAGTTGACTGACAAGTGTTGTTCTGCGATGTTTTCTTCAAATGACTGCTGGCAGCTTGCACCACCAAAATCTTGATTGACCGTTACCATTTGAAATTATAGAACCGTTACCTGGTACAGTGGCCACCGACTTGACTCATCAAGGAAAACAGTGTTTTTTCAAACCCTATGTAGTCGTTCATTTTTGACATACTGGGCTAATGAATGCTCCATCTTGTAGAGCATGCTGAAATTAATTAGTGGTAGCATGGGAATTAAATTTGGTTTTGATTTAAATGAGTATTTAGCTTCCGAAGTTTGCATTCTCGGGGCCGATTTACTTATGTACGTTTTTAAGATCCTGGTGGTTCCTGGAACCCAACCTTCAACTGACTTGCGGCAATAAGCAAGGTTTTAGTGACAACTTACTCAGTGATCTGAACATTGCCGTAAACACAAGGAACTCCCTTCACCATACAGCTATAACATCCTTTAGGATTCTTGATACATTCCTTCTTGCTCAGTAAGCATTCTTCGCACGTTGGTCGTGATGCTCAGATCTCGCTCAGTTCTCAACCAAAAAAAGACGGATCTCCAATCTGACAATTTGAAATTCGTACCATATCTTCATCGAAATAGAAATAAATAAAAGGCTAAGAATTCAGCTTCCAGAACAGCCGCCAACTGTCCTCGCTTCTTCCCTTGAATCGCAATCCTCCCGCAACTTCAAAGCCGAGAAGTCCCAATAACACGTATGGCTCAGTCGCCTGAGACTCTTGAATATCGTCCACCCCACCAATCGAAACAGTTCTCATTCCGAGCTCAACGTCGCTCTTTCTATCATGTATTTGTGTCCATCCACTTTTATGAACGTGATCAATATCCCTCAACATCGCATTCATACACGTCAAAAGTGGCGTGAAGTAACCACCGCCCGCGGGCCCATTCTCAAGGTTCCTAACAGACTGTGCCATGCTTTCCATCCGCAATCGAAGTCCAGGCACATCATGAATCCGTATTTTTGTGAATTCCCACCACGCTGGATCCATTTTACACATCACGAACCAGAGAACTACAAAGCATTCGAAGTAACACTCGATGGAATAGTTCACGGGCGTCAATTCGAGTTTGAGCCTTCGTAGAGTCTTGTATAAATCAGAGAGGGTTGAGATTCGGATTGCCGATTCGACACTTTTGTTGATGGAGTTTGCGATGGCTTCACGATGGACTGAATTGAGTAATAATGGGTGATAGGATGGAAGGCTTGATACGAACAAAATGGGTCGATATAAGGCAGACCGGGCGGTTTCAAAGACCATATTCATTGATACAACTCTTTCGTCACCGGCGTCAATAATTTTGTTGATGAACATCGTCTCTTCGTCTTGATTTATTCTGTCAGGTTGCTCCGAATACAATACCACTTCCCGTGGAGCTGAAGCTTGAATAGAATGAAGTTTGTTGGAAAACTCAGATGTTGATTGGTCCATAATCATGCTGAAAATATCTACTGGAGGCACCGCAAGTCGTTTCTTGATTTGAACAATGAGTACCAATCCCTGACACTCAGCGGCTCGAGTCGGGATAGGACTGAAAATCGGATATGGGTCATAGACTTGAGACGGTGGCTTCATTTTATCGCAATCGATGACCACATCAAGTAGATAATCGTTGTTGCACATAGCTTGATGGACATTAAATATTGAGTACCAGGTCCAAAACGCCCTTCGACGATCCTCCTTTTGCCGCTCGGTCAGATTTAAATGAAATAACCACGGTGAATTGTCAGGGTCGACGTTCAGTTTTAGCTGTCTTATCATCGCAACTCCACTCTTGAGGAACTGCATTCCAATCACCGGTTGGCCACTGACTGTAATATAGTGTTAATGGTGACTGCAAATCGAAGGACTGACATGTACTCAACTGTATGCGAAGTGAGCGGCATACACTGATGCATGAAAGTCTTCGATCGAGGGTATGAATCCAATTTTTAGGAACGCTTTACGGGCACGTTTGTAATAAGAAACAGCTTCGTCCCTCAAGAGGAAGACTTGTGCAAACATGGCGCACTTGATGAGGCTTTTCAGTAGAGTAAGAACCGATTGTGTCACCAATGAAGTCGAGGCTCACCGATACACAGGCGGAAGTGAAAAGAAATTGAGCATGAAAGTCTCAGCGTCGTGGCTGATGGATTGCGGGTAAGGCAAGGTCCCGCCTTTCGTCATATAACGGTAACATAGGTTCCAATCCTTCACAGTCGGCATCAAGTCCGGATCTTGGATTTCCCAATTAGATGCTTCTTGGTCAAGGAGAGATGTTTCCATAGCCCGCATTTGAAGCTGGAGCGATTGAGGGGCATTGCTCCAAAAGTTGGAATGCCCTGAAGACCAAGGTGGCATTGAAGAATGAGATTCATAGGGCCACGTCGAATCAGTTTCTTGTTGGATCATCATTGTCGGTTGTGGTGAATCCGGTTCAGCCCTGTCAATTTGCACTCCTGAGCGAGGAACCAGCGTTGTTGCTCTCCCTCCCATCAAGCCTTCGTCCTGCTCTTGACTTCATAAAAGATAGCATTAAGTCGTTTTAGGCTGGCTGGGAAGAAATATGTGAGATCCTCACCTCTTTAACCCAAAGATGTAAATACACTGAACTCCCTTTACTTTACAACTAATACAGCCATCCTTGTCTTTGCTGCATCCCTTCTTGTGCAGTCGACATTCTTGACACGATTTGATTTTGGTACTACTCATGCTGGACTGTGATTGGACTGGGCTGGTACTTTCTCTTTTTTGGGGACGGAAGAAACGTTTGGAACCCAACAAATGCATACGGAGTCATTCCCTCCTTATCGACATAGCTAAAATCCCTCGCTTTATTCGCTGCACATTCAAGCTCGCCATTTTTAATATGATCAATTTCCTGTAGCATCGCAGCGATAGTAATCAGTGTAGGAGAATTGTATCTGTTATCATTTCTCTCATGAATTCAACCATCTCCCAACTGAGCCCAGAACACCGCTTTCATACATCCCCACTCGTCTGCGACAGACGGCAATGTCGTTCTTCCACCCGTGGCAAGGCCTTATAACCTGTGTCCTTGCATACATCGGAGGAACTTGACGAGCTCGTCTGTCACAGACGGGAATCACTTGGCTTCTTCAGTACGTGGGGTGCATCCATTGCTTGAAAGTAAAGTTGAAGGGAGAACACCGTCCTATCGGCATCATAACGATGCTGATCAGCGATCTGTGCGAGAAAATACGGAAATATAACCACTTGGTGGTATCTCAGGACCCGTTGAATTAGAATTCGTCGAGACAAATACCGACGCCACAGTTTCGGTTCGATCATCAACAGAGGCAGGGCTGAATTGAAATACTGGAGTTAAGGAAGAGAAAAGGAAGCCCGGCAGTCCTTACAGCGGCATTGAGTATGGCATTGCCCGACACACATTGAACGCCCTTGGCCTTGCAACTGATATAGCTGTCTTTGCTACATCCTTTCTTATGCTTTCGGCAGACTTCGCAGCGTTTGGGCATCAGGCTTGGCTGCTTCTTTTCTGATGACTGAGTTCTTCAACTGAAGTCAAGTCGATCAGGCAACATGTAGACATATTAAATTCATATTTCGTTTATTAGCTGAGGTTAATGGGTTAGTCTTCGCCCAATGACTTAATTTGCTTGGGAGTAGTTGGAACATTTGAAAAGAACAGACTAAGTCATGACAGCAATGATGACAGCCATGATGACATCCTGTACTCTTCTTCTTTTTTGCATCTGCATTTTTTCCTGCTCTCGTTTACGTCAGATTTTAGTAATGACCATCACCAACCTCACGGCTCTCTTTGACATGCCTGGTAGTGGTGGCAAGCGGAAGCGCAGCACTGGCAGCGAGAGAGTTCCTGGCGCTTCATGCAAGAGAT
This sequence comes from Rhizoclosmatium globosum, assembly GCA_002104985.1. Taxonomy (NCBI): domain Eukaryota; kingdom Fungi; phylum Chytridiomycota; class Chytridiomycetes; order Chytridiales; family Chytriomycetaceae; genus Rhizoclosmatium; species Rhizoclosmatium globosum. The sequence goes on along the minus strand of MCGO01000041.1, from coordinate 342,244 downwards.
CCACTGGGCAGCCACAGCATCCAGTAGTCAACTACCACCCTGGTCCTGGTTCCGCTATCATCACTCAACAGCTATCACAACCACAACCACAACCACCACCACCAAGGCCTACCCGCCACGATCAACAGCTCCAAATCCTTCTTTATCTCCAAAAGCTCCACCGGGAACAGCTTTCAACACCCGAATCCGAATCGCAAATCAAGGTTGAGCACGCACCTTGCCCTGCTCCCACTCAAACCCAAACGCCCCAGCCACAGCCAATCGCAAAGCAGCCAAGCATCTCTTTCTTAAACATGATCCACAACCAGTTCCAGGCTTTCGTCCACCCTCGCCAGAACACGCAACTGTGTCTGACACAGAACGCTCAATTGCTTCCAACACCACCGGAGATCAACGCAGACACTCTCATGGACGTCCCCCTTCTTCGTGAATGCACTACTGACTACGGTACGGAATTCGATATCAACGAGGACTTTGATTATGGCCAGTTCCTTGACCTTCAGAAAATGGATGACTGATGATGACGTCATTTGCTCTATACAACACATTCCAATTGCTCCTTCTTAAATCATATACCCTTATATCACATTAGATAAACTACAGTTAATAAAAAGCTTTGGGAAATGAAAAATTGAAAATATGGAGAAGGGAGATGGAGATGAAACCATGCCGAGAAAATTTCCTTGCCAAAAGAAGTTCACGGGCTGAACAAATCATGTTTTCGTTGATATGCGTTTGTTCATGCGGAATATAAATCGGATAGCTCAATGATAAGAAAAAGTTATTTTTTGGTTCCATCCGTTGCTTGCGACTCTCGTGGCAACCTGTTCGACACCACAACCTCATCTCCAATTTCCTCCGGCTCCGCAAATTCCAATTTTCCAGCAACAGCGCCAACAAGATTTAAACGTTTTGCATCTTTCCCTTCACTCTGAACACTCATCCTCCTATCCGGTTTCTTAAAACCGGATGACCCAGTAGTCGCACAACTCTTTTGAGAACTCGCGCGACTATCCACAAACGTATCACTCTGCCGTCTCCTTCGTCCCCGTTCCCCAACCCCTCCTCCATCTCCACCACTTTTACCTCCCTCTCCCGCCGCAGCCTCGCCTTCACAATCACCCAACATATCCCGAACTTTTAACCCTTCCTCAGCCTCCGCATACCGCAAATTCTTGATCAAATGCTTCGCCTCAACAACAAGCCCCAAACTCATGAGAGCAAAGAAAACAACACCAACACAAAAGAACGAAAAGTCTTTTTCAATCGCGTCGCGACATCGTGTCTCTGCTTGCCCCACAAGCGTTGACGTCGCGTTCTTTTGTTGTGTTGGGAATTGTTGCTGTTGTTGCTGTGAGAGAGGGTCTTGGAAGAACTTGAGTTGGTCGAGGAACCATACTACAGCTGTACAGATTGTCGGAGCTTGAGGGCGGACGATGATGAGTAAGAATATCAGTCCTGCGGATTGAATTATGCTTGCGATAGATACGCCGAGTAAGTAATATGCTTTCCCGCGAGGGGTGTGGAAGCAACAGAAGACGGATATGATTGAGAGGAACGGAGTAAACAGAAACGTGGACAAGACGCCGAGAAGGAACGAAGATATTGATTTGCTTGCACGAGGCATGGTACTTTGGTTTTGTATGCAGTGTGATTTTTGTTTCTTTGTTTGGAGGAGGGAGGTCCCTTTGTTGTTGAGATAAAGGGACTTGATGACCGCTCTTGTTCCTTGTTTGACAATTTTGTCTTCGTGACATTGTCCCTGGAAGCTGGTGATGATCCTCGTTACTAATGTCAATAGAGTTGGACTTACTAAGTCGAAAGCCGGAAAAATTCGGAATGAGCAGGCAAGGACAATCAGAATCCAACTACATTACTTGCCAATCTCACTTACCAACCAAATACACATGAACCACGTTTTTAATACAACTGAATGCAAGATAACAGAGAACACAGACGAATACAAAACTTTATAAACCATCGTGAACCGTCTCTCTTCCACACTGTCAATACAATCCAAGCATAAACAGCTCTCTCGCTTCATTAACTGTAGCTGCATGAAGTCTCTGTTGACGCTCTCGTATTATTGGCGCCTGGTACTCAGCAATGGCCTCCAACACCCTCAATTCAAATCCAGAGTACCCAATTCTCTGTATTATTCCACGTTGCTGCCTCCCACAAACCCTTCCTCCATTCTCGCGGCCAATATTCTTTGTCCGGTGAACGACAAACGTAATATGTGTATCATTGGTATTTTCCGTAGCAAACCTTCTCGCTCGTATCACCAAGTCCCTACGGGCCTGTTTTCCCGACATGTTATTCTCGCGGATGTATTTCCCGAGCGAATGCTTGAATGCATCGAAGGCTGAGGTTAGATTGGAGGAAGAAGTGGTAGCATCGGCTTCGGTGGAGTCGAACAAGGCGGCAGTTTCAGCGAGGAATGCATCAACCGATTGGTTCTGGATTTCAGACATTGGTTTTCGCAGGGTTATAACCAGGGTTGTTTGGGATTCCGAGAGTATTGGTATACGGTTAGGATGCTGTGTTTTTTTCGATTCGGTGGTTTTGGATCGACGATGCTGAGACACCAACTCGCAATCACTTCTTGAAAACAATTGCAGCCGCCTTGGTTGAGTGGATTGAGAAAGAACCTTTTTAAAATTGAGATTAGTTCGTTTGAGTGTTTGCTGAGATGGATGTAGTTGTGGATAATGAAACGAATTAAATAGATCAGAAGAGCGCGACGATGTCTTACGCGAGTGTCACTTGTTGCTCTAGGTCGCATAATAGTTTTCGTTAGTCTGGTCGGTTGCGTTTTGAGGCCTTGGGCGAGTTGGAGAAGGTCATATTGAGTTTGGTCAGTCCCTGTTTTTCGGAACAAAGCAGAACAAAATTGCACAAAAAATGGAGATCCCACAATACGAATAACCAAAATATGCAACACGCTGTATTAATCAAAGCCATCAAGAAGACAAGACGTTCATTTCAATCTGTCTCAACCCAAAATCATTTGCTCGGGCTTGTTGCGCCAAATTCCTCTCTAACCGTCTCAACAACCGATTCGTCAACCTCTGCGTGTAATAACACAAGAACAACAGTACGATAAATCGAATCACTAGCTGTGAAAGAATCGTCAGAATGTTCCACATATACACTCACCCAAACAAAAAAAACTCACCATACAAAGAAACAAAGGAAACACAACCCCACTCGGCAAACACTCCACAAATCCACTCCTCCCACTCCCCTTATCATCCCACTGCACAGCACCACCCCCAGTCCCCCCATAAATCGAACTCAATGGATCCCCCTTCACCGTCCCACCACCACCACCACCACCCCCATCACAAGGAAACAAATCCCGATAAAAAAGCCCCACCCCCGCATTCCCAACCGCCACAAAAACCCGTATCCCACTCACACCCCACCACTCCCACACCCAAGCATACCGCACCACAGCCCCAACGTCCATCCCACACCGGACCAAGTAAAAAAAATTGTAGAGCTTTAGGTAGTGTGTTGGCGGGACGGGGGATTCGCGGGTTGGGTTTGAGGTCGGTGTGCAGGCTGTGTATGCCTTTTTTGCTGTTACGGCTGTGATTGAGAATATGGCGGGGATGAGGAGGGGGAGGTATATTGAGGGGGATGGTTGTTGCTGTTGTTGTTGCTGTGTAGGGGGTGTGGGGAAGGTGGAGTCGGAGGTGGAGGAGAAGGGGGGCGAGGATGTTGACGAGGATATGGGGAATGTGGAGGGGATTAGGAGGAGGAGGGTTGAGAGGAGGAGGAGGAGGGATGTCACCTGTTTGTTTGTTTGTTTTGGTTCGTGAGTTGCATAGTGGTTAGTAGGCGGGGAGTTTGATGTGTGTACTTACAATGTCCCAGTTTACGAAAAAGAGGGTGTACCAGTGGAGACGTCGTAACCCATATAGATGTTTTCGACACCATCTTTGTGTACGAGAGCGGCGCGGCTTCGTTGGAGTGGAGGTTCGACGGGTTTGTGTGTAGACAGCCAAATCGATTTCTCTGCGAGGCCTATTTGGATGCGTGCCTGTATAGGTTTGATATTTAGTATTTTATTGTATTTCGAAGGTTGGATGTGGGAATGGTATCCAATCCTTCTTGAATGGATTTGATTCTTTTCCTCCCTCGCGTCACTTGAGACTCATCCCCACCACTCACTTCACTTCACTCGCGTGCAAACGAATAATCTTACCTGTCTCGACACCACCCAGAGTAACTTCATCATCATCAAAATCCGACTCTGTATCCGACTCATTCCCTCTCGAACCGACGCGTTCTCCAGACCAATACGAAGGCGGTAGAGTCGCAGACGGAGTATACGCAGGCGGAGTCGTAGGTATATTCGCGGAAGAAGGAGTGATTTGGATCGTGTCTTGAGAATCCGAGTGTTGTGGATGCGACTGATGGTGCAGTGGGTGAAGGGAATCTGAGGTGGACAGTAGAAAAAGAGAGGTTTCTGATAGAGTTGGACGCGATGAAGAAGGTGGAGGGTGTATGTTTGTGGACGTGTTTTGAGTAGGTGAAGAGCCGGATATTTGGACAGTTGCCAGGACGGACGGATTTGTTGATGACGACGAGCCCAGATTTTGGCTGGTGGAGGAATCTAGCTGTTCGTCTGAAGGAAGCTCATTTGGCTTCGAAGGGATGGTCATTGAAGGGCAGACTGGGACAGACTGTTTGTGGTTGATGTTTGACGGAAATTGTCAGCTTTTCGATGAGTGTTTTCTCTTGAGCGGAGCTTGAAATTGTCGTTAAGCGATAAAAACAATAAATAAGAGGAGAAGGTCAGGAAGAGAATAAGTCCCTGTTATTCAACATGGTTATGAAGATGCTTTCAGAAACATGGACCTCCCCATACGAGGCCACCAATTTAAGCATTTAAATTGAAAGAGAAAGCATAGATCAATAGATATCTACTCGTATGTTAAGCTTTTCACATTTTTTCATCCAACAAAGAAAGAGCAAGTGCTTGGGTCAGAGCCAAGCATCGCCCATCCTTTTCTCAACCAACTCAGCAAACGCAAACGCAAACGCAGCAAAGCGAACAAGGCACCGATTCAACGCTTTGAGCCCAGCACTCAACTTTTGGAGAACTGAGAACAAAGTTAGTTTTGGTTTGTGTGTTCCTCGGGGCGTCTCTTTCGTGTCTGCAGTCAGTGGTCTAAGACAACCTCCTTCTCCTTCCTTCCTAGCACCTAGCACTTAGTACCTAGCACCTTCCTAGCAATCGACCCTTCTTTAACACCAGGAACGAGCAGGCAGCAAGCAGTACTAGAGACCACAAGCCAATATGAACCCGCAGGAAACAGTCAAGTTCCTTCTGAGCCAAACAGAAACGCAGCTTCAGCGCCGGGGCTCTTCCTCATCAACTTCCTCGGTTTCAAGTGCCGATTCACCGCTCTTTGAACAGTCTTACCCATCGTACCCGTACCCATCCCACTCGCACTCGCACTCGCACTCGCACTCGCACTCGCACCAGAACCAGAGCAACAACCACTATTCAACATCGCATTCAAACCATCTCTACAATCCCTATTCAGCCTACAGCCACCACCAACCATCTTCCACCTTCAACTACTCCTCAGCCTACTCGTCAACCAATTCAAACCACAATCTGTACCAGGATCACCACTCAAACCAGCTCCATTCCTCAAACGAGTCATCGGCCCAGTCCACGCTTTCCGTTCCATCGCCCGTCCTCCAAAACAACCAAATTCCTCAAATCAGCGACTTGAATTCTCAAAACAATATTGCTCTTTTGCTTTCTGGTGCTGCATCAATAAGTTCGGACTCCATCGCCCATTTCAACAACAATCCCACTTCATCGTCCCTTCATCAATCTCTGAAATCTGAGGATATCAAAAACTCTCCAAAACGATCTACCCGAAACTCTCCTGCTATTGTTTCTTCCTCAACACCATCTGTGCTTCCACTTTCCTCTACAACTACAACCTCCACATCGACTCCGTCTTCTTCAACGGTAAACACTGCCAATACCGCCACAACAAATCCTTCCGGGAAACAATACCCCTGTCTCTATCCTGGTTGCGGGAAAATCTTTCCTCGTGCTTATAACTTGAAATCTCATTCTTATTGTCATTCCGGTGAACGTCCTCACAAGTGTGTTTATTGTAATGCTTCTTTTTCGCGGAAACATGATTTGCAGAGGCATGTTCGGACGGTGGGTGTTCTTACGAGGGACGAAACATACGAGCGAGATCATGACTGAACGAGGAACGAGTGAAGGAATGTCGAACGGGCGAAATGCGAACGAACGGAAGACGACAGAGCGCCCGAAGGGTCGCGAGGGAGTCTGAGTTCGCGTGGAAACATGCGAAAAGACGACAAACAGCGAGTATAACGAGCAAAGAAATCGATCTAGTCGAATGAACCAAACTTCGCGAAGCGAATATGTGAGCGGAGCGAATAATAGTATCATGGGAATGGGTCGCTGATATAGTACTGCCACTTCTGGAGACACGACACTAATAATAAATGACACAGCTGCACTCCAAGGACCGGGCACATACTTGTACTGTATGCCAGACATCATTCACGACGTTTGACCAGTTACGCCGACATGCAGCTCAGGAACGCCATGTTCAGGAAGGCAATCCATCGAATACGGCTGCAAACTCGGCGCCATCCACTCCATCACTTGACCAAGTATATCCCCAGAACGTGTTTACAGCATCGCATCAACAAGAGCAACAGCAGCAACAACAGCAACAGCAGCAATATGCATATATGCAACATCAACGCCGAGACTCATCCAGTAGTTCTTCGTCCGACGGCTACGGCATCCAGATCCCTCAAACCACGACATCGACTCACATTCCAACTCAACAATTCCAGGCAATGGCTGCCGCTGTTGCTGCCGACTGGTCTCATCCACAACAACCCGATCCAGTTCCCAATACCTCTACGCGTCAATCACGACGAAGAACAAACATGCCCTCTCAAATCGAGACTCCCGCCACTTCATCCATTCCATCAACAACATCCTTTTACTCAAACTCACACGACCCTTCAACCGCGTTCACCACCATTGACGCAACGCAGCCACCCTTCCTCATCCCAGACCACCACCTCGCTGCATCGCGCCGTGCATCCATGGACTTTGCATCAGCAGCCTCACAATACGACCCACCCGCAACCGTCGCCCTCCACAGCGTATCAACCCCAACAACCGAACTCGAACAAATCCTAGAACAACGCCGCGTCCAAAGCCAAAAGCAACGACGCGCAAGCGGGACCACGGGTGGAGAAGGAATCGGCGTTCTCGCTCTCGCAGCTGAAGCTGAAATGCAAATGTTGCGTGAACGGTTAGAACGGGGAGAAGTGTTTGGAGAGAGTGAAGAAACGGGAGGAGGTGGAGGGTATGAAGAAGACGACGAGGATGAGGAGAACGAGGAAGACGACGACGATAGTGATGACGAGTATGAAGGGAAAAGTGGGGCTGGAGTCGAGTATTCTGATGACTTGGATTCCATATTATGAAAAAAAACTTCATGCTTGGTTTGTTTATATTGTGGTGGATGGGATGCGTGGAACGTCTTCGTCTGTTATTATAAGTTTTTGCTTGTTATTGTTGTATTATTATTTGTATGGGAGAATGAACATATTCAAGTGTGAGAACTTTTTCAAATCAGGATGGGATGACGTGGACAGTCTGTGCTGATCTCAGCAAAAACGAAAAAAATGGCAAGAACCACTGCTTTGACCCCCTTGGCCACGCAGCTATGAACCACACTCGAACTAGTGCCATGACGACCAAGGAGGAGTGAGTAGACCTGCATTATGGCAGCGTTAGGCCCTTGGTGGATGTCCAAGGTTTATCTATCAACACCACAAAATCATTCAATTCAAAGACCCTCAACCACTTCAAATACCCTCTCGTGCGAATTTAACCTGGTACTATGTAAACCCGTCGCTCGTTTGCTCTGACTTTACCTTTGGTGAGTACTGACTGCGATTCATACAATATATGAACTCTTAAACTTAATACAAATCCATTAATTAGAGGTCTTGTTATCCCCCGAACGTTTTTGAATTGGGGGTGTTTCCATGTGCAAGTGGCAGCCAGTGGAGCACCAAATTTCTTTCCTTAAATCGAAAACCTCGGGAGGGATACCCCACCGTCTGAACACCATGGGTCTCTCTGGCTACAACAGTCTACAATGACAATGGATGCTACTAGCTGTTATCAAGTATGATTGTGGATCTCTTGATCCGTGTGGAGAGCTATTAATGTATGATAGTGATTGCAGTCTATATGTCATTCAATAGGATGAACATTATCGCTCGACTCTATCATTGCATGATCGCTTCCTTCTTATGGATCTCCACCTTCCAAGATGCATTGATACTTGGCAACCAAATCACACTCCACGGGATCCCATCATCCTTGTCACGATTGTTTTTCGACAACGCCGGGCGAAACGACTCACATGCTTGGCTTCGTTTTTTTCACTGGCGATCCTGTTGGTCCTTCCCACCAAAGGCGATCGAAATTTGGCCCTCATACACCGAAAGCAACCCAAAAAGACCAGCACATCCCACTCGATAAGAAATGCAGCGACAACTATCCGATATGATCTCAGCGGACTCATTCCTGCGCGATACACAGGCGTTATTCAACAACATCCCTTCGTCGTCATCTACTCCCACTCTTCCAGCGACAACGACAGCCGCTTCTCTCGAATCACAACTCGAATCTGCGTTCTCCGGATTCAAAGTCTCGTTGGCCGTGTACCTCCTCCTACAGAACATGGACGGGAAAACCGCGAGAAGGACATTCACAATGCGGGCGAGACGCTATTACAGCTCGGGACGCACACTTACAAATGTTTTCGTATCCCCCTATATCAGCGCCAACGCCACTACATCGTCGGCAACAATGTCGAACGCATATCGTGTGAGAAGAACGGAGGCGATGAGATCGTCAAGACGGGGAAGGGAATTGAGAGAGTTGGTGGAGTTGGCTGCTGCACGTGCGCCGTATGATTCTCAACAGCAACAGGAAACACATGCTTCTATTATGCGTGAAACGAGAACTTTGTTGGCGTTGGGTTTGATTTGATGGAAAGGTGTTTGGTTGATGGTTCTTTCTGGTTGTTGAGGGAGGTTTCATCTTCCAATTCTTACCCCGTTTCTGTTTTAATTACATTACTTAGTAGTCTTCCCTTTCTTGGTCTGTTTGTATAAATATTAATTACCATTTTCTTCCAATAAATGTAACTTCCGTTCATCGACCCTTGAGGTTCTAGTAACCAACAACAGTGGTATTTGACAAAAAAGAAATGAATCAGAAAATGTCCTCCTTCACGACGCCTCTTTTTTTTATTAAAGCAAGAATATCATAAAAATGACATCATCATAATAGTTGGTTTCCTCTAATTACATACATAACAACAAATTAAAACAACAAAATTAATAACTCTCTTTAAAAACCCGCATCTTCCCTGCGAGCATGATTTTTAGCAAGAGAACCAGAAAGCATACTCGAAGAATGCGATATTCTTTTTGTCAAGTTGTGTGGTCTGTTTGCTGATCTCAGCAACAGGAGAAAAAAAGACCAAAACAAATCCGGGTTTGGTATCACTTGAACCACGGGAGCATCACCCACGGATCTGTATCATGGTAAATTGTCCCAAGGACTCAATGCAAGCAATAACCCTATACTCTGCTTCGTGCCCTGATGCAGCTGCCAACCGACAGTCCATCTTGGAGCCGTTGCTTATCAATCCAGGCAACGACGAGTCCATCGTATACCAGCCCCATCAAAAAGCTTCCAAGATGTGTCATCTTTTCAAAGTGAAGGATGTGCATCGTTCGTGTTGGATGACAAGGTAAGGCCCTGTACTTTGTCGATTTTCGATGTAATGTCATCGAGGACATTTAACACCTGCGCTAGTATTTACGCGTTTCATATAGATATCCACGATTGATATTGTGGACCACGAACCACGAATGTTTTTGTGAATGCGTGGCAGCCAGGACTTGACCAATTTTCGTTCTTTGACCCCGAAATACTTGGTGCAAAAAACGAGGACATCCACCCACTTCCACTCTGAAGAGACATGTGCCATCCTGTGTGATTGACGATGCTGGCTGGTACTAGATGCTAACTGGTATGCCTGAAGCAGCCGACGAAGGCCCGTGGTGCTTGTTTGCTATTATTCAGTATGACGTATCCTCCGGTAAACTACGCAACTCTTGCCCCATCGCATCACTGCATCTCTTACACTATTCATTAGAGCCTGCGCTATCTCTGTTGGTATCCTCTGTGAATCACTTTGCTAGGAACGTACACTGTTGAATTTGGACAAGAAAGACTGCACGATACCCTCCAACCAAGTCATAGCCAACTGGATCCCTTCATTGACATCCAATTGTTTTCGACAATGCCAGGCGCAGCACTGGATGCTTGGCTTCGTTTTTTCACTTGCGATCCTGTTGTCACCTCCACCCTTCAAGATCGAAATTTGCCCTCACTCACGCAAAGCACCCAAGGCCATCGGATCCCATCGTAAAATGCAGCGACAACCATCGGATACCACTTCAACCGCTTCCGCAGAAACATTCCTCCGCGACACCCAGGCCCTCTTCCTTCCTCCCACCCCTCCTGCTCAATCACCCACTCCCAACCCTACCATCGCAGACACTCTCGAATCACAACTCGAATATGCATTCTCAGGGTTCAAAGTCTCTCTCGCCGAATACCTCCTGCAACAAAAGCTAGACGGCAAAACAGCCCGAGAGACATTCACAGCCCGTGCGAGGCTCTTTCACAGCACTGGTTCTCAAGCCTCATTCATACACCCTGTTTCGGTATATGGTGCACCGCCTCGACTCACCGCCTCCATCGGACGACGTGTAAGAAGCCCGAGGAGTAGGATTTCGAGGGAGGAAGAGGCGAGGGAGGTGAAGGCATTAGTATCACTATCGTATGCACGCGCCAAATATATTGCGAAACAGCAACAACGAGCTCATGCTGCACTCATGCGCGAAACGAGAGTCTTGCTATCGTTGGGTTTACTTTAGAATGGGAAGGAGATCAATTTTAGGGGTTCTGCTAAACGCCACTGTTCTCGTTCTCTTCCATTCTTGTTTTTATTTGCTGTTAAATCCCATTGTTGTCCTTGTATAAAAATTCTTCGATTCTGCATGGTTTTACGATTTATGTTATTCAAACGAACTTATGATGGAAACACTGTTTCCAAAACATGATAATATTCCCAACATCCGCACTCAACACGAGGCTACAAATCATTTCACTCGGTTGACATGAATTACTCGCAGTATTTTTTTAAGAACTCAAAAAAACACCTTCCACAAACCACTACTAAAATTCCGCTCTCAAAGGAAACTAACTTAAACAACGATGCAACTAGAATATACAGCGAAAGTCTGTATTTTTTTTTGTCGACTAACTTTTTCTTTCCTCTATGCCCTTACGTAAATGGAGGGAGAAAAAAGTGATATGGATGAATGGTGCTTATCTCAGTCTCCTCGCAAAAAAACCCAACCCAACAATGTCACTCAATGGACGACCCCCTACTTTCCCCCTTCTCGGTAAGCACTCAAATCAATATTGTGCGTCCCTGTCAGTGGGAACTCTCGCTGTGAGTATTGTCGAGGATAGGCTGAATCAAATAGTGATAAATGCGAGAAGGACCCATCTTGGAGGTGTCGAGTACATAGCATTTGGCAGCGGACTCTCTAATAGGCTAAAAGTTGCTGCAGAGGTGTGGATATTGATGGGGATATGAGGTCGCCTCTGTACACATCTTAAAACTCGTCAACCCCAAAACCATCGTTAAATCACTCTTTACAGTACCAACAGAGCTTACCCGAATAAACAAACAAACTCGCCAAAAGTATAAACGGTCTTTGCAGCTACGATCGAAGCTTGTTATCAAAAATAGTGGTGTGGGAAGAAGACATACTTCCATCAACATTAGGCGACCGAATGTACACGAGTGTAATGTAAGTTGAAAGAATACTTAATAGTTTATTGAGCTGTGTGCAGCATTTGGTCGCTTGTGCAGCCAGGACGTAACTAATTTTTTCAAAACCGAAAAACTTGGACCGAGAGCCATCCCTCGTCCTTTGCCCCACCCCGACATCCAGTATGCGCATCAGAATCCCTTCATCTCCCTTGGTCATGACTATCGATATGACTCTCTGGCCTCCTCCTAGGGCCGCTGCCACACTTTCACTCTCGTGTGCTTGTGTTGGGTTATGAGGTTGTGCATCGCCCAAGTGTGCGTTTGTCATTGTGATGCTCAGGTATTCATGCATTCTTATCCAAGAACTCTGTCTGCTTAGTTGTTTTAATGCATTCGCCAAGAACTAGATGTTTAGCTGCGGGTTGATACCCATGGATCCATGATATCCAAAAAAGGAAGAGGTATCTACATATTTATTTATTTATTCCATACTTACTTGAGATACTAGCAGAATATATGTAGAGTGAGGCATAGAGTCCCTCGTGGTTTACCTGTTTCCGTGTCCCTTGTACGTAAGGGGAGTGCCAGTGCTTGGATCCAGGTTGCAGGTCGATCTGTTTTGGCAGCACAACCTTCCCGATCGAAATTTACGCTTTCACTCGCACCCAAAACCCTCGGAACCCACGCACACAAATGCAATCGCCGCCTTCATCGGAATCAACCGTTTCCGCCGACTCGTTTCTCTGCGAAATCCAGGGCCTGTTTTCCACTTTGCCTGGGCCGGGCACTTGCGCATCGGTGGTGTCCTCAGAGCCACTCGGCGATGCCTCCACCACCACTTTCTCGACTTCCGCCGCCTCGGTCCAGTCGGCGTACGCCGCTTTCAAAGCATCCCTCGCCGCCTTTCTCCGCCGCGAAAACGTCGATGGTTCGAGTGCCAGACGTCTCTTTTTGGCTGCCTCAAAACGCTTTAAAAGCACGTCACCACGTGTTTTGGTTACTGGTTCTCCCTCATCCCATGCACTGCGGTCTACTACCGCTTCGCCTGTGACGATGCGCGAACAACGAAGAGTCAGACGCAGAAATGATATGCCTCGAACTGCCCTGGAATTGAAGGTGTTGGAGATAATGGCTATGGTGCAGGCACCTTTAATTGCTCAACGTCAAAGGGAAGCCCATGCTGAAATGATGCGAGACACAAGAGAATTGCTTTCGCTGGGTTTATTTTGAATGGTTGGGGTTTTTGGTTTTTGGTTCGAGACTTTGAGTTATTTCTTTTGTTTGTATTTTGTAAAAGTCTGTTTTGGCTCGTGTTGAACATGTTTGTATAATATCACTATTGTTATGGGATTTATCATATTTTACTTTCACCCATCCTGAAATGGTGCAGTGACTTTTTTCCCAAGGGTGTTGCTTGGTATTTAACTCGTTGTTTACAAATACCCCTCACCACGACCATTCAATGTTAAACGTTTCTAGCATAGTCAATTTTTTGAGCCACTAAGACGTTTGATGTAATGCTCATGAAGAACCTCGGAAGAACATTAGTAACAATGAGTAAGATGTCAATGCTTTGCTCCGCCACTTCCGTCCCAACTCGCCCAAACATCGCCTTACCTTCCATAATATTGGTAACAAAAAGCTCGAAATAGCACCGTCAAATCCCTAACAAATACAGAATCTTTCGATTCAACCTCCTTTCGTTATGCAAAGTCCTAAAAACATCTATAACGTTAACGTTTGCCCGTACCTGATGTCACACTTTCTTGTTTAATGAACGTTTGTTGACATCAGAGAGTTCTTGGTCTCCGTTGTTTTGAATAATTCAACGAGAATGACCTGGTTAAACAGTGTGCTTTTATTTTTATTTCAACAAACTAGTGGCGACGATAGCCCGTTGCTGGAACGAAGATGATTAACCAATGTCATTCAGGATGTTCTTTTTCCATTTATTTGATTCCACAAAAATATAATTTCTCTACTCCATCTGTATCAATGAATCTCAGCACATCAATGTAATCATTCCCTGTGTGGCTTCGATTCTGTTCTTTGGTGGGATATTCAGCTATATGTCAAAGTTCGCCTTTGCGTGGTGATATTACGAAATCGAAATCGTCATCTGACTCATTCTCCATCAAAAAGTTGCATCGCCTTGACTGTCAAATCAACACTTGGACGATTTAGAGTGGAGCACAATTCAGGTATTTTATTAAGATCTAAGTACAAAAGCAAGAATAAACTATCGATAAGAGAAAGAGAGAGAGACAGAGCCAAATGCCAGCATATCAGGGAGTGTGTGGCAGCCAAGACGAAGAAAAAGGTGTTAACCCAGCCAATTACGAGACAACATGTACGCATTACGTGCGCTTCTGTGCCTCGTACCTCCACTGCTTCATCATATCCTCATGAGACTGTTGAAGGACACCTCTCCTCTTCATCTCAACATGACGAGTCCGAGCCATATCCTCCAGCTCCGCGATACTCAACAACTCCACATCTTTATCCGAAAGCTGCGGCCCAAGCGTCCGAGCGTAAATAGACTGTCCGTCGGAAGTTGTGGGAGAACTTGGGCTTGGAGACACATGTGAATCGCCATTGTTTGTCCACGAATCGGGATAGTTCGTTGGCGGACCTGGGACACGTGGTTCTGGGCTAGGAAGGACATAGCGAAGGGGCGAGCTTCGAGATGGGAGAGTTCGGAGAAAGGTTGGGCTGATGGGGGTGGTGTGACTGTGGTAGCCCGTATTATGTGCCGAACTTGGACCTGACTCGTCCCTAGGACAGTCTACTTCGCTAGGCGGTGAGATTACCACCATTGGTGTTGTACCTTGGTGGTAGATTGCCATGAGCGCCATTGCCGCGTTCGTCTCTGTCATTGGCACTTGGTTTTGGGAGTGAAAATTTGCAGGGTGCTGCTTTGCTCCGTTCTCGGCCAAGGTCTGGCCCTCACTGATGGAAAGTTTTTTATGAATCTCCCGGGTGGAGATGACGGAAGTACTGTCACAAAACAGTCAAAACAATGAATTTATAATACGTATATAGCACCAACTCAAAGTTCTTTCTTTATTTAGCGTATTGCGCACTTGTTTAACGCACCGGGAACGTAAATCCGAAGAGGGTGCTTCAGTCAATGCTTTCATCTCAGCTCATTAAAGGTAAAAAACCAAACACTCAAAAAATCTATCCAAAGTAAGAAGGTGGTCGTGAGGCTACAGGCGTTCCTTTCAATGTCGGAGTTCCAACTGTAGCACTCGCAGGCCCATTACTTTCAACTGCAGTGCTTATAGGCCTATCGAATTGTGCACTTGGAAGTCTTCCTGCAATAGTACCCAACGTCGGTGTCGTTACAACCATACTCTTTGTCCGATCAGGTTTCACAAAATTCGGAGCCTTCTTTTCCTTATTCACAACAATCTGATGTAATTGACGAACCTTTTGAGCTCCTGCGCTCATGATTCCGAGACCCATGAGTACATAAAATGCAGCAGCAATACAAAAATACGCAAAATCGTTAGACACGATCGTGTTGCAGTCTCTCAATGAGATGTCATACTGACTCAGAGGTGGTTCGGCAGGCAATCCTCCCGTTCCAGTTCCAGGTAGGTTCGGTTTGTTTCCGCCTTGTCCAACACTGATGGCATTCTGATCTTGATTTCGTTTATAATTCTCCATGAAGCTCGCAACAGCGCGACAAAACACGTCTTGGTACTTTTGGAGGAATATGACTGCAGCAACAACAGCTATGGATTGTATCAAGGTCGCGATTCCGCACCCCAACAGGTGAAACGCTTTCACAACGGGATCTTTGTCACAGATCATGGGTGTCAGGCCAATAAAGGCCGTCAGTATCATTGTGAGAAGAAATCCTCGCAGGAAATACGCGATGGTCCGTCCTCGATCGCGTTTCTTGTCGTATACGGGTGGTGGCTCACTATCTTGGTCCATTGTTTCTGGGCAACAATGGAAGACGACGAGGCTGAAACAATGGGGAGTAGCAAACGTTGATTTGTCTTTTTAATTATTGTAATATTAGTAAGTGTAGCTGATTTGGCATCGTTTGGCTTGAAAGTTCACGGTGCCGGCCCTGCCGGGAACAGTATAAATGACTCATCCTAACTCCATGCAGAAATAAATTAATAACAAATAGTCGAAGATTCTTTTTTAGGACATTGGAATCGATGTGATCAATTGGGCAACATAATCGTTATCATCCAAACAACCTAAATACCCATAAATTACTAATCACTGCAAAATATTATTATTAAACTTAAGTATTCAACCCATATAATAAAGGCAAAGAGACAGATACTTAATCTCTGCCATCAAAAAATCATGAATAGGCCACACTTCCCTTAATTTCGTGGCTAAACTTAAGGGACCGAGAGCAGAGGGTGTTATTTCAGCCTGTACCATTCCGGCTCCTCCCGGTATAATACGTGCCTCTCCATAAACGCATAAACTCCCTCTGCCTCGCTTGCAAATCCGGCTGGCTCTCAACATGCCGCTGATGCACCGCTCTAACCAATTCGACCACCTCTGTGCCAGAAACAGCATCTTCAGACAAGATCCGGTCTCCTGAGTACTTTGACGTCGTCAGAAGTTTCATCCGTTCAGTAGTCGGTGAGTCGCCAAGGGAGGGGTAGGTTTCCGGGGCTTCGGGATCCAATGGAGATGTCAAAGCCAAAGCGGTCTCAAACGCTGGCGGGGAATGGGAGGCCGATGTACGTATCCTCTTTCGGGATGGATTCGATGGTGGTGACGGGGGTGAGCGGGGACTGGGACCGTATTCGGAGTCGGCTTCCTCTTCAAACATTACTGTATTGAAAGTTCGTCGCCCGGAACTGGAACTTGAACCAACTTGGTCGGCATGATTCCTATGAGAAGCCATTGTGGACCGGGTATCATGGGATGATGTAGACGATGTGGATGACGATACCATCAAAGAAAGTGGTCTCAACGGTGGGTCGCCATCATTGACCAAACCAGGTGGAGGTCCCAAACCCCCCTGCTGCATGCCACCCTGGCTAACATTCGTATCCATTGATCGGACGATAACGTCAGCGCAAAGGTAACAGGCGTTTCGAATTTGCAATGGGATGCAACGGAGATTTGCAATTTCCGACTCATGTTTCAGGCACGCAGCCATTCAAAGAAAACATCACTCTCTTAACAGGGTTTTTGTGCGGAATATCTTAGCGTATCTTGTTACGTTTGTGTGATTATGTGCTATTTGGACTGATCACTGTATTCAATGAAATAAATTCCCCGATCGGATTTCTCAAAAATCTCCGAATTTCGAGTTTGAGATTCGGTTTATTTCGCATTATGATAAAGAGACCGTATTTGAAGAATCCCTGTTTGGGGGGCTCTTGACTGTGATGTCATGTATCGTTTGACTATTTTTATATCGCTGTATTTAAATTGAAGGACCGACTGCGGGCTTGTTGGCTTTGAGGAAACAACCCCTTTTTGATTTGATTCTTGTGCAAGACCGCACCCACTGGCCACAGTACTCGAAAAGAATGAGATAACACAGTAGTCTTTCAAACTCAATCTCATCGATAAATAAACATAATCAGTTCCAGAGCAGAGGAATGTTCAAATTCATCTCCAAATTAATTACAGGGTTGATCTCTGTTTATTCGAAACAAGGAAAGGAAACACGGCTTTGTGGCCGTGCGAACGAAAGCAGCAAAGGCGCTGATAATGACTGAAGAGAGACACATAAGCTCTGAAAAGGCGAATGGATAATTATAGTAGTGGGATATCGGAGAAAGGAGCATTACGAGATTAGAATTAAATGGAATTAGCGGATGATTCGTGGCTAGACACATTCGGTGTTCGAGGCGAAGCGATAGTACTTGTTGACTGACTGTTTGTACGCCACTCCGCCATCATGGCTCTATGCTTTTGCACCAGCTCCATCTTAGTGGCTTCATGTCGCTTTTGTGCAAACAGCTCCAGCTCTTTGATGCTCATTGCTTCAATTTCCTTCGTCGTCAGAGTCCACAAATTCGGGCAGATTGTGGCAGGGTTGCTTGCCACCGAGTCGGATATATCCACCAAGTCCAACGCTGATTGATCGATGGGTTCAGATGTTACTACGGACTCCGTGGTATCTTGACCCAAGAGATCCGGAAGTTCAATAACGTCACCGGGACGCTGGTCCCTAGGCTTGTCTATGGTTGTGGTCGGGTTTGTACTGGCTGTAGGGCAAGGGTCGGTGGCTGAGTGTGCGAGAACTGCATCAACTGCAGCTACGAGAAGATCCATGTTGGGAAAATGGTGGTGTCTCTTGATTATGGTTCAGCTGGGAGGGATACAGTTGTTTGAGGAATCCGAAAGGAGAGCAACCAAAATTTGTACTGATTGTTCTCCGCCCGCGCGTGCCTCAGACCAATCAGGCAATCTCCTCTGATGAGTCTCTTTCACAACCAACTATTTTGGTTGTACAGTTATAAAATGCTTTC
The DNA here is from genome assembly GCA_002104985.1 of Rhizoclosmatium globosum. Classification (NCBI taxonomy): domain Eukaryota; kingdom Fungi; phylum Chytridiomycota; class Chytridiomycetes; order Chytridiales; family Chytriomycetaceae; genus Rhizoclosmatium; species Rhizoclosmatium globosum. The sequence goes on along the minus strand of MCGO01000041.1, from coordinate 323,799 downwards.
TCGGGAGTGCGGAAATAACAGTGTCACCATACCAGTTCCAAGTTGGGCTTGTAAAATAAGGGGACCGAAATCTGTGCAGTTTCACACAACTTCGCTACAAATTATATTTCTGAAATGAGCGGTATAACTTTAATCCACGCAGTCCAAGTACTTCTCAAACTTGCTCTGGGTGGCCTCAATGTTCATTATCTTGGTTGTGTCTTGGCACCTGCCTTCTCAATTCCTCTCTTACATCCAACATAGCTTTCCTATGCATCCTTTCCAAGATTTCTTTTTGTTGATTGTGACGCGCAATTGAGATGCGTTCCAGTTCTTCAATCGATAAACTGTCGATGTCCATTTCGGGATCGGGGATTTCGGAGGGCTGGGTTGAATCACCTCCGTGCCTTTGACCATTATTTGGTTGGAAGCCAGAATTTGATGGTTGTGCTTGTTCGACCGGCAGCGTGCTGCTTTGGCTTACGGCAACGTTTGGCAGAGAAGTGTGAGTTGTAGGGTATGCGCTCATATCATTGGGCGGAGATTGGGTCAAAGGATGTTCAGTAGCCGCGTATGTGTTTGGAATGGGGGGAGGAAGATAGTATAGAGATGGATGCGATGCGCTTATGAACGAGGGTGAAATAGGGTTGGTTTCAGAAGATTGCGGGATGCCGATGCCCGCATTCGTCTCAAACTGTGTCACTAACTGAGGTTCCTGTATCGAATGAGAATCGCTGTAAGAAGAATCCATTCAATGTGGATCAGAAGCCTTTTCAGTGAATTAATTCTTGAGGCTAATGCACCTGCGAAAAAAACCGTCACCGAAACATATAGATTAAGTTTCATCCATCTCCTTGTTCCTAAAATGAGCGATACAGCTGCTATTCACACTCGATCTTGCGTGATGAGCCCTTAAAAATGAACATCAAAGACTTTGAGCACCAAGTGGCAGGACATGCACGGACCCTGTTTGTGCTTGAACCCGCCACCTTCTCCGGCCTGGACCACCACCACCACCAACATCATCGCCAATGCAAAAGTATCCTTGCGAAACCAGTGCCCGGGCCCGAAAGCATCGAAGTCCAGTTCTACACCAAACTCAGTCTTTGTCCGTCGTTGGCGGCATTTGCCCCGTCGTTTCTCGGTGTCCGCGAATGCACTTTGCCGGGACGAGCGACTCGGGACTGGTGCGTGCTGATGGAGAATGTGGTTGACAGCCTCGCCAATCCTTCAATTGTCGATGTCAAGATTGGGACGAGGCTTTACGGACGGGACGCATCAGAAGCTAAACGGATGCGGATGGAGGAACAGGCGAGAGTGACAACTTCGGGTGAAATGGGACTGAGAATTTGTGGGATGAAGGTGAGGTTTGCCCTTCAGCCACAGTACAACATGCTATGTAAATAACAATAATATGCTGCAGCTATTCAATCCAATATCTGAAACATATACAATCCATGGAAAAGAATTTGGTCGCTCTTTAACTCCTTCTACCCTTGGTTCTGGATTCAAGGAGTTCTTTCAACATATCAGAAACTCGTCCCTTCGTCAAACGATTTTATCAGAGTTTATATGCAAAACGCAGGAGCTTATTTCGGTGTTGAAACAGGCCGAATGCCGTATATACGCCGCTTCCATCTTACTTGCTTTCGACGCTCAAGGACACACTATTGTGAAACTAATTGACTTTGCACATTCGCACTTCTGTCCAGGAGAAGGTCATGACGAAAGTGCGATATTTGGATTGGAGACATTAATACGGATATTGGAAAAGATTCAACTGGAGAATGCAATGGATATTTACTAAATGTTGTGCATGAAAAGAATAAAGTATTCGAAGAAGGGAATAAGGCATCTGTGCTCAAGGTTTTAGGTGTGTGTTACGAGTGGCGTTTCTTCCGGTATTGGCCAACAACATCCTTCCTCCGTTTCACTCCATTCCTTGAGGCGTGAAATAGAATTCGTCTCGCCTCCAGCGCTGTAACTCCATTCCGTTTCAAGTACATCCGGAGGCTCTGTTTAAATGAATCAAAGGCAGCTTGTAGACGTAAGTCCGCAGAAGTTGTACGGCACTGTCTTTCCACAAAGGCACTTTTTCACACCTTTCTTGCTCCCAAAGAAATCATCTGGGATCTTGAGGAATGCAGTGAGATCTTCGGTGGCTGGCGTGTCCATTTCCACGTTTTTCGTTCGAAAAAAATCTGGTGGGATACCAGATTTGAAATATCACCATCATTGCAGATTGCAGGGACGATGATTGGAGACTTATGAATCTTTTTATTGAATTTAAATGAAACTAAAAGATCAATCAGAACGAACAACACTCAACAATCACGAAATATTCTTTGTTCGTTTTGAGCAGCAGCCAATAAGTACCGCCTTGCCTGTTCTCGACCCATCCTTTGTTTCCTGAGGTATGACCGCAGACTCATCTTAAATCGGTTAAATGCGATTTGAAGTCGGGCTTCTTTGCTTGTACGGATCTTGAAGTCAGAAGGAGAAGCTTGTGAGATTCCAAAGAAGCAGTCCGGGATCATTAGGAAGTCATTCACATTGTTGAGGACTCTCGTGCTTCCACGTCCTTGTGAGTCTCCTCTCATTCGCATTTGATGCATAGTTTTTCTAAAATCTGGTTGTCGGTGGGTCCGCTTTTCAAGGTTGCTTGATCAGCTTCACGATAGTTTTTTGACTCATCTCATGCAATCGAAAAATTTCAACCAAAGGATACAGTCTAAACCGATATCAAAGTCGATACAAGTAACTTTTCTTTCAAGATTTAGAACAATGAGGGCGGATCAACTTCATCCCATTGAATTAATGCTATGGATCATCTGTCCCATATCCGTCCCGCAAACATATCACTCGTCGCAAGTGTTCTTTGGCTTCAAACCCATCGCCCTATCGACCAGATCCAGGCATGGATAGCCGTCTCGGAAATCCCACTCGCAGTCAGCTTCGGAATCGGAACGAGCTCGCATGGAATCACGCGATTTGTACTTTTCTAGGAGGCTTGACCGAGTTCTTTTTCGTTACAACAGCGAGCTGGCATTTCAACGCGAGTTTGTTGTGTTGGATGTTAATTAAGCATGGAAGCAACAAAGCCAAAAAGTATTGGCCATTGTTTCATATTTACGCGTGGGGTTCGGGAAGCGTCTTCACGGTTGCTGGGTTTCTAGTGGGATCGTTCAACTCGCGGTGGGGAAGAGGATGTGATGGGGGATGCTTTGATTGAGTGTTGGTTCGGTCCGTTATATCCAGATTTACGAATATGGTGTTTCTACATCTGGCTTTGGCTACAATTCCTGTTGATTGTGATAAATTACTCGTCGTTGGCGAGACAGCGTGGGGAACGGAACATAGCTTGCATACCACTGAAATTTCATCTCAATCCCACGGAGAGCTCTTTGAAACCAGTCAGAGCAATCTTGATGTTCTCGGAACAGTAAAGGAAGGAGAGATTGTGGATTCTTCAGTCCAAGAAAAGCATACGACGATGTTGCAGTCAGTAAAAGCGGATACATTAGACAGAGGTTTGAACAGATCCAAAAGTCGAGCGGAGATAGTTTGTCATAAGGAAGTAACAGCAGTGGACCCACCTGTTATGGTTATTCAAAAACGAACAAATCTTTCAAGAATAGTCTTCCGCGGTGGAATAATCGGCTTGAGTTTTTTGATATCTTGGACACCTCCAACAGCATTAAGAGTCTTTGGGCTCCTTAATTGGAATCCTCCGGAATGGTTGGCTATGCTCGGAGGCCTTGGTCTCGCAACATCAGGATTATGGAATCCAATCATTTACTTTTACTTTCGAAGAAGTATATAAATGGTCCATCACGAATTCTAATTCTATATATTACCAAAATTATACCTTTGAGTTCAGTTAGAGTTCAGCTCCTTGTGATTGGGGCTCTAAGAGATACGATGCACTTCTCGTGTCTTCGTGCATTCAACATTATTCCCTATGTATATACAATTGCTTTTTCCACATCGGCATTATTTATGAGTTGTTTGAGACCTGTTGACACTGATTCTGGTTGACAAGAAGTTTCAAAACACATTATCACCCTTAAAACATTAATCTAATTTATTGATGCTTTGTCTATATGCTCATATGTGTGTTATGTGGCAGTGTTGTATGCATGATTAGAGTCTTGGCAGGTTTTGAGATTAAGTGTGCATTTTGAATGCGACACCATTACTTTTATCTATGATGTTTTGATCCAGAAGAGTACTGCGAGCGACTGAAAGTAGTTGACGCCTCGTGGCGTGACCATTAAGGCCATTCCTCCGAATTACTCCCCAAGACGACCTTTGAATCGATGAAAGCCTGGTTAAGCTGAACTTGCAAAGGCATATGTGGCTCCTGGAAGAGTGCGATGGCATAATGTGTGGACGAGTGGTATGACTCTGTAAATTGGCCAACACAAGTTCAAGACTATCCGACGAGAAGACGAAGACTCTGTGATGCCAGCGCCGGAAAAGACCTTGACTTCAATGAGAAATGAGTGCGCTGCGTTGTCTTTGGATGGGTTCATTTTGGATTCAATTGCGTGGAAGATGTGATTTTTGAACATCAACGGAGATCGGATAACATCCTCCTTGAACTCTTTAAGATAGTTATGAAGGCAATTAGAAATTGTTTCTTTGAGAGTTGTAAGACAACCGCCTCATTTTTTCCGTTCGTGCAAATATGTTATCCACGTTGTTTCAAGAATATCTTCCAGAATGAGCAATCTGTCTGGAATGGACAATGTCAAAGTTCAGGACAACGTCCAACGCCCCGTCGCTGAGTGTCAAACCCGCTCAGCCTCCCGCCTCTAATATCCAGCTAAGAGATTTGACAGTTCGTGAAACAGATCCGAGTGAATAGCAATCGCTTAATAAATCAGTGGCATGAACACTATATTACAATATTTAATGAGATTAACAGGGTACTACGAGCATATTCCAAACCACAAAACTTCCTCAAAACAGCCCCAAGGACAAGAGCTCCCTCGTTTCCTGCATAATCAATCATGTCTCGCACGATTCGATTCACGCACCGCGCGTGTATGTGTCTGAGCAATTTCTTCTAAAATACGAAGCTCCTCTTCAGTGGGAAGCTCGGTCTCTACAGGGCCATGATTCAGTGGAGTGGGTACATTGGTGGGTGTTGGTGGGATTTGTGGTAACTGTGAGTCACGAATTTGTGCTGACGAAGAATGTAAACGAGGGCGACTTGAAGGTGGGGTCGGCGATGAAAACAGCCTCCTCGCTGAAGCACCAGACAGTCTCTTTGTGCGAAGATAGGTACGCAGTGTTGATTTGAATGTAGCGAAGGCGTGGTTAAGGTGCTGATCGGTGGTGGTTGTAGCACAGGTTAAAGGTGGTTGGTATGAAGTGTGGGCATGCTGTCCTCTGCCTCCGAGCCAAACAAGCAAGACTCTCATGAAGGTACTCGCTTGGTGTCATAAAGTTTGGGTGCTGAGGTGAAGCGTTGTCGGTGGCCATTTTGGTACTACACGTTTTTTGGAATGAGGAATTCCAACATCTGCCTCCACGAAACAAATCACACTGAAAATAGGTGAAGTACTTTCACCTTTTATTTATTTATGTTTATCAGTTCACATTACTAACCGGAGCTGGAACAGCGTGATCATGTCTACACTCCTCCCACTGACTCAACAAATAAAGGTGGCAAATACAAGTAAATGCAACACAGCACTATACACAACAAATCCAATTCGGGTGTACTTGTTCCCCACCAAAATCTTTGTAAACACAAGCGCAGCTTTTTCCGCTGGATTCAGCTTTTGCACACGAGAGGCCTGTTCAGAGCGAGAAAAACGGGAAAATGGATCCAGTGTTGTTTCGTAAAGAGAATTGTACCGAGAATTTACATCGTCAGGGCTTCGATTATTGATGGTTCGAGACGGCGGGCTGATGGAGATTGTGGTAGAATTGTTTCCCGTGCTTTGGAAAGACTCTGCATAGCGTAGCTTTTCATACAATTTGATGTTATCCGATTTTAAGCTGTCCATTTGGTATTTCAGGTCCGCAATGGTCGCCGCTGTTTGCTTTGCTTGCTGGAAGAAACATCAGACACAGAAGATTTTCATCAAAAAGTGGTTACCTCCTCAAGCTCCGTATTCCTCTGTCTATACCGATCCTTTGGCTCGCAAGAATAGGAACAATGGATGAGTTTGGAGCGGGTACCGGAGCTTCCTGAATGATAGGAGCCGGAACGGCCACTGGAAGAACACTGTGGCCCAAGACAGGAACCAACTCCGGCTGGCTGCTCAAGTTAGACCGAACGTTGATCTGCATCAATGGATCCATTTCGGCGTCTTCGACAGGAGCAGGAACAGATGATTTTCCTCCTTTTCCAGCAACCACTGAGTTCAACTGATACACATCTTCTTCGAGTTTCGCAATAAGTTTCGCTTGAGTTTCGGATTGAAGTTTGTAGTGCTCCAAATCTTGGGTGTGTGAGTGAGCTGGGCATTTTGAGCATCCAATGTGTCCTATAGACTAGAACTTAAGAGTTCCGTTCCTGACTGAATATAAAGTACGCACCTTTAATGTTGAGACCTCACCAAGTAGACGCTTGTTTTTATCAATCAGGAGCTTCTCCAGATTTGCTTCCGAAGCAGATGAGTTTGACGATGGCTCATCCCATAACCCGTCGCCAGATTCCGCCAATGATTGCGCACCAAACTCGATCGTTTTCATCAAATCTAGTTCACGTTTGATTCGTTCATAGTCATCAAACTGCAGAAGTTTCTCGCGAAGTTCTTCAGTTTCCAGTTTCTGCGAAGCATATTAATATGAAATTCGGCAGCGAAACCAAATTCAAACCTTGACAGCCATCTCCCGCTCCAGTTCATTGATACGACGTGTCGAGTACGCCTCTCGCTCGTTCAGTTTCGTTTTGGACTTGTTGAGTTCGTCAAGGAGTTTGCTGATTTCAGCATCTTGGACTTTGATTTTTCGCTGAAGCGTTGCGGGGCTGTAAGAAAGTAAGATGGATGGGAATATAAACAGTGAAAGGCTTACTCTTGCCAGTCATGACGATGACTCTGCACACTTGCTGCGACAGCTGACGATCACCTCGCAATGCAGCCAACTCATTCTTGAGCACCTCATTTCTCGAGCAACATTGGCGGCTCTCTGATTCGCACGGTCCAAGTCCCCAATTACAATTTCGAGCTCTCCAAGCTTTCCGGCAACCTCTTGATCATACTGAGAGCTGTAATCCACGAGTTTCGCTTGAGTCACGTCGTGCGAAGATTGGAGAGTTGAGAGTTGGTCTTTCAAGAGGTTAAGTTGACGTTGGAGTGAGTACTCGGTTTCTTTGTAGATACGAATCTTTTCATCCGTTGCTTGTTTGATTTCGATTTCTTTCGCAAGAACTTTCTCAGAAACCATTTCATCGAGCTAGTGTTGTTGGTTAGTGGGAGATTCCAATACCAATACGAGAGAGGAAGTTCATCCCCCCAGCGCCACAAAGTATCCAGTCATGAATAAGGGTTGTTACAACTGGAATAACGTACCTTCGCCTCATAATTGGCTAACCGGGACTTCAACGACCCAACAACACCCTCACTTGCTTTCCCCGACGCAACATCCCGCTCCATTCCCGCGATAGTTGCTTTGAGGACTTTCAGTTCTTCATTCGCCACATTCAGCTCCTGCTCCAATTGAGGATGGTTTGAGAGAGAGGCAATGAGAGGAGCTGGATCAGGAGCCTCTGCCAAGTGTTTGTACAGCGACAAGAAAGCAGCTTCGGCAGTTTTTGACCGTTTTGCGATAGAGTCGATTTCTTGTTGGTATGCTATTTGTTTGCTTTGTTAGAGTGCAAGTTGAAGTTGATTAGGAAAAGTACCTTTCAACAGCGACTTGAACTCTTTCAGCTTCTCTTCATCGCTCATCTTTCTAAACTCTATTTGTAGGGTAAGGGTGAATATGCATCGTGGAACCATGAAAGGTGACAGGCACACACCTTTTGTCTTGTCTGACAGTTCCTTCTTGCTCCTGTTGCTCTCCTTTTGGTTCTCGACGATTTCGAGGCCTTGGACATCGAGCTGCTTTTGAAGAACGGCGAGATTGATGGCTTTGGGAAAAGAGTTAGGTTCCACTTAACTGGATATACAACAAGTCCTTACTCGTCCATGCCCTCAGAGCTGCCTGGATAGACTCAGATGCATCAATTACGAGGACATCGGATGCTGAGGGAATCGCATCTGCGGCAATTGCTTCTGCCACGTCCATTTCGATTCTCAAAGTTCTTTGAGTAATCTGTTCTTTATTTCCTCCGAAAAACAAAATACACAACTGGATTCCACAGTCCCGATGTTCCCAAAGATATCGATGTTGCTATGGCAAGCCAATCAGGGGTCTTGATTCCCATAAATCCCAGAACTCGAAGAGTGGTGGGAAAGGCCCAAGTAAATATAAACCAGTTCCAATAATGACACCTCTGACAGCGATTCTGGAAAGGTTGGAGTTGTGCTCCGTTATCATAACAATTTTCACATCATGTCTCAAGCTTTCATTCACGGCTATTGCTAATAAGCCTTCGCCCCTTCCACTTTTGGATGATAGTGATATGCGCTTCGACCTATCGTGATCTGAATTACTCTTACTTTGAGAGTCACTGCTTCCAGATCGCGGTCCAAATGTCTTTTGCTCCTTCTCCATATTGCGCTCATCGGCTGTAATAGATGAACGACGAACATGTGCTAGACTCCGTTCCGCTCTAGAAGCCATAAATGCCATACTAGAGTAGCTACCCATAATCAAAATGAATTGGAGCCAAATCCAATCAAAGAAAGACCAGATGCGAAAGTCCAGGTAAAGTGGACTTATCCAACACGCGTATGTCCCGTCACCCATCACTTCTCCTCGCTTTAATATTGCAGACCCAATGAACAATGACGTCGTGAACACAATGCCTGAACCCCATGCGTAAGTGTGGAAGTAGGGCCAATAACGTGTTACACTTTGATTTCCATAGATAACAGCAATCCAACAGACAATGCTCGCGTTAAACTGCCAGCTCGCAGTTGAAATCAAAAAGAACTGATGATTGATTCCAAAGAATGTGCACAACGCGTGTTGGCTCAAAATCGCTCTTCCAACACCCCACGTGATTGTCGTCGGAATCTGTGTGAAGGCTATCCAGCCTGCGTGTAATCCATAGGCCGTTTTGTTTTGTTTATCCAAAAGAAGTGGGCTATCAACGAGACGTTGATAGAAAGAGATGGGCACACATAAACATAATGAGACGTATCCACTCATTTTGAACCTGATCTGCGGTAGGCATGCTGAATCGGAGAGTGTGGTGGTGTTCAAACAAAGAAAATTTGGGATTGAGTGTTAATCTCTTTGTTCCCCCAAAGCTACTTACGTATTGTATAATCTGCATATTCACAACATGGAACCGTCTGCAGTGATTCTTTTATTATCGCTCATCTCGCTTCCGAAATACAAAGTAAACTGCGGGATTACAAAGTCCTGATGCTCCCAACGATATTCCAGCAAGCAATGTGAGCCAAAACGGCGTCTTCAAATTCATGAATCCCATGACTCGCAGTGCAGTTGGAATACTCCAGAATAATACGAATCCAGTCCCCACGATTGTCCCTCTAACTACAACTCTTGAAAGCACCGATGTTTCATCACCAATAGTAGGATTTTTATAAGTTTTTGCATGAGTTCCGGATACAGCTATCACATTGCTTAAATTCTGTGTGCTCGATTTAACGCTGAGAATGTTTGCAGCTGACACATTGTCTGAACTGATATTTGTTGACACAACTGACGGGGTTGAGCTAAATGCTAGCCGAACAGTATCATTAGAGCTCTGTTGGAACGTCTGTAAATCACGCTCGACTGTAAAGGCAGTAAATGCCAACACAATATAAGTTGCAACAATCAAGCCAAACTGCAGCCAAATCCAAAAGTAAAAGCACCATATTCGAAGGTCCGCATAGAGCGGACCAAACCAACATTCGAAAGTTGCATCACCCATGACATTTCCCCGCTGAAGGAAAGCTCCAGCGATGAATGAAGCTAAGGTGAACAACATTCCCGTTCCCCAAGCATAAATATGAAAATATCGCCAATACTTTGATACGCCTTTATCTCCTCTCTTCACAACAATCCAGCAGAGAAGACTAGCGTTTAAATGCCAACTGGCGGTTGTGATAAGAAAAAACTCGTGAATGGCACCAAATGCAGTACACAGGCTTTCTTCTTGCACAATGATTGTTCCGATACCCCACGTTATAGTTGTAGGGATTTCTGAAAGCGCAATCCACGCCTGCATGTAGTCAATGTCTTTAATTCTCGACTTTCGACCACGATTCTTAGTGAAAAGTACTTGAAATATGACACATAAGTTGGAGAGAAAAGACAATGGACAGATGATGTACATGGCGAGACGGACAAGAAGGAGTTCGTCGTTTGTCAGTGTCATTGGAAAAGAGCTTGATAACAAAGTTCCAGACCACTCTATAAATTCCATTGTTTCAAACCACAAAGGAGTCTTTTAACAATGACTCCGTAAGTTTTCGTATAAAAAGGAATCTGATTAGAGCCGTAGACAATTAAGAGTAACTTCAGGTTTTACAATTTGAAATATGAGTAAGTGTCGGCTGGACAATAACTTCAGACGAGACAACTCGAGACAATGAACCATGAAGTCCATCTGACATTCATTGTCCTTAAAAAAAACCCGCGGCACGAAATGAACCCATCCGCTCTCCTATCCAAGCAACAGAGCTCAATTACAATAGCTCTCGTCGGAGAATACGCCTGGTATGTGTTGCGAAGAAGTCCCTACTCGAGGATTGAAGTCAACAAACAGCATACCTGGCCTGTCATATTCGCGCTCACAGGTTATTTCCGGTTACGAAACAATTAATACTACCGACCTCTTTTGGATTTCTCCTGATGATAACTGGTCGTGTGGTGGATGGTGGTACTGGAATCAATTTGGCGCAACTGCTGCAATCGAAGCGATAAACCAAAATCCATATTTACTACCTAATACAACAATTAAAATTAAGCGATTCAATCAATATGCCAGCTGGAATCCAGTTCAATGGACCGTTAATTATGAAAGTGGAGGTGTGGCGATGGTTACGGCGATGGAAATTCAATCAAGGCATCCAGGTTAGCCAGAATTTTCCATTCTCCAAGCCTAATTTTACTTCCCTTAGATGTGGTCGCTGTTATTGGCGGATTGTACTCGACAACTACGGCGCGGGCTGCCAAGTTTATTCATCCTTGAAAATTCCATATTGCAGCCCCGCAACACAAGCACTTCAGGTTTTAAACAAAGACGAATATCCGACATTCATACAGCCAAGTCAACTTAGTGGTCTTGGAAATGGATTCTCGTTACTCCTAAAGTCATGGAATGTAAAACGCATTGCTGTCTTGGCAACCACGCTCTTTGATTCGGATTCTACAGGCACGTTGATTGCAGTCAAATTGTTTGTATTGATTTACGTCTTGAATATTTGAAGGATGCAAAAGAATCATGAGCAGTTTTCGAGAAAACGAAATTGAAATAGTCGCTCAAATACAGCAAGCTAGCTATATCAACGCGGAAAATATCGCACAAGTACTCAAACAGGCCGATGCAAAATATATATTAGCGTGCGGTCGAGATGAGGATATCGGCGACCTTTACTTGACCCTTGCAACACAGTATGGGTTGGTGAATTCAAAACATGTATGGATGTCCACCAACCCTCCAAATCCTTCTTATAGTCGCCGGAGTAGTTAGTAAATTTTTGAGTGTTAAGTTTGTACCATATCTAAATTACAATTATGTAAAGGTTTTGGAAATGATTATGCCAAATACTTTCAGGGAGTCATTCTTCAAGCTCAGGCGATCAGAAACCTCTCAAAAACGATGCAAAATGTAAACGATTACCTCTCGAACTCGACACAAACTGCGTTAAAGTTTGCACCGGCTCAATAGTAAGAAACATACAAATTGTTACAACTAACTCATTCACCAAGCCAAAAAACGTTTCAGTATTTAGCGATGTATCAGACAGACATGAGAGGGGCGTATGATTGTGCTGGATTACTTGCAACGGAGATTCATACAGTTTGTCAAAACAAACATTATTGACCCAACTAAACGGGATTAGAGACTAGCCGCTGTCGATTCATCATTTTTCTCATCATCAGCAGCAGATAAGCTTACCAAGTTCAAAGAGATCCAGCATTCCACAGACTACAAGTCTTTCCTGAGTCTGAATTACTCAGGAGCAAGTGCAGACCCCCTCAGGTTAACTGACAAAGGAGATCTTCTTGCGTGAGTTTAATGGTTTTGATTTTGTTTCTTAATTCTCCTCACTGTATATATAGGCCATTCACTTTTGGATATCTGACAAATGACTCGACTTTTATCGTATTTGGAAGCACGGATGATATGGTAACACAATTCATTCACACAAAACCCATGGTTTTCTATGGAGGTAGTGTCATTAAATGCAGCTATATATCTGACGTTTGTTAGGAGGGACTACACCACCTCCAGATTCCTTGCCGCAAATCTTTGATATAGTTGACCCCTCTTCCATTCAATGGGAGATTATAATGTCGTTGACGACTATTGGCTGTCTAATGTGTGCCGCACTCATTTCTTTCAACATGTCATTTCGAACACACTCTGCCGTTAAAGCTGCGTCGGTCACATTTTCTAGTTTTATGACATTTGGAAGTTTATTGGCAATTATTTCTAATCTGGCATACCTTGGTGTACCTTCAGTTTGGGCGGAGAAGGTCAAGTTTTCCTTGCAGTGGATGGGATTAGGAACGATTATGGCTGGAATGATATCAAAGAATGCGCGTGTGTGCATCATATATCGCATGGGAATCAGAGCTAGAAAGATCTTTATGAAAGATGATTTATGGTTGGAAGTATTTGTTGGGTTGCTTTCCATTGATCTTGTGAGTGTTAAATTTCTTGGTTACCACCTCTTACTTAAACCAATTTTCAGTTCTTTACGGCCATTCGCCTTTATTTTCAAACCTTTGCGATTGTTCCAAACTTTGAAAGACAGCAGAATCAAACAGTGGTCACTTTTACATCAGTACAAACTGGTTATGAAGGTCTCACAAAAACGCATTGGGTCTACCACGGCATTTTACTTTCAGTCCTCGCACTTATCGGAAGCCTTACTCGCGACGTACAGCCAAAACATAATGAAAACGCCATCATATCAGTATTCGTATTTGCCGCAGCTTCTGGAACACTCTTTTCCCTAGCAGCCGAAACATCAGGTGAACGAGAAACCAAAATTCGGCCAATCAAAGCTGCAATTATATGGGTCATTGCTATTATACCTGTTTTATGGCATTTGATAACAAAATCGATCGGGGTTTTCTTTGACCCGAAGAATCCACCAAAAATCCTATCAAGACTCACCTCAAGCATAAAAAGCACTGAAATGCGGCCATTATCAAAAAAAGAGAGCGCTGAAAGTGTCGTCGATGGAAATATTAATGTTTATACAAAGTCGAAAGGATCTAACCGTGATTTATTGGCAAAGTGCAAAAAGTCCAGTAGTTTGATGTTGATACCAACAGGGAATCTTGCCAAAAAAACCGAATCAGTGAGTTTAATATTAAAACGATCTTTATCCTGTCTAACACTTTATACCTAAGTATCAATGCTCCTTGAGCATTATAGAACCTTATCGATTATTCGAAACTTGGATCATAGGAAATGTTGTTCTGACTCGCATTAACCAAAAGCGCTTCATTACCTTTTCAAGTAAGGAACCAGCAGCTATTGCAATGGCATTTTCATTGGAGCGTAGCGTTGAAGCCATAGTTCCATCAAAACTGTCGTGCTGTGAAGAAGTCGTTCATCGTATCGAACTCAAAACAGCAAATTCTGTAACTATTAAGCTCGACTTTGCAGATCCCATTATCGCGGGATCATTCTGTGCTGTACTAAATGAGGTCCTGAAAAAGTAAATAAAAACACCAGCATTCATTCAAACACAGATTAAAGACTGAAAACAAAAAACAAACAAACATCAATTTCAGAACCCATTCATAATACGTAATTACGCATAGTCCTCTTCGTCACTATCATCCTTCACTCTTTTGGTAGGTCTACGGACAACATCTTCCTCCTCCTCAAATCCACCTGACGAACTAGCACCGCCACTTCCAGGACGAGACTTTCTAACTCTTCCGCGTTCCTCTGCAACATCATCTTCATCATCTTCGTCGCGCTTTCGTTTATGAGAAAGTGCTTCGATGCACCTCCTCCCGTCATATAAGCGTCAAAGGTTTCGTTGAAAATTCTGTAACACAGATCTTCAGTTTAACAAGTCTACAATCTTAACGAAAAACACAAACCTCTCCAACGTAATAGCATCTTCATGAAGCCCAGTTCCAGCCGCATTGTAAGTACGAGCATTGAAAACAAGAGTGCAAAGTCAGCACGCACTTCAGCGAGTGAGAAGTACCGGAACCCGTTAATCTTCTTTTGGATTTCAGCAAGACAGATTGGAGTCTCGATGATGTCGTAGTAGTCTTTGAAGTGGCGTTTTCCTGGCAGCTCTTCAAATGCTTCGGACAGGTTACGAGTACCACGGCTGAAAAAGGTTTTAAGTATAATTACTGACTACACAAAACCAGACTCACCCCAACGTCGCTTCTCTTACAGCAGCCAAACACGCATGCGCAACAGTGTCAACTGCTCACGCTGTTCAGGACTAATACTATCATTCGCAAGCATCTCCGCCTTAGACTTCTTTCCGCGCTTCTTGCCTCCACCAGAAGGAGCAGAATACTTTTTCTTGGTGGAAGTACGAATAACGTCTTCGTCGCCATCGTCTTCAAACTGCTGGTCCCCTTCTTCCTCGTCTCCTTCCTCAAACACATCTGTCGGACCCTCTTCGTCTTCTGGCAGATCAACGACAGCACCACTCTTGCGAGCAGCTCGGCGTGAGGATTCGACATCATGAAGTGTTCCCTTGTCGGCAGCATCCAACCACTCTTTTTCAGTCAACACATCACCGTAATGGACCTATTCAACACTCATCAGTACGTTCATCTAAATATGTCTCAAACAAACCTCTTTACGCTCTCGTGGCTTAATGCTCAACAAATCATCATGATCTTCTCTCTTCAACGTCGAGAAATCAATAGCATAGCATTCCGGCAACTCAGCTTCCGTAATCAGTCTTGGTGGCGGGTTTCCATTGTAAAGAATCATTTCCCGTTCTTCACGCTCACGATCCATACGTCCAAACAACTCAACTTCTTCTGGACTTCTCGCCAACATCTACCAAGAAAACCATAAGCCTGCGAACATAACTCAAAATGAGCTCACCTCATTCAACTGCTCATCAGTCAACTCCTCTCCCTCCTCCCATCCTCTCCATCCTTCTCCTCCTTCTTCTCCTGCTCAAACAAAACCCTCAACAACTCTTCACGATCTTTATCACTCGTCTTTTGGTCAAACTTTCCAGCCTGGATAACTTTCCCATCCAACGCAAGTTTCTGCTGCGCCTTCTCCAAAATATGCTCCTCAATCGAGTTTGAAGTAATCAACCGCAAGATACGGACTTCCTTCTTTTGTCCGATACGGTGAGCACGGTCCTGCGCTTGCAAGTCCTGGTGAGGGTTCCAGTCGGAATCGAAAATAATGACTGTGTCGGCTGTTTGCAAGTTCAAACCGAGACCACCTGCACGCGTGGAGAGGATGAAGATGTTGTATTCGGAATCGGGCTTGTTGAATTCTTTGAGAAGTTGTTCACGGTCTTCTCCCTTGACGGATCCGTCAAGACGCAAGTGCTTCCATCCTCGGAGACGGAACAAGTCTTCTGCGATTGTCATAATCTACCCAATAACCATTAGAACAACCCCCATACTATTGATTGGCAGTATGTACCTGTGTCATTTGGAAGAACATCAAAACACGATGCCCACTCCCAAAATATTTAGGAAGAATTCGATCCAACAACTCAAACTTTCCAGAAACCCGATAAATCATTTCCGTGACACCGTCTGGTCTATTCGGAAGCACCAGATCCTCAACTTCAGGGAACACGAATGGATGGTTACAAATCTTTCTGAACTGCATAACAAGGTTATTGAGCGCCTTTGTTCCACTCAGTTTCGTTTGGTCAAAGGGTCCAATATTACGCAACACTTTGACACGTTCAGTAATTTTACGCTGAAGGGCGGACATGGGGCACTTCACAATGGTTTCCACTTTATCTGGCAACTCCTTCTCGACATCCTTCTTGAGACGACGTAGCAAGAAGGGACGAAGAACTTTATGAAGACCTTTGATCATAAGGAGTCGTTCTTCTTCGTTGAGTTCGACTGAGGAGGAACCAGCCGCGGAGAAAGGAGAGGAGAACCATTCGTCAAATGATTTGACAGAGTTGAAGATTTTGGGGAGCACAAAGTTCAGCAGTGCCCAAAGTTCAGGCAAGTTATTCTAGGCGGCTGTGAATACACCCATCAAGACTTAAAAGAAGAAAACGTACCTGCAAAGGCGTACCCGTCAAAATGACACGATAACGCGTGGTATAATACTGCATCAAAGTCGTACTCAATTTACTCTGTGCATTCTTCATACGATGTCCCTCATCAATAATCATGTACACCCATTTGATTTTCGATAAAACAGCTTTCTCTCGGATAATGTACTCGAAGGTGGTGATGCAGACTTGGAAGTTTCCAGCCCTGATTTGTTGGGCAGTACGACGACGTTCGTCAGGACCTCCTTTGAAGACGAGTTTTGAGACTCCTGGAGCCCATCTTTCGAACTCATGCGTCTGTGTTTGTTGTTAGCTATTCCAGATCAATATACGATGCATTTTCGCATTACCCAGTTGGAAACAGTCGCGAGAGGGATAATAATCAAATACGGTCCAACTTGCTTCTTGTGCTCAATCAAATACGTAATCAGCGATATTGTCTGAATCGTCTTTCCGAGACCCATCTATCAACCAAGTTAGCGATAGATTTTATAAATCCAAGCAATACACACCTCATCAGCCAAAATTCCATTCAATCTGTTATTATACAGAGAAATCATCCACTCCAGACCCTTGATTTGGTACTCCTTCAACTGTCCACCAACCAACAAACTACTCTGCTTCGTGACCTTCTCTTTAATCTTGTGTGCGACAGCATAGTAATCCACTTGTCCACCTCCAGGTTCATCTTCGTCAGGAATAATCACATTCTCGCCGTCCAGCACAATAGCATCTTCAGAGGAGATGTGTTCTTTCTGGGTAACGACGGCAGAAGCAAGGTTCGCAAGGTACGCGTTGTTTTGTTAAGAATCTGCATGATACGTCCGTCTTTGGCTTCATCAAGAAGCTTGATATAGGCGGCTTCATCGTTCTCCTTAAGGGCACGCAGACGTTCCTGGGAAACACGTTGCGCACGCTTTTGTTCTTCCTTTTCAATGACAGAGTGGTATTTGATGACGCTTTGTCCGAGTTTTTGGAGACGCGTTGCAGTGGTTTGTTTGTGGAGGAGGAGGGAACGTTGGTTTGTGAGGATTGCGGAGAGTATTCTTGGAGACGGGCTTTTTCACGACGGTCCCGCTCGCCACGACGTTCTGCTTCAATGGCTTCTGTTTGACGTGCTTCTCTCAGTGTTATTTTGCGTACACGGCGGTATGCATTTCTAATGAGTATCGATAATTAGATGGTTTGGTGCAGAAGGTTTAATATGCAAGCATTTATACTCGCTGCACTAGCTTTCGCCTGTTCTATAGGTTTTGCTTCGCATAAGGACGTTCGCCACGCTCACAATTCCGAAAGTTAGTCGTGTCTGCGGCTCCATTTCGATATCTGAGACTTCGTCGACTTCGTCGGTTCGTGTGCTCGCTTCACTCGCTATTTCCCCCTTTCGACTATTTCCACGCGACTTCTCCGCGTTATTTGTCTCAATCTTCATGTTCGGTTCCTCATCCAGTCTGGCCTCACTCGCAGTCGTCCACCAACCTATCCACTTGAGTCAAAAGAGTAGTATTACGCTGGAGTCCCAAGAAGAGTGATTCTCTGAGAGCTGTGTTTCCCCAGCAACTTGAGAGCCTTCAATTCAATCAGAGCCTTCAACTTCAACGAAGCATCTTCTGAGTTAGCATCACACTGATTCGACAGATTTGATGGTAGAGATTCGAGTAGGCTGTAAAGAGAGAAGTTAGCCAGGTTCCTTTCAAGGTGAGGGAAAAACAAACAGACCGAATGCGATGGTTCACTCTGGCGGCAATTCTCCGTTCACGCTCCACCACAATTGACAGAGGATCGATAGTTTCTTTGCAGTCAACAGGGCACGCACAGGATCGTCTTCATCGTCTTCGTCGTCCTCAAAAGCATCGTCGTCAACCGGAACCGGCGACGGAATGTCCTAGAGCCCGTATTAATAATTGACTTAATAATACTGTGAGGTCGTACATGAAAGAGAAGGGCCTTGAGCTGGTTTGGCAGGGCCTGATTCGCCGAGAGTAGTTTGAATGCCTGGATTTGGAGGCGGAGAAGGTCGCGCTGGTTTCCTGCGAACGGCGCCAACGACGTGGTTGTTGAAGAAGTTGAAGTTGAAGAAGAAGCAGCAGAAAAGGTTCGCAGTGTTTGGAGCAGCGAGGCAAAGGCCGCGTTGTTTTGCTCAGTTGCCCCGGCTGCTTTCATTTGCTGTGCCCGCTTTTAGTTGGTTGAAGGAGCTCGGTTAGTTGCTTGTTTACTAGTAGATGGTGGTGGTGGTGGTGGTGGTGGGGCTTACAAGGACAAGCTGGGCGTGCATATTGCTGTCCATCCTTTTTGGAGGTTGGTTGGTGAAAAAATACAATAAATGGATTAGAGAACTAACTCCCCTCCTCATCTTTCAAAAACCTTCCTTCTTCAATTCTTTATATGTGGGGAAGATCTTAAAGTCTTCTCAATTGTACGGTTGCATGCGCACTTTGTTGTCTTCCTGCTACTTACTGATAGGATTTCCAACTATCCACTTATCCATATTTAAATAACCTAGGAAACTATCTGCTTAAACCTCTCTTTTCCGCAGTTCACACCAAAAAATTGCAACAACCATCTCAACTAATGACCAAAGTTGATCCCCCGGACCACGGTAAAGTATATACTTCGAGCTCCTCCAATCAACATAGGCTAAATATTTATATTCCAAATGATTCAACCAGTACAGGCCCAAACAGCAAGGTCTCCAATTTCAACACGCTCACATCCGCCCACCCACAGCACACTACAATTCGGATTTCTCACATTGTTCAAAACGATGCACCTGTATCCTGCCAGAACTTTGACAGTGTTCAAGCCTTGCTTGCAACTCCGGAGCTGACTGCTTGCTTGGAGTCGCCCATGTCAATCGATGCAATTTTTGGTGGCCCAACAGCAGAGGTCGGAAGTCTCGCTCCAGTCGCTCCTCCTTCCCAACCAGAATCACCAACGGTCCACGTTACTGCTACCGTAGAATCAAATGCACTTGAGGTCATTTTGGACTCGGATCTCGAAGGAATGCCTCTCCCAGAACTTCTCCGGCTGTGTTACAGACGCAATCGTGAAACACAATCAAGCTTGAAAAGAAATCATGCAGAGCTTATGAAAGCGTGGAGGAGGGATGAACCAAGACGTGGTGTTCAGCATTAAACTCTTTCATTTATTTGTTGTTGTTTTTTTCAAGCTGTTTTATAGTTGTATTAATAAATGAAAATGAATACGTTTATGGAATGCTTTCTGGAGGTACAAGTGGTTCGAGCTTCCAAATATTCATACTCAAACTTTCTGTAGAGAAGTATGGATACTAAAAACGCTTCATCATCTCATCCAACTATCTTACTATGATCCATTTTCTCTTATCAAGAATATTGCAAAACGGATGTATTCAGGAGATAACGAGTCCTTTCTCAGCTTCTTCCCATCCAACTCCATTCCTGAATTACATCCCCCATAATCCCAAAACGTATAAACGGAATTGAAACCACCGTATTTGTAAACCATTTCTTACAAACACCAGACACACCTCCGAGTCCTCCCCAACCGATTCGCCATCATGCAAAACCCTCATATGAATCATTGTAGAATATATATGGAAGCAGAGCAAGTTACCTGTTGGGCCCAAAAGACAACATTTCACAGAATAAGTGACATGTATTCAGAAACAGCTCTATAACGCCGATCTAATAAGTGCATCACCTGGTACGTTTTTGTTTCCATCACGGCCATCCAAAATTTTCAACCTTCATCATCGTCCCAAATTTGATGCTCTCGATACGTGCCCTTGTCTCTACTGATGACGACTTTGAATATGCAATAGAAGAAAGTAATATGCGCTCCTTTCGGTTCACTTGTCTTAACTCAAACAGCTCAAACAGCGCCTGCCTTGAATTCACCAGTCAACCCTCCACCAGTTGAAGTGAACACTGACGCCCCACTGAATAAGGCCCAAGACAAACAACTGCCCATCTAGATTCGGCATCTGAAATTGATACGGCATTGGCCGTCACAGAACAAAGTCAAAGTGGGTTGCTTACGAGGCTGCCGTCCACAGAAAGCCAATTCAACAATCCGAAATACCAATAGGGGTCACTCATATTATTGAAGCATGTGTTTCGCCTTCTACCACTTTCATCCAGGATTCTCGGGACAGTCGCCATTTCGAGTTACCATGTCTTGGTGACTCACCAACATTAGTATTACCGACATTGCTGGGCACAGCCGCAACTTCCTTGGAAATTGAAAGGATGCATCTCAGCCAACTCATTCGACTGAGTTACGCTCGACATCAAGCTGAAAAAGAAGTGAATCGAAGAAAACACAATGAGGTAATGAGGGCGTGGAGAGAACGTGGCATGTAGAACTTAATCCTTTTTTCAATATAATTAGTTTATACATTTAAATACTTTTTGACACTTATCCGTTTCTCGACTGTTTGGATACCTGATTAGCGAAAGAATCGGACTATACATTCATATTTAATATGGGCTGATGTATATATACGTTCTCAACTAAACTAAAATCCATATACCAAACTAAAATGTAAACCTTTCATGTTTCCAAGCTTCACGCCAGCCATCTTCTCCCCTTCCATCCCACCTATTCCCATTTCTCAACTCCATTCCCAATAAGCTCAAAAATACAAAAGGTGTTGTTGCACCTCCCACTCTTTTACTTCGATCATGTCCTCCACGACATTGATATCCGCTCCTCCCTTCTTCTCCACCTTCACCCTTTTCCGAGAACCCTCAATCTCATGCACCATTAACGCCATTCTCCGTGCGACCAACCTCGTATTCCCTCCCTTCCCCTCCTTCGCACCAACCTTCACAACAAAATTCACAACCTCGTGCAATCGCTTACGTAACATGCTGAAGTCATTATCCGACATGTAATCAGGCTCCACCACCGTGGATCCATTTTGGTGTACACGAACCAAAATACAGCTATCGCTTCAAAGAGCGCGAACTGGCTTCCTTCCATTGAAAATAAGTCTCTGGTTTCGGGGGTTGTTGTGGAAGAAATGTATAAAGAGAAGGACGCGATAGTCACGATTTGGAGCCCGGAACGGATGCATTCCGTCGCGGCGGTTGCGATGGCTCGTTTCACGTGCGGTGGATACTCGATTTTGGTTGCGAGAAACAGAGTCGGGCGGAAGATGATACTTGTTGCCGCGTGAAGGAGAATATTGAACTTTGGTAGTGCATCTTGAGCAACACTGACTTGGAGCATACAGAACGATTCTTCTTCAGCCGTCATGGATTCAGGAAATTTCGATGTGATGAGTAGACTTGGAGGTATCCTTGCTCGTAAAGCATTAAGTGAGAGTTGAAGGTTTGTGCAAGAGTCCAGAATGGATGACGGCGGTGTAGCATAGCGCCGTTTACTCGTCGAAATTAGTCTCAATATAAGGCATTCGAAATACAGCACTGGCTTGTGTCGAAATATAGTATTACTGCCATCAAGAACTTGTTGTGGTGCATTGACTTGAGTAAAGTTTGGAATATCAAGCACATCACCATCATCCAATGAACTAGCTAAAAGATATGAATGATAAAATTCCCAAAACACGCGTCGTCGTTCCTCGCTCTGACGTTCGTTCAGACACTGGACAAACTGTAAATCATTTGGATCTATTTCCAATTGAAGACTACATAGTATAATTAGACCCCATTGTAGATATTTGGTCCCTGACACGATATCTCCGTTCTTGACTGCGAGCTGAAATAAGAGCGTGCACGCGAGAACACATTCAACCGTTGGCGAAGAAAATTCCAACAGCAGAGCCTGACGGGCTTGCTGAAAATAAGTCGCGGCGGCTTCTTGAGACAAATACACATCTGCAGCCACTGCACAGAGCGACAACCGTAAGGTATGCGATGATGCCAAGAAATTATTCAAATACATCTCAACATCAAACGCAAACGCCTTTGGTGCCTTATTTCCATCACAGCTCAAGTATCTGATGATGAGGTAATACTCATCCCAAGTTGCGAACAAATATGGGCACTTCGTGTCATCCACTTCGGTTTGACTAAGGAGTGACTGCTCCATCGCGCACATCGCTTGAGTAAGGCACAGTTCTGATTCTTGATGGCGTGGTGTTGACACAAGTGAAGGTGTGTGGAGATATAAGGATTCGTCTTGGATATTGAGCACTGATTCTCCCTCAAGCTCGCCATAACACCACAAGCGCCGGGCGGAGTTTTTGGGAACTGAAGCCATTCATTTATCTGAAAGCAGTTGTTTGAACTGCACAAAAGTCAGAGACCTTTACCGAAATACGTCAAAAACTTACACTGAGATAGAAACGTTGCTTGACGCAAGGAATGAAGTTGGCTCGGAATCGTTCATGATTGTACAATTTAATCTGCCCAAAGACGCCTTTTTCGGAGGTTGTTTCTTGGTTTTGAGATTTGCTGAAATTCTGTGGCTATCCACTCGGCCCGAGACCGCCTCAAAATCTCCACCCGTGAGTTTGCCGCTCAACCAGCCACACAGCCACAGCAAAACGAAATAGTAAAACTTTACTTGAACAATTTCCAAAATAATCTCCAACTATCTTCACTTCTTCCTTTCCATCGGATACCACACGGAAGTGTGACACCAAGCAATCCCAAAAATGCCCATGGTTCCACCGTTTCTTCCGTCGCATCAATATCGATAGTTCCATCAAGTGAGGTCAACTTCATGCCCAACTCGAGGTCTTCCATGTCAGTTCCACTGGTTTGCGTTACCGTATCGATTGATTTGTTGATGTCCGTCAGCATAAACACCATACAATCCTTGAAAACAGTGGTGTACCCTGAGAACGAGCCTTCTATTATTTCCTGCCGTTTCAGACTCTCAATAGATCGTTTTAAGCTGGAATGCACTGCTAAAGAGTCCAAAGGTGGGCTTGATAAATACACCCACCATTCAGGATTCATTCGACAGCACGTGAACCAAAAGACTAGAACCGCTTCGAATAAAGAATCTTGATTGAATAATGGGTTGTAACACCATCGTGCCTTGACAGGAACCTGTCTATCGCCACGCTTTCCTGAATGAACGTCTTCAAAGAACGAGAGCAGAGACAAAATTCGTCGAGACGATTGTAGGCACTGGTCAATTGCGCTTGATATAATCTGCCGGTGTTCAGACCTCAGTGTGAGAGGTCGGAAGGTTGGGAGGCTTGAGAGCATCAGAAGTGGTCGATTATATACACATTTTGACGCATGAAACATGAAATTTAACGACGTGACAAGCTCTTGTGCAGGATATGACAGGAACATTGTTTCTTCTTCCACCGAAACAACATCGGGATGACTGGACATCACAAGCAGACATACAGGGATGGCCGCCTGACTTGAAATCAAATGTTTACCGAGAGATATTTGTGCCTCAGATACAAGTATTTCGAGCGGTGTTTTTGGAGGTATGGAATATTGGCGTCGAATCTTTCCTATCACTCCAAGTATATCACATTCCCACTTGATTATAGAGCGATCCACAAATATTTTCACAGAGTCATATATGTTTTTCGGGGCTTTGACTTGATTAGGTTGAATATCGAAGTTGATAAGGTCGTCATTTGACAAAGCCCTTTGCCACGACCAATGCCACAAGATTTCCCAAAACGACCTTCGCCGTTCTTCTTTCTGGCGCTCAGATAAATTTAATGGAAAGAGCCATGGGGAATCGTCTGGATCCGCGTCTAACTTGAGGTCAAGGATGATTTTCAATGCGGCCGTGAGGAATTTTAACGCCACAACAGGTTGTCCTCTGCCTGTATAATTCAATAAGCTTCAAGTTTTATAATTTTAAGCACTTACTTGTAGAGAAATGATATAGATTCGTGTAGCTCTGCAATAGTTCAATCGAGGGTATTCCATCGGCGGCACGGTCAAGAGCTTTGCATGCACGCCTATAGTAATGTATTTCTAAATTTTCTCTACCGGTTTCACGAGCAGCCATAGCACAGAATGTGAGCCTTGGTTTGAGATGAGTCAAAGGAGGAACAGGACGAAGCTCACCTGAGAGCCGCCGACTTCTGTGAATAATTCATCAAGAACTCTTCTGCATCGAATGGAGTATGACATGGGAATGTTGTGCCATTGGTAGTAAGGTAAGAATACGAAAGCTGAAAGTCGTCTATCGTTGGTATTTGATCAGGGTCCACGAGTTCCCAATTCCTCGATTCTTTTTCGATTAAGTTCGAATCTAACGCTTGTATACAGTACTGAAGCGAAGGAGGGAAGGTGAAGCAGGTGGAGATTGAGTCAACATCCAATTGTTTTGGACCCTTTTTGATGCAATTGTTTCCAAGATTGCACTGGTTTAGCTCAAACGCAAAGGTTGACGAGCAGGATGGAAATGCTGGTTGTGGCGGGGAAGGTGTGGATGGCTGAGGCAATTTGATTTGAATCAGCGGAGTTTGCGATGGAGTCGCCATCCTCGAACAAGAACTGCTGGAATAAAGCTACAATGCCATGGTAAGCTACATTGGTGCTGCACTCACCTTGATTGCGTTGCTTTTGTGATGCTTTGAGGGTAAACACACTTAACCCCTTTTGCCTTGCAAGCAGAACATCCATTTGGATCTTTGCAGCATGCTTTCTTGAGCTTGCGACAGGACTCACAAGCATTGCCCCGGATCCAAGGCGGTGATGGGTTCATTTTGTTTGGAGTGAGGGTGCTTCACTGATGTGGGCTTCTGTTAGCCAAAGAGAAAATTGAGTGAATAAACGAGTAATCCGAATGCTTTATTCTAATGAAAAATGCTGGAGAGTCGAAAAGATCATTCATGTTTGACCGAGAATCACTAAGCATTTCAGCTCTCGCGCACCAATGCCGGCTTCTGCAACACTGTCATCCCTTTCCCCAAACACATCCTTATACATTTTTGTACTCCTCCATCCCCAAGACTGCGTCGATCTAAACAGGTCAGGCTTTGACTCAAGCACACAGCACTGTTCACCTCAAGTTAAGATACGAAAGTATGGAGAAAAAAGAAGCACTCACGGTTTTGCCAAAGTAGCACACGATTTGAAACCATACTTTTGCTTGAATCCTGTTATCAACATAATGCGCGACATCTTTCAACTCGTGTTGAGTGTCTACAGGCATTCGTTGCATATAAATTCCAAGTGCTGGTCCTTCTGTACTGTCTAGTTTCTGTATATACAGATGCCACATGGAACCTCCTGTGTTTTATTATCGCATCAGTAACACGGATAGAAACCAACAAAATACCATAAAAGTGTTTCGAGGAATACTCTTTGCTCGACATATATCTATCGATATTGTTCAACTGATCTTCTTGAAACTCATATCCGAATCTAAATGGAGGACACGTCATTTTGTTCCACCGAGTGGGGTTCTTGACTAATGCAACAATGCTTTTCGATCCATCCATCGTTTCCGTATCCTCGCTTGGCATTTCCTCGTCGTCTTCGCTACCTGAATCGGTTGGCTCATCAAAAACTTCATCTTCATCTGCTAGCTCGCACGCGGAAGACACTTTGTACGAAATTCTGAGATCAATTGTATCCACAGAGGAGTTTTCAATCTTGGATCGAAGTTCTTGTTGTTGCCAAAGTCCTCTATATA
Organism: Rhizoclosmatium globosum; assembly: GCA_002104985.1. Taxonomy (NCBI): domain Eukaryota; kingdom Fungi; phylum Chytridiomycota; class Chytridiomycetes; order Chytridiales; family Chytriomycetaceae; genus Rhizoclosmatium; species Rhizoclosmatium globosum. Next base: position 297,733 of record MCGO01000041.1, on the reverse strand, counting down.
TTGCTCGAACTGGTGAAGTAGAATCGTCGGTTTGTTTGATTTGCTTAAGTTCTGAAAAGGATAGACTGCTGAAAATGATTGATCGAGATAGTGCGAATCGCGCAAAAGCTTCTCTCTCTTCTTTATGAGAGCATATTTCACAAGTATCTTCAAGACTGATTGTTTCAGGCTCATACACCGTCAGTTTGCCTATTTTCAATGTCGAAATCTCGGTTTCGTCGACCAGTGTCATTAAAGACGAAGTTGATGAACATTCCCGTTGGTGCTTCATTGATGTCACTCTGTCTGATTCCAGTTCATTGCCGGAAGGTTCGAAGTGAAACGAGTTGTTTCGTGCCTTTATAATAGACTGAACTAGGTCAAATCTCTCTTTTCAGACGATATAAAAAGGCAGTCGGAGCTGAGGATACGCATCAACCATTCCTCGGAAAGTGCGACAAAACAGTCAAAGTAACAAATGTTGCTGGCGTTTTTGCAGAGATGAATCAGACAGGAGTCCATGATTGAATCCGAATAGAATCCATAGCAATGTCGTTCAGCAAACGCTGTGTATCGGTTCAGTGTGGCTGGGGTCAGTGAGCTGTCAATGAAATCGACACACAATTGGCAGAGTGGCTGATCGTCAAAGAAGCAGCCAGTAGCTGTTTTGATGCATAAAGTTAGGAAAGCTGTGTTTGAGAAGGTGTTTGTCTCACCTAGAAGCGAAAGGACATTGGCTGAATGAACCTGAGTGCCTTCAAAGTCGCCGTACATTCTACCTCACAATTCAGCATCGTACTCAAAGCTGCTTGCTTCTCATTACCTGGCAATCACAATCTTGAAGGAATCCAGGTTTATGTTTGCATCATCAAACCACAGATCCAATTGAGACTTGCCTGTTCCTGCCAGGGTCCTTCCAGCATCCGCGAAAAGTACGAATTCGTAACCAAGACAATTCGATGCAGCTTAAACATGTGTCCAAAGGCGATGATTGAAACATCCGAAAAGAGGCCAGTAGAGTGCATCCTCTTGAATACGGAGACTACTCCTTCTAAATACTTATCTAGTGATACTGCAGCATTAGACGATACCGACTGTATCCAAACAAAACAACTCAAACCAGGGACAGTCATCGTGAGGGTGGCTCCACTCTGAACAAAATTTTTGGAACAGCCATATCTCCAAATCTCCTCCTTTCTTTCAGCATATCATTTATTTGTTGCATTAACGAACCATATATTGATTAATTTGTATCTTCTTCGTTTAGTTTCATACGAAGGTACACCATGGAAAATCAACGCCTCCATTTCTGGAACATTCGAAATCTGTTTGAAAGCTGGTCGAGGCATAAAACCAAACAACGCCTCCTATTGGTGGATAAAAAATCGTCACAAAAGCACACAATGTGCTACCCATCAGATCTCACGAATCATCCTTCAGCAGTTTTCCCAGAAAACAAAAGAACAATGGAACCACACGAAACCCAGCAGGTAGCTCCCGACGCAGGAGCAGTATCTGTATATGCCGAACCAACGCCAGAGCAACTCAAGGCGTTGCTGAAGCAGCTGGAATCTAAACTCCTTTCGGTGGAAGCTGAGAATAGAGTTCTCAAACAAGTCGTTGCCGAGAAAAACTACAAGATTGAAGCACTGAAGAAAGAGAGTCAAACATCAAAGAAGTCGATTGTCGAGGATAAGTCTGCGCTCGCCTCTCAAGTTTTCAACCATGGGTATGCTGTAATGTTCCATTGATGATGTTTATGATCGTTTGGAATGAAAAATCGCCTCCAGCTCAAATACCCTCATTCTCATCTATTTTATCCCAATGCCGATTTGATTGAATAAAACTATGCGATATGACTCACTTCTTACTCTGGCCAGTACGTAACTATGAACGCCTCTTTCCAAAAATACACCCACAAAAAGAATCATCAAACCAATCCAGAAATGAAAATCCCTCAGCTATTCCTACAGTTATTTGCAGACACCACAAACACGAATCAGAGCCCGTCTTGAAAGAATCATCGGCATTGACAAACGTTCGCGATTCCATTGCCACACTCGACGGACAAGATGACACACTTTCCACTACATCCTCCACAGACTCATACTCTCTCAAGAACTTTACTAAGACCGTCAGTGCCTTCAGTCTCCATGAATCGTCTCCCCCTACCCCAAACCCGACGGTATCTCAGGAATCATTGAACCAGTTGAACGAATTGCAAACTAAACTTGAGGTGTCGCAGTTGGAAACTCAGACTGCAATCGCGCGGATTCAAATCCTTGAACAACAACTGTTGGAATCGCAGGCTCGTTGTAAGGAGTTGGAGGTGGAAAACAAAGATTATTGAAGAAAGCTGTTGTTGCGACTCCATCGTCTTCTCCAAGTAGGGTCCACGTGAAAAGAGTTGTTGTTAACACGACGTTGGGGTATGGGAATTCAGCAAATTCAGCGAGCGCGACTTTATGTTATAGTTACATCTATCCGCGTTCTTTAATTCTGTACTTAAATAAATCGATTTTTAATATTATGGTGTCGAGTAACGAGTCAGAAGAAGGCGTGCAAAAACCAAAAAGACATCATCCAATTTCAGAACCAAAGCAGCGATCATGAAAATTCCATCCACAATCACATTATTCTTTCGCAAGCGCACTAAAAACGACTTGGAGTTGGGTATCAAAGACCCGTCCCCTGGACTCGATTAACTCGAACGTAACCCTTGATACACAAAATGAGGCGCAGTACCCAAATGAATTGACGGATACCTGGTCTCTCGATTTACTCACAGATATTGTATCCGGCGACAACGTGGGCTCTACAAAACCCGTGAACTCAGCACCTCAGACTGAAACGGAATACTTGAAAGAACAAGTCCAAACACTACGGCAGCAGCTTGACTCAGCTCGATCAGAAACCAAAACTGCATTCGAAAGCATCCAGGCTCTTGAACGGCTTCTGGTTGCTTCTCAAACCCGTTGCAAAGAGCTTGATGCCGAAAATTCAGAGTTGGCAAGCAAACTCTTTGAGGACCACATTCAGCACAAAGAAAGGGAATATTCGACGAGTTTCGACAGCCCTATCCGTAGGAGTTTGGGAGTTTAGCAAGTTTAGCGAATACGCATATAATCTTTAATAATAAATCATTTCTATGGACGTAATCTATTCTTGGGAACAAAAGCAGGTCCTGCCAGATTCCATATACGCCTCACTTTCCCAAAAATACTCTCCATGAAATCTCAGCAACCAGTCGATATTACTGAATCCTGCCAGCAGAGCCTGGCATTAAGACTTTGGTGTCCAGCCCAACTCTCTGTGCTGAGCCACACGACATGTTCTTCGGCCAGCCTGAAATGCTCAAGATTTCTTGTCCTTTGGTTAGATCCAACTGGTGCATGGATCTCGCCGCGTCTGTCCGTCGCAGCTCAAGTTCAACCACGATTGTTGATGATTTTACGTTTGAACGTTGTGTTGACAACACCCGTTCCGATGATACTGATAGTTCGATTCAAGGGTCTCAGTACTCATTCAGAATTCAGACTGTGGCGCAAAAGCTTGAAGATGTCAACGAGAGTTCTGAGCGCGACGGTGAAGTTCAAGGATCACTTATCAAACGAATGATGGAGCGCTTAGTCCACCATGTAATCAAATCCGGACTGGTTGCCCGCCGTGTTGTGGTTATGAACAAATAACAACAATCCTTTCCTCTTTTTGTTATTCATTGTTGAGTGCCTTTCAGTGAAAGCACAGCCACAATTCAAATAAAATAATCGTACCAAATGGGTTCGCCACAAGGTCCAATTGTCCACTTTGCTCGACTGAGAACTCAGGGCAAGCTGAACCATGTCCCCATACTACCCTGCACCCATCATCGTAAGCCCTTCCTTCTTCAATATTATGTCTTCAGGGTTCGACTCGCTAACAACAACACCCAAGTCCCCATCTTTCGCCTGAGAGCAATACGATGCTCCTCGAACAGTGGCTTCTAAAGCCAGGCATCGAAGGCAGTGCTTCTCCATTTGATTTGACAAGTTCAAGTCTGTCGCCAAAGTCTTCCGTTTCATCACCACCGCCACCCACTTTAGTCCAGCATTCAAACAATGCTCTGATTTCCGAATGGCTCATGAAACCAATTTCGTATCCACCCTTGTTCCCACCTGAACCGGGCTCGCTTGATATTCAGCCTGTGTTCACTCGATTGGATCCAACAATAGCGTTTGGTCTCCAGACAAGACTTAATAAATACATGGCTGCAATGGAAAGGCCTTTGATAAGTCGTGAAGAGCCAATGTGGGATATGGAAGATCCGGATCTGATGCCAACACTCAACGACTGGATATTGTGTCATCGAATGATGACTGATGATGGAAAAACAAATCCGATATCTGGTGAATACGACGCTGAAGCATTCTTGTTCGAGTTTTATCAGTTACCGCCAGTACTACGGTGAGTGTCTAACTTCCTCTGGTTTCGTAAACTGACTTTAAATGGATAATAGCTTGACCCGATGCGCAATAGCGGCAACGTACCATTTAACACAAACGGAAGCTTTCGAATACTATCGTCGAGCAAGAAAAGCATTTTCAAAGGCCGGAAGTGAGCCCTCTCTTGAACTTATACGTGCTTACATTGCCGTGAATGGGTTTGCGATGAGTAAGTGGTAAATTTGAAAACTCTCGAATACTGACTTAATATAATAGATATGCTTGGACAACCACTCGTTGGCCTGCAGTTCCTTAAACTGGCCGTAACTATGATCCGTGACATAAAACTGTACATTGATCCAGACGATTCTCCTTGGCTCGATTACCTTAATCTTACAGAGCGACAAAAAGAAGACCGCCGACGCGCCTTCTGGCAAGTCTATTTCTACTACGTCTGGCATCAAACAATCTGCAACGACAGCGATTACATTGACATTGAACTTTCATGTGACAAGATAAAGGCCCAAACTCATCTTTCACAATGTTTCGAACAATCCCAACACGAAAAGATTACTGTGCAGCTCTTGGACTTATTGCAAAAATTAAGCGCCTGAATTCTATCCCTCCGTCATCAATCACAGAATTAGTCACTTCAAGCTCAATCGTTGATTTTGAATCACAACTGATTTCAATCCAAGCATCTGTTCCCGATGAAATGAAATTGTGGGCCAAAAATCCAACTACCATAACTGCCGAAGAAGAAGCCGAATTTGTAAAAAAGTCTCTCGCAACGAACGATAAACTCTGTTCAAGTAATATGCTCGCACAAACCGCTATTTCTCTCTTGTATCGACCCATTATGTTTCTATCGTCTCTCAAACAATTACACCCGCTCCTATTATCGCCAACCGAACAACAAATCGTGTCCAATTCGATTTACCGCTGCTTATCCTCCGCCCTTCGAATCTCGAACCTCTTTTCACTCGCAAGGAAACACAACGCTGGACCAGATCCGTTCGAAATTCTGGATACAACAGAATGCCTGTTTGAATGCTTTGTCGTTATATGGTTCACAATATGTCGAATGGGTTCAGGGTGGGCTGGAGTTGTAGCGCCCTTAATTCCAGACTTTGGATCCTTGCGGGCTCAGTTGGCTGACATTGTGGAATTTATGAGGGAAAATGATTCTGGATACAATTCTCCGACGCTGGTCAGCATTGTTGCGATGCTTCAGGAAATCGATCGTGTTCGGAGTGGGCAGTCGAGTCTGAATTTGAGTGATGAAGTTAGTGGGTTGGAGGTTGGTATGCAAGTTATGTCAATTGGTGCCGACTTTGGTGATCCAGCTGAAGAAATCGTGGCACCGTATGCGTTCTTGGGATTGTTGGGACTTGATGTCGAGGGAGGAGTTCGTTGGAAAGGAAGGAGTGAGGAGAGTTGGAGGTTATTCTGGAAGTTGTATAAGTGAGCCGCTCGCATTTCCTGCTGGACAGGTGCCGCGGATTTCTAGGACATTGTTTTTTGAGCAAAGTAAGACATGTATTAAAGATAATTCTTCAAAACGAGGTATGCACTGAAATGCGTGGGGTTTTTCCGAGATTTTTCCTGTCAAAGGCTTCAAATTTACTAAGAATTTACTAAGACCTGCCACGACGGTCCAGCTTCCATGATCAGCGCCAAAGTCAAATCGTGTGAAGAGTGTCGACTGCACAAGAAGGGGTGTAGCAAAGACAAAGATGGCTGCATTAGCTGCAAAGCCAAAGGAGTTTCCTGTGTATATCTCATTGCACCCAACCAGTACGAACCCTCCGATCTCCAACTCAGCGTTAACTAACACATTCATATCTCGCATTAAGTACCGAACCAGTTGAGGGCTGGATCGCAGGTACAACGAAGGCACTATCTCCAGAGAATGTTCCACAAATTGATGTGGCTGGTTCACTGCAACCAGGCATCCACAGCCAAACTAACAACACTGATACGAGTTGGACAAAATTTGGTGCATATTCCTCAAATCCGCAGTGGTCGTCGCGGCCTTCACACTATTGGTACAACACTCCCCAGTCTCTTCAACTGCAGATGCAAGCCATGGAGACATCTCTTCTTGACCAGGAAGCTTCAAACTGGGAGATCCAAGATCCAGATCTCATGCCGACTGTAAAGGATTGGAACCTTTGTTATCGATACTTGACAAAAGGCGGGACGTTACCGTACCCACAATCCATCAGCCACGATGCAGAATCGTTCATGCTCAATTTCTTTTCTTTGCCGCCTGTCTATCGGTATGTGTTTGCTTTCAGACTTCCCAAAATTTAGACTCATTCACAATGAAAAAGTCTCATCAAATGTGCCGTCTTTGCTGAAGTCTTTCTCTTGAGAGAAGAGGCTTTGTCGTATTATAAGCGTGCCCGTAAAGCGTTTCTGAAGATTGGATTCATACCGTCCATGGAAGACTTCCACGCATCGTTATTTGCTGCACATTTTGCGTACAGTTTAGTAAACACCTACGATTTGCGATTGTTATGATTAACATTAATGCAGTCAGCGGCCAGCCTGTGATTGCCATGCAATTTTTGAAGAGCGGAATCGCAATGATTAAGCAGATGAAACTTCATATAGATCCAGACGATTCACCTTGGCTATTCCATTTAAATCTCTCTGAGCGACAAAAGGAGGATCGTCGACGAGCTTTTTGGACCTGGTTCTCCATATTCAACCTGCTTCAAGTTGTTTGCAATCACGACGCTTACCTCATTGACGATGTTATCGAGTGCGATAAGATGCATCCTCCATCACAAGTTTATGATCCATATCCTATTTTCACACCTACGCCAACGCGACAAGCTGAATGCCGAGTGTTACAATTTATGGTCAAAATCAAGAAATGGTTCGCGGTTCCTCCGAGTAATATCCAGACACTTATAACAGATCAACACACCAGCGAATATTCCGCCAAGGTGTATTCTATTCAGGGATCAGCCCCTCTAGAAGTCGTATTACACACACAACGCCTGGACGCGATCAATCAAAACGAAGAAACCGCATTCATCAACAAAATAATATCATCCGGAGACGAAAGAGTCGTCTCAATGAACATGGCGTTTGAAACCGCTCAATCAGTAATACACCGTCCGATCCTTTTCGTAACAAGCTTAAAGTCCCACCACCCCCTTCTCCTCTCCCCGATTCTCCGCCACCCTATCTCGAACGCAATCACAAAATGCGTAGAAGCAGCATTACGCGTATCAACACTCAGCGAATTATCCAAAACCCTTCGGAAACTGAAACTTGAGTTGACACCCGTGAATTACTCTATCGAATCTTTTTTGAGTGTTTTGTGGTTATTTTGGTTCGTGACTTGTAAAATGGATCCGGCGTGGTGGGAGTTTACAGAGACTCGGATACTTGATGCTGTTGGGCTTAGAATGCGGTTGGAAGATATGGCGCAGTCGGTGCGGAATCTTGAGAATGGTCCTGCTGGGGGCGGGTACTTTACGCCAATCTTGGCGTGTATGAATTCGATGCTGAGGGAGATTGATCATGTTCATGAGTTTGGAAGAGTAAGCACGAATGATGGAGTGCGTGAAATTGAGCTGGGTATGAGGACTGTTTCGATTGGTGGGGTGGATGATATACAAGAGTCCCAAGCAACTGAGCCTTACGTTCTGCTAGGGCTTCTTGGTTTGGAAGTTGCTGGCGGAATACGCTTCAAAGGACGGAGCGAGGATAGCTGGCGGTTGTTCTGGAAGTTGAATGCATAAAATAAAAATCATGAAAATTATAACTGTCAACACTCTATTAGTCATTTATTGTTGTCTGTCTTTCGGAACTTTGTCCGTTGTAAAACCATAACGTCTTTTGGAATCACTGTAGCACTAATTCAACTCTTGGTATATTCTCCGCTGCCTGTTGCCTGATTCTACGATCATACTCAGTATCAGAAAACCAACAAACAATGGAGAAACATACATACCTTATCCTTTATGTACAGGAAATAGGCTTCCTTTTGTGCTGGTGAGTTAATATTTGAATTATCAAGAAGATCTTGAATCGCCAACGACTCGGACAGAAATATGCGTTCTTCGGTTAGACGGGCGATACAGTTGGCGCTTGGTTGTTGGTACTGGCGGTGATACTATAATTTGTTTGTCTTTATGCCCAACTTTGTATTAATCTTTAATTCGCCAGACGACGAATCTAAACTCACATTCAGATCGAAACATTTTTCTATATCCTGCGTATAATTAAGGTCAGAAATGTTTAAGTTTGTGCTATATTGAAGAACTTAATCATTATAAGGCGAAAACCTCTTGTGATATTATTTAAGTGAAATAATTATATTTTAGTGCCTAATGGAATCGTCGGGGGTGTAGCTCATATGGTAGAGCGCTCGCTTTGCATGCGAGAGGCAAAGGGATCAATGCCCTTCTCCTCCAGTCTTTTACTTTCCTCGCGTTTGCCAAGTGTTACTACGTGACTATGAAGTTATGCACAAAAGGAAAAGAAATATATAGGTGACGTATTGATCTCCTGAAGTGACAAGAAGTCCAACGGAAAGGCTGATGGATATGGAGTTGAGCATGCAGGTTTCATCGAATGGAAAAGGACCTGAAATGGGATTGAGCCGTACGCGTTTCTAGGACTGCCTTGCTTGAGAGTTGCGGGAGGAATTCACTGTAAAGAGAATGGCTAAGAACGACAAGAACGCAAAGGTGTGCAAACAAGATATGATATTCCTTGCTTTGATGAATAAAAGCCTTTGGATCGAAAGTTTGCCACACTTTCCAGTTGCCCAACTCAACACCATACCTCCACCACTAAACTCACTCTCCCTATCAAAACGCGCTCGATACTGGGATCGAACCAGTGACCTTGAGGTTAACAGCCCCACGCTACTGCCAGCTGAGCCAACCGAGCGGTGGCTACCGAAGGAACCAATGCTTTATTAAATTAGATTAATCCAACTGCTCACGTTTTGCATTGAATAACATGAGCACATTGGAGCAAACTTCTTTAAAAATCATTACTTACTGTCTTTATTCATATCTTTCCCACGGAAAGCCAGCAGGAATCAACGACTCATCATCCCAAAAGAATCCCACCAAAAACTCTAGAGCATCGACTAAACGCGGCCCCGGGCGATTAAACATTTGGCTTCCATCCACAATACACATTTTGACGCCACCTGGTTTATTGCAGAGTGTCTGGAACCAGTCTTGCGCACGAATCAAGTCCGCTTCACGTTTCACTTCGGAGAGGGACAGACCACATGGCGCAATCACAATTATTTCGGGGTCGGAAGCGATGCATGCTTCGTGAGAAAATTGAATGGATGGCCCGGCTGCTTTTGTGTCTGTACCAGGAAACATGGGTTGGTTTCCCCCAGCCATATAGATCAGTTGAGGAGTCCAGTGGCCGCCTGGGTATACGGGATCCGTCCATTCGATAAATAAACGCGTTTTCGAGTGTTATTATTGGAAGCGAGGAAGGCATCGGCCTTTGAACGAGCAGCAGCAATCCGCGCATTCAGAGATGCCATGGCTTGCTTTCCACCTTCTTCAAGACCGAGAGCATTTGCAACACGTGGAATATCGGCGAGAACATCTTGGAAGTTGAGTGGGTTTAAGGTGATGAGCTCGGGTTTTGGAGAGATTTGAGAGGCGATTCTGTCAACTGTTTTGAGATCAATTGCGCATACCTATTTCAAACAGTATTTAGTTTAAGACTATAGGATGTGGAGAACCACAGTACATGGCATAGATCCTGTGTTACAATGTGAGTTGGTTGGAGTTCTTGAAGGGTCTTAGAGTTAACAGAGTACATCCCGGTTCCCGTATCTAGAGCATGCATGACTTGATCTTCAACGCCAGCTGATGAATCAAAAACCGTGTTTGAAGCGGTGACAATAGGAAGGGACTTGATTGAAGCTGGCCAATCATCTTCATGGGATCTACCTGTACCTATTTTAGCAGCTTCCAGGACACTTGAGAACCCTACCAACAAGCATTGATTCACCACCACAGAGACAGACAATCTCTGAGGCTGATGGCAGCATTGACACAATCCGCATTGGTTTATCCATCTTTTGGGGACAAAAACAAAACCACTTCCCCAATGTCTTCAAACAGAGTTGTGTCGATGCTTCCGTCGGCTGCGGAGATGATTGCTCTTTGTGGCGGAGAATCGATGCTTGTTGGTAAGGCTGATTGGATCACTTGCCCTTATCTAGCTGTTACTGACTATACCTTCGATAGCTAGAGGCCACGAAGTACCACCCTTTCCTAGCCCGACTTAACCTAGTACTAACTAATCTTAGGACGACTTTCCTCACTCAATTACCTCTCTTCCAATCGTCACTGGCGCAAACACTGTCTTCACCTCTTCCGCCGATGTCGATGTCCAAGTGTCCCAAGCCCTTGCTCAGGGAAATGCACTCTATACTATCGACGCAGAGACACTCAAAAAGGTGCAGCCAACTCACATTGTCACCCAGGATTTGTGTCATGTATGTAACCTTGATTACCCATCCATCACCTCCCCCCTTACTAAAACAAACAAACAAAGGTATGTGCAATCGACCTTCAAACCGTCGAACGCATTGCCAAACAAATGGATCCAAAGCCAGAAATCGTTACTCTGAACCCCCTCACCTTCCAAGACGTTCTTGACGATATTACCAGAATTGGCGTCGGTCTCGGCCTCGAAAAGCAGGCGTCTGAAGCCCTTGGAAAGCTCAACGAGCGTGTCACCGCTGCGCGCGCAAAGGCCGATACGTACCTTGAGAAAAACGGGGGACTTCGGAAGCGGTGTTTGTTTGTTGAATGGACGGATCCAGTGTACCCAGGAGGTCACTGGACTCCTCAGTTAATGTACATGGCTGGTGGTGAACAGCGTATTGCTCCCGCTACTGACACCGTTGGTGCCGGTCCTTCCGCCCGTGTCACACACGAAGCCTGTATTGCTTCCGACCCTGAAATCATTGTTATCTCTCCATGTGGACTCAACCTTAAAGAAGCTCGCCGTGAAACGGATTTGATCAAGGATAAAGAGTGGTTCAAGACACTTTGTAAACCTGGGGTCCGTGTTTGTCTTGTGGACGGAAACCAAATGTTCAACAGACCTGGTCCAAGACTTGTCGATGCGCTTGAGTTTTTGGTGGGATACTTGTGGGAAGATGATTCATTGATTCCTGCGGATTTCCCTTGGGAGAGATATATTTGAGGCCATTTTGGGAAGGGGTTGACGTTGACCAAATAAATGCTAGTTGCCCCTCGGAGTATGAAAACGCACTCTTATTTAAATTCTGAACTGCATTCCTTAATTTCCAGTCACTGAACTGGGTTTTACTTCAACTTTGGCATGTGTGTGTGCAGCTCGGTTGGCTCAGCTGATGATATGAATAAAACATGATTTTAAAGAAGTTTGCTTCAATGTGCTCATGTTATTCAATGCAAAACGTGAGCAGTTGGATTAATTTAATTTAATAAAGCATTGGTTCCTTCAGTAGTCACCGCTCGGTTGGCTCAGCTGGCAGTAGCGTGGGGCTGTTAACCTCAAGGTCACTGGTTCGATCCCAGTATCGAGCGCGTTTTGATAGGGAGAGTGAGTTTAGTGGTGGATGTGTGGTGTGAGTTTGGTGACTTTTGGATCCAAAGGTCTGAATCCCGCATTTGGATACATGTCTTCATGCAATTTTATTGATCAATACAAGAAAGGAATATCTTGCATGTGCTATTGTGTCGATCTTAGCCATTCAGCTTCCAAAACAATCTCCAACTCTCCTCACTTCTGCCTTTCCAACGAATTCCATCTGATACTTGGGTACCTAGCAATCCCATAAATGCCAGTGGTTCCGTTGTTATTGCTTCGTCTTGTGTAAAATTGTTGTCTTTTCCCAGCGACATGACTTTCAGCCCAAGTTCAAGTGTGGTAACGTTAGGATCCATACAGTCCATTGTTCGGGCCCGAGCTCCAAGCAATATTACTTGATCAATTTCTAAAAGCATCGCCCAGGCACACAGTAATCGCGGCGAGGCCGATTCTAGATTCCCAACCTGAAGTCGTTCGAGTCCGAACAAAAACTCTACAACCAATCGCAAATTCGTTATCAGCGCTTTGAAGTCGCTCACACGATAGGAGAGATGGGTCCACCAGTCTGGGTTCATCCGACAATGTAGAAACCAAATCACAACGACAGCCTCAAACATGGAATCTCCTGCTGAATCCAGCTCGAAAAATCCTTTCCTTGATTGTTTGCTTGCAAATGCAAAGAGCGCAATAATGCGGAGGGCGCTCTCCAGGCATGCTTCAATAGACAAGGCGAGACGTTGTTTCTGTTCAGGAAGCAAGAGAAGGGGGGCGTAACGCATTAACCCAGCTACCATCATTTTCGGCCGATGTAGTACCGATTTACACGCATGATACATCATATTCAGACCGACAATATAGTCTTCGGCAGCATTCACTTTTGTAACAAATTCGATTTCTTCAAACGATGAAATCAACTCAACATGCATGAATTGTAGAAATAATGCGATGGGAAAAGTTGAGAGCGATGTGACACAATATTGTTGGAAGTCCGAAAATTTCTTGGAATAGAATAGTTCGTGGATAGAGTGGGGGGGTACCATAAAATGTCTTTTGATTTTCCCAATCAGCTGCAAGGTTTGACATTGTGCTTTGGTCATCGAGTTTGCCACAAAAATAGGCTGGGAGTCAAAAATAGCACTTGTTGCCTTAAGATCAGAACAGTCGATGTCAAAGCCCATATCGTCGTTCGAAAGGGCCATCTTCCATGCATAAATGTCTACAACACTCCAACAAACTCTTCTGCGCTCTTCTTTTTGACGAGGAGATAAGTGCAAGCCATACAACCAAGGGGATTGGTCTGGATCCGTATTCAAACGCAATTCAAGGGACATTTTTACACTCCATCGAAGAAATTGGTTCCCCACTTCAACTTGCCCTGACACTGCAAGTTCGTTTAGTTTAGAATGAACCTGAAGTACCCCAAAACATAACATACTGTATGAGAATATAACAACGGAAGTGCATGCCGCGACTGTTTCAAGGGAAGGAGGGCGCTCTAAGGAACGCAGTATAGCCTTCCGGGCTCTGTTGTAGTAATTGAACTTGACAATAGGATCTTTAATATACCTTGCAGCTGCTCCAGCGCAAAGAATCAGTCTGCGGAATTACGTTTAGCTTAAACACTTTTGAAGAGAGAACTGAACCTGAGTGCTGGCGAGACACGCATAAAGTTTCGAAGGAAGGCATCTGCATCGAAATGACCATGGAGCGGCCAATCAGTTCCAAAATTGGTGAGTCTCTTGAACATAAGCAACCAATCATCCATCGTTGGCATCAGATCTGGATCTTCCAGTTCCCACGTTTCGTCTGCGATGGCATCGATTGGAGCTTCAAATGATAACATATAGCTCTCTAAGAGCGGGTTCACGGCGATGGGTTCAGGCTCTCGACTGTCAGAATCATCTGACTGGATCGAGATTGGGTAGATATCGCACTGAAATCCACGGCCAAGAGCAGTGCATCGTTCGCAAGCTGAGGGTCCTGGGATGCACTTCTTGTGTTGCTTTCGACAACGAGAGCAAGCTAATATCTGCACAGTTGGATTGACATCACAAGATTCTTGAATGTTGCTATCAGCACATCGCTGGCATGATGAACCATCTGGTAGTGGTATGCAGCGCTTCTTTTGCTTGCGGCATCGGGTGCAGGAAGTTGATACAGACATAGCGGTTGCGATCAAGTTGTCGGAGCCAATTTGTGAGGTTCCCCAAATCCTTTAATATCTCCAAACTTTAAAAATATCAGCAATATCTTCATAGGAATCATAGACGTGAAGTAGTTTTAACCTGTTTCAACCTGACTCAATTCAATTCATTGATTTTAATTACATGGTTAAAGACCATAATGTATTAAATACTACAAGTATTTAACTTTCAAAACAACCTCAAACTCTTCTCACACCGTCATTAGATGAGATAGCCACTTTCAAACTAGCCTTACATTGAGGTTCCATAGACTTCATCTTCATTGTTTACGCTCCATTCGTCTTTCATTGTAAATTGTGTTTGATTCGACGGTCGCGCTTGTGGCTGTGTTTTTTGAAATTTGGATTTTGATTGATTAGAGCTGTTCGTTGCGCTCTCCGTCGGGAATAAACTCAGCCATATCTATTTATTCATGCATACCATTTTTAAGGCTTCGTCACCCACCACCTCACACCGTCGCAACCAACTTTAGCTTCTAAACATTCAAACCCACAATCCACCTCCAACTCCTTCTTGATTTCATCCACACCTTCGTAGACGTCAGGCAAAAGCGTGACACAACATCCCCCACCACCAGCACCCGTCAACTTTGTCATCAACCCTTTCCCCGCCGCAATATTCACGACTTTTTCCAAGGCAGGGTGAGATACGCCAAGAGCAACCAGAATCCCATGGTTCATTTGAATCAAGGGGTTCAACGTCTCACAGATTTCAGCATTCGTGTTGGATTTCGCGAGTGAGTCACACACTGTACCAACAATTTCGTCGATAGAGTTGATGAGAGGGGTTGTGACTGAAGGGAAGTGGGTCATGCGAGATGTGACGATTCCAACCTGTTTCTTTGTGTCCTTTTCGACGCGGGTGTTTGTGAGGAGTGTGCGAAGGGAAGGGAATCTAGAGAATTTCGTTAGTTGGATGTATAGTATGAGGCAGATATTACTACCCTTCGACAGGTCTCAGTTTCTGTCCCTTCACGAAAACGTTGGCTCCTCCATATGTCACCACGGTGTTGTCAACGCCCGAAACCACCCATGCAACACAGTTTCTCCACATAACGCCCATTCATTAACGAGCTGCAAATCTTTGGCGTCCCTTCCTTTCTCTGCAATATCACCAACGGAAAGAAGCAATGCTGCAGCAAGCGAAACACAAAACGAAGCTGAGGATCCAAGACCAGAACCAGTTGGGATCTCGGAATGTGCTTTGATGGCAATGGAGGGATGGTCAGGTCCACAAATGCCAATGTAAAGGACAAGAAGAGACTGGATAGCTCTCTTTGCCAATGCGGAATATTGTTCGAGAGTATTCGATCAAGGCTTCAATAAGGGATGCATCCGTTGAGAGGGCCTTTGGATCCCTTGAGGTTGACAGGTTCTTCAGTTGAATTGTATCAATCAGCAATGGCTCCTTGATCCCAACTTCAGGCAGAGTAATACTAATTGATCCCGCATTTGGCAGTGGTGAAACGGTTGTGGTTGTGTAGAGCCCCACTGCACAGGCAAGAGCCCTCTTGCCAGGGTAAACAACTGCGTGTTCTCCAAAAAGATTACTTTTGCTGGAGCAGAAGCTGAGGCCGAATTGATTTGACTCAATTTGCCTCGTTTGGTGGACTCTGAAGCTTCCTGGTCTCCAAGGGTCGTTTGAGCATTTCCAGTGTCAATTTGAAGAGTTTAATAATTCAGGATCAGGCGATATCTGCATCATTCTGTGGGATAAATCTGTTCCCTTATTACACTTGAGCAGTGTAATATCTTCCTTAAAGATAATCACGAAAGTTACTCTGTATTCATCCATTAGTTTGTCATTAGTTTGTTGTTGAAAGGAGAGATGCCCACACCCACCAAAGACCGACGAATCGTGCTTATGGGAGCCCGCAGGTAGACAGCCCATGGAACATTCATCCAGATATCAACGAAGAACAGGGCTGGAAGTCAGCCATCCACTCGGTGTGTTCCGACACATCGCCCCAACCGAGACGCTCTTTGCCACGACAACTTCTTCTTCGAATTCAACGGCGCAATCAACTTCGACAATTGGATCCATAAAGTGAGACTGCCACCCACTTGGTAGTCTCCAGCAGCTAAATGAACACATCCACAGCCAATTCCTCGACTTTGCAATCTGGGACTATCCTGGATGCCCGGACTTTTACGACACGAACACGGATCCGAATTCGGTCTTTGAAAACTGCTGCTGTGTGGTGTACGTGATGGATGCACAGGACGACTACATGGTGGCCCTCAAGCAGCTGTTCTTGACGGTAAACACGGCATATAAGGTGATTTATATTTTCTGAATAGTTTATGCATATGGCGTATGGTGTGTGATGAAGGACGACTGCTGGAGAGATCCCACACCACCAACCAGCAACATCCCAACTAACATCCTCAAAACTACACAAAAACAGGTCAAAAAAGACATGCTCTTTGAAGTACTCGTTCACAAAATCGACGGTCTCTCAGATGACCACAAAATTGAAACTCAGCGTGACATCCACATGCGTATCCGTGACGACCTCACAGAGGCTGGTCTCCAAGACGTCCATCTCGGCTTTCATTTGACGTCCATCTACGACCACTCCATTTTCGAGGCGTTTTCAAAGATTATTCAACGGATTCTTGGAGAAGATGGGTTTTTGCCTACGCTAGAGAATTTGTTGAATATCATGTGCTCTAATTCTGGGATTGAGAAGGCTTCTTGTTTGATACGGGGACGAAGGTCTATGTGGCGACTGATTCCTCTCCTGTTGATGTTCAGAGTTATGGTGAGTCTCTTGGAATCAAGCAGGAGCTCAACAAAGCGGACCTCTTTTCTGACTTATAATATACACTAGAAATCTGTGCTGATATGATGGACGTTGTGATGGATGTCGGTGCTGTCTATGGAGCAAGTGGATCTCCAGTAAGTCCTTCAGTTACACCAGAGGCACAGGCAGAGGATGAAGTTGGAAGTGTTATTCGTTTAAACAACGGAATGGTGTTGTATATGCGAGGCGTGAATCAGTGAGTACCATCTCATTGTCTTTAATGTAGGCAATTCTAAAATCGTATCCACCAAGAAAACTGAGTCTTGTCTGCCTCCTCCGAGAAGAAAACTACGAAAAATGTGGCCTGATTGACTTCAACTTTAGTGTATTCCGGACTGCAGTGAATGATGTATTCACTGTTCGCCGTGGAGAAGGAAGCACTCTTTCTTTCAAGTGAGATATGTTTATAATAAATCGTTTCCGACATCGTGAATCAGGAATTTAGCTTCCAAAATAACCTGCAACTCTCCTCTGACTTTCCCTTCCATTGTATTCCCCCAACGTTGGTTGTTTGTATTTGTTATAGTCTGACATCGGGAGCAGTTGAAGGGGGAGGTGTTGCTTTTTGGAAGTCCCTTGTCTTCTTAATATCCATATAATCATATCTATTATACTCTATGCACACATCTTCCAAAATAATCGCCAGCTCTCTTCCTTCCGTCCTTTCCAACGAATACCGCCCAGCTCAAACCCAAGCAGTCCCAAGAACGTGTACGGCTCAACAATATCATACGAATCATCCAAACTGTTCCCAATTGACATAACCTGCATCGCGAGCTCCATATTCTGCATATCTGATTCCTTCCATTTCTTCCACCCATAAATGCGCACCCGCTCGATTTCTCCCAACATTTCAATCACAGCCTTCACAAAAGGTGATGTGTAGCCTGAATCTCCTTCACGTGCTTCCATTCCTCGCATAAATTGAGCCATGTCAAGTAAAGTTGGATACAACCTCTCAGTATCCATGATACGAACAGAGGTGAAATTCCACCACGCTGGATCCATGCGGCATAGTACAAACCAAATACAACCATGGCTTCAAAAAAGCTCTCGGTTGAGCTTTTCAAGGAGTAATTTGAGCCACTCATTTTACAACCAAAGGAAAAGAGACTGCATATTCGGAGAGCTGAATCTAGACACTGGCTGATTGCCTGCGAGACTCTTTGTTGATGAGTTTGAGATAATAGTAGTGGGTGATGGGAGGATAGGCTTGAAAGAAACATAATTGGGCGATGGAGGATGAGATTGACACCAAACGAAGCATGTTCAACGCAATAAGTCTATCGTCCGCCTCATCAGTTTTCATGACAAACAATCGCTCTTCTTCCGGGATTAGTACTTCTGAATATCGTGCATGGAACAGCAACTCGTCGGGAATCAGAATGAATTTCATTCAGCGCGTTTCTTAGCCCCTCAACTCTGACAGATACTAACAGCTCTATCGCCAGATGCGGTGGAATCGAAAACAAGTGTTTGATGTTGACTATGAGACTCAAGATTTGGCATTCGGCTTTTCGTACAGGCAAAGGAAAAAACACCGGATGCGGATCAAACACTTGACTCGGAGACTTCATTTGATTGCACGTTATCTCCACATGGATAGTGTCGAAATCATTGCAGAGGGCTTGGTGCCAGATGTAATGATAATACACCTCCCAAAACGCTCGTCGTCGGTCTTCTTTTTCTCGCGGCGTCAAGGTGAGCTGATTTAGCCATGGAGAGTCATCTGGATCAATATGCAGTTGAAGTTCGTGAATCATTGAGACAGCCACTTTTAAGAACTGTAAACCAATTACAGGTTGTCCACGATCTTTTGAATGCGTTTAATTAGCGATAAGAACGAAAATTAGACAACATACTGAGCGCAAATGTGTTGAGGAGCGAGCAAGCGCGAACAGTTTCGACAGATGGAATTCCGCCATACTTTGCAAAGGCTTTTCGGGCTCTTTGGTAATATACATTGGCTTCCTCGTCTGAAGAGTAGTAATACGCTGCCATTGCACATCGTGTCAGTCTTGAACCAGAAAGTTAGCTCTTTCGAAGGGAATTCCAAACTGCAAACCTATATACAGGTGATAGGTGAAAGAAATTCCGCTGAAAGGCCTCTGCATCAAATTGAGTGGCAAGAAGCAAAGACCGTTGTCCGTTTTTCGTTGCAAACCGATAGCAAAGGTGTAGATCTTCCATCGTTGGCATAAGATCTAAATCCTCCATTTCTGATGATACCGTCGAACTTGTTCTGGTATCCATCAGATCGGTATCCTCTGTTAGCATGAAAGGAGTTTCTAATGCTTGTAAGTAGCAATGGAGAGGAGCAAGACGAGGAGTGGCAGATATAGTCAAGTCAACCGGCGACGTTGACAGTGACGTTCGGGATAGAATCGCCGCTGAAGATGACGAATTTGCGTTGCGTTGCAGTAGATTGCGATCAGGAATGACAGCTTGTGATTGTGTTGCAGGCGGGACAATACGGACTAACGTAGTATGTTCAGCACTGCCAGAGAGTGCAGTCGAATCCCTGGACCAGTCTTCAATGAACAATAAGTAAGGGTAAAGAACGGAGAATGAGGCTACTTGGCTGACTGCGAAGCGGAATTAAGGTAAACACAGGTTACTTTCTTGCCTTACAACTAAGGCAGCCCTCTGGATCTTTGTTGCATCCCTTCTTGTTCTTTCGGCATTCTTCGCAAGATACCAGAAGCACTGATGAGATGAGCCGACATGCCTCAATTTCTTGTGCTCTTCAAGCGGACTTGAAATCAATCCCTGCCGATCCAAATCTCCCCAACTAAACACGTTTTTATCGTTGACAACTGATAAAAGCAAATTCCTGAACCCAGATACAAAAGTCCGACAGTCATTTATCTATGCATTTAACTTCCAAAACAGCCTCCAACTCTCCTCCATTCGTCCCTTGAATCGAATGCCCCCAGCCACCTCAAAACCAAGAAGCCCCAACAAAACGTACGGCTCATTCGTTTGTGAAGCTTGAATATCATCCACCCCACCTAGCGACACTGTTCGCATCCCAAGTTCAATATCATTCATATTATCTGAGCTCCAACCTCTTCCAAACTCATGAACATGATCAATCTCCCTCAACATAGCCTTCATACACGTCAGAATCGGTGTAAAGTATCCACCGCCAGCCGGTCCACTTTCCAAAGCCGCTACAGTCTGCGCCATACCTTCCAACCTCCCTCTCAACACAAAAAATCGTTGATGCGGACATCAGTGAATTCCCACCACGCCGGATCCATTTTACACAACACGTACCAAATCACCATGAAACATTCAACGTAGCTTTCGATTGCGTAATTCATGGCGGATAATGCAAGGTTCCATTTTCGAAGTGATTTGTAGAGGTCGGATAGGTTGCAATTCGAATTGCTGCAGTTAAACATTTTGTGAGTGAGATTGTGATTATTTCGCGTGTTCTTTGCTGAGTAGCAGTGGGTGATATGATCGTAAGCTTGAAACGAATAAGATGGGTCTATGGATTGTGGATTGTGCTGTTTCGAAGGCCATATTCATGGCGACAACTCTATCGTCTCCTGATGTGATGATTTTGTCAACAAGCAAGGTTTCTTCTTCTCTATCAATAACGTCAAGTTGCTTGGTGTCTAATACAACTTCGACAGGAGCGGAGGCTCGAATCCAGGCCAATTTCCGTGAGTATTCTGTTGTTCGAAGATCTGTTGCCAGTTCGAAAATACTGCTTGGAGGAACTGCACGCCATTTTTTGATTTGGACTATCAGTTCTGTTGTTCGACACTCAGATGGCCTTGTCGGAATGGGACTGAAAATGGGGTACGGATCGTACACTTGAGACGGTGCTTTCATTGTACTCCAGTTGATTTCTTCGTCAAGAAGGAACTGTCGTTACTGCACACGATTTGGTAAAGCGTGAATATCGAGTACCAAATCCAGAAAGCTCGTCGCCGATCTTCCTTTTGTCTTGGAGTGAGATTCAAATGAAATAGCCAGGAGAATCATCGGGATCGATGTTGAGCTTTAGTTTCTTCATCATCGAAATTCCGCTCTGAGAAACTGTAACCCAATTACTGGCTGGCCACTGACTAAATATTCTTGAATTTAAAATTACAGAAATATAATTAAGAAACTCAACTGTAAGCGAAATGTGCGACATACGTTGACGAATGGAAGTCCTCAATTGTTGGGGAAAACCCAATTTTTAGGAAAGCCTTTCGGGCTCGCTTGTAATATGACAAAGCCTGCTCCTTTAAAAGGAACACTTGGGCGCACATGGCGCATTTAATGAGCTTGTTTGATGGTTAGAATATACATAATTTTGGTATACATCAACCTACCGATAAACAGGTGGTAATGAAAAGAAATTGAGCATGAACGCTTCGGCGTCATGACTAACAGATTGAGATAAGGTAGACTCCCTCCTTTTGTCAAATAGCGATAACAGAGATGCCAATCCTTCATGGTTGGAATGAGATCGGATCTTGGATCTCCCAGTTTGACTCTTCTTGGTTGAGCAGCGATGCCTCCATTGCATACATTTGGAGTTGAAGTGAATCATTCAACAGTTAGGCTCAGAAGATTGTTGATCTTCCGACCAGGTAGCATTAGTTTGTGGATCGGCAAAGGTTGCATCAGAGTCAAGTTCGGCAATAGAACTATCGGTCAGAACATCCAGGATCTTGGTGGTCCCTGGAACCCAATCTGACTTGCTCGGCCCTTATGTAGATGTTAGTTGAAGATAAGTCGGAGATCAGTGGGGGCAACGTACGATGGCAGAGACAAGTAAACACACGGTACATCCTTAGCTTTGCAGTTGAGGCAGCCGCTACGGTTCTTATTGCACCTCTTCTTATGTCGTCGGCATTCTTCGCACGATTTGATGTTGGAGCGGGGCATCAATTAGAACAGGCAATTTGCAACAAAAAACGCCACGAGACTCTGAAGCCTGAAATCTTCGAAACGAGTACGTCGCCAGAGTTAGTTAAGCTAGTAGATATATCAATATAAACATACATGATAGGCTCCTACTTCTGAGCAGTTTCCTTGAAATCTGCATCTCGAGATGGGCAGAATTCGAAAGCATCTGAAACTCGCACATTTGTCTCTTACATTTTATTTATCTTTTCTCAGAATATCATTCGCAACCGCAGCCTATTGTGGATGGAATCTGCTTCAAGAATAGCAATCCCGTTCCTTTCGCACCGTTGTACTGTTTATCAGAATCAACGACATGTATTCTAAACTCCCAATATACAAACTAGTACTTCAAAACTGCCTGTGCAACGGTCAACACTCCACACTTTTGGAACAGTTGGATGAATCTATGTCGGTTCAACCATGCAACCACGTAACAACTGTTCCTTCGTAGTTCAAGGAGCGGAGAACCTGACCTGTGCTTCGGTTACAGAGGGAAAGTTTGAGTTCCCAGTCAACTTTCCCAACAATTACCTCAATCACCTCAGCCCAGTCATTCCATTGAGGATAATTTCCATCACCAAACAAATGCATACATCATACTTGGTCACTTTTCCAATTAATTGTGTTCTCTAAACAGCGAAATCAGCAATATTGTCTTTGGTGTGGAATAGCAGGTTTACTATCTTAAAGAGTCATCTGTTTCAATTTTTTGAATTATACACAATAATGCCGGGTGGATGTAAACTTCAACCCGCCTACTTAATCCACGATGACAACAGCACAGAAGACAAATTCAGTACGCCAATAGCGGTCATTTGGATCGAGTGGACCAGGGTTTTTGGAGTAGTGCTCGTTTCGTGAACTATAAGAACCAGCTTCAACTAAAAATTTTAAAGGAGCTTGTCAGTATGACCGGCATTTAAACGTGTATACAGCTATAGAGAATGGAAAGTATTCAAATATAACCGACACCAGTCACACCACAAATAAGAAAATTTTCCGTTTTGATTGTTAACGAGATCCCATTATCATGTCGTCTCCCGGTACCATAGATACGATATCCAGCCAAAGAGAGACAACCATCACTTCTGAATCTGTGCAACAAACTTCGACAACGCAAATAGGGCCAGCAAGTATCGTACGAAGAACGAGTATCGTTAAGTTCAACGACGTTGATTCATATAGCGACGACGGCAGTGTGGACAGCAGTAGATCAAGCTTGCCACGAAAACCATTAAAGTCTTCACTGAGTAAACGAAGTTCTATATCGTACTCACAACATTCTTATCCAGTTTGTGAGGGAAACAATAGAAACCAATCACATACTCTTGCACGATTAGAATCTTCTATTAAAGCGACACCTGGAATACTTTCAACACGCGATCTACTCGCACGTAACCAAGGACACCTGATTCCTGACAGCACGGACATACCAACAATAATGAAAGAGCTTGGGGCATTAAACGAGTGGACAGAGGAAGAAATATCATCTGATATTCAAATACTGCTCAAGAACCGAGTCAAGACTGCTCGTACTGTTCGAGTAATGTCAGATGTAGCATGGTGGGAACTACAAGGATTGGTTCCATCGGTGAAAGATAAATTGAGAAGAGGTCTCAAAGGCACTGGAGAAGACACGGAATAAGTCAAATAAGATTAAAAAAAGAATGGAGATGGACAATGATAACGTCATTCCTTTCCCCAAAACCCCAAAAAAGAAAGTCAGCGAACACAGATGGATCAGGCCGAATGGACAGTTCTCCGAGTCGATGGACAGTCGCTGGGAACAAGTGCCCAGTTGGAGCAGGTTGCGCAACTGGCTCGGTGAGGCAACACAGTTTGACAGGCCCCGTATCTTACACCGTTCCATCTAGAGCCATCACAGTTAGTGGCAAGCGGGTCGCAATCGTTGTATCTTCGATTCAAACGCCGGGAAACAAGTCGACAGTGCATCGGTACTTATCAGTTGGCTAGATAGTCCAACTAAGGTACTAACCAATTCTCCAGCCTAATCGATGCATCCTCCAACTGTCTCCGCACTAAAGCATCCAACTACAACAAACCAACCTTTATTTCGTCATGTTCCCACCCTCGAATCGTATCGCAACTTGAGCGGGACCTTGTCCAACTGATCCGTCGTTCAATCAAAGACCCAAACCTCGGCGAAGACGCTGAAGCTTTTGTCGCAGAATCGCTGCGATCGGCCAGAGAGTTTCTTGCCGCAATCGAGGTGAATTCAAACTTTAACAAGCCGTTGAATCTCACCTTTGCACTTTTTTTGATGTGATGACAGATCATTGGGGAAATGTCTCCTTCATCGTACGATACTCTTACGAGTTCTGCGGATTCTATGGCGGCTTATATCCTGACTTGTTTCCTTCAGTCGTCTGACTTGCCTGCTAAACTGATTCCCACCCAATCCCTACATACTCCATTGCTGAAACCTTCTCTTGACACTCCGTTATTTGATACAATAACGTCTTCTCTATGTACTCTCCTGTCTCCTCACCTCAAAACTTCCACAATCCCTGTCTTCTCAGGCTCGTTTCCTCTCCCGCACCCACTGTCACTGCACACACACCTTCCAAACTCTCAACACACCTCCCTCTTTGCTTCACTCGTGACTGTGGCACTCTCAAGCCTCTCGTCACTCCCAGCAGTGCTGTACCTCCTCCACTCTCACATCAAAGGAATATACACGGTTGATCCAAGAATCACTCCTCTTGCGCGAAAAGTACGCGAACTAGATTTACATGCTGCTGTTAAAGCGTGTGGTGTGAGTGGGGGTACAGGTGTTGGTTTATCCAGTGTCGGCGTGGAGCTTGTATGTGGCAGTGGAAGTCGCGTCTATCTATCCCGTATCGGTGACGTCGTATCTAAATTAAATACCTGTGTTGACGTGGAGGAAGTCGTCAAAGCTGTGGGGACGAGAATCGGTTCACAGTGCCAAGGTTTACCCTCTGAAACCAACACCGATTCCGAAAATATCGTAATTTACAAACGCGGAGTTGTTGTTGTACGGATAGATCGAGTCTTGGAAAGCAGTGGAGCGACAGACACGAACCAGGATGCTGTCAAGCTCTTGATGGAGAGCCACAGGATCCTTGGGCACGTGTTTTCCGTGTTTGATGAATGCGGTGTTCGCGTCTATGAAAGCAGTAGTAGTTACAAGACTGTGACTGTTGCTGTTGGAGATGAATCGACGCGGGGCTTCAAACGAAGTGATTCGTCTGAAGATTTGATTGCAGCAGCAGCTGTGTCCCCGAAATCTAATCTAGAAACTGCAATTGATAAATTGCGGGACATGAAATCTGTGAAAGTGAATGTCCATCCTAATAAGGGTATCGTTTCACTTATTTCGTCTTCTCGTCCTTGCGCCAAGCCTCAAGAGATTGGACCAACTGAACTGACGCAAAAGCTGTTGGGTGCATTGGCTGGACGCAAGATTCATATTGAAATGTGCAGCCTTGGAGTCGGTGCTGCAGGAGTCAGTGTCGTTGTTGGGGAGGAATATGTTACTGAAGGAGTCAAGGCTGTACATGAAGCAGTATGTCGGGAATCTTCTAAATAAATAGAGACATGATAATATCAGAATTTTTTAGCCGACAAACACCTTCTGAACGCTAACGAATTTTCGCGGACAAGGACATATTTCAGCTAACCCTTCTGGAAAATCGACACCGGTCGAGTTTGTCTGGATCAATGAAACTCACGAGATTTCAGTAGGGGACTCAACAATTAAAATTATTGCACGTTTATGCATATAGCTTCCAGAACAACATCCAACTCTCCTCACTTCTTCCCTTCCACCGAATTCCTCCAGGAATCTCGATACCAAGAAGTCCGACAAACGCCCACGGTTCAGAAACAGCCTCTGTGTGCCCTTCTCCATCGAGAGATATCACCTTCATACCAATCTCAAGCTCTCGCAATTCATCATGTGGCTGCATCAATGGTCCCGAATGATCGATTTCCCTCAACATTGCCTCGACACATTTATGAAATACGTGGGTATTACCAGACGAAGCTCCTTCCACCTCTTCAACCTTAATCAAATACTTCATCACGAGATTCAACCTCTCGCGCAATAATACAGGGTCAAACGGTTCGCACGATACAAACGACCACCAATTTGAATGCATTCGGCACGAAACAAGCCAAATTATTAGTACTGCTTCGAACATCGGCTCTTCAGAGTATGCAGGATCATAAAAGTTGCGATCAGCGGGTGGGACGTATTCTCGGCCGCGTTTTCCGGAATATATATCTTGAAAAAAGGCTAATAAAGAAAGAATTCGACGAGCTGATTGGAGGCATTGTTCAATCGCTGATGCAATAATTTGTCGATAGTCTGAACGGAGAAGGACGGGGTTGTATGCAGGAAGGCACGATAGAACAAGAATCGGACGATAAAATACAGAAGTTGCGGCGTGTAACATGAAATTAAGTTGAGTGATGCATTCTTGAATGGCTGAAGAGTCTGTATACAGCTTTTCTTCTTCCACGGTTATAATATCAGGATGAGACGACATCAGGAGAATATCTGATGGTATGGACGATTGCGTTGATGTGATGGCAATGCCAAGTGATATTTGATCCGCGGAAACGAGAAGATCAATGGGTGTTTTTGGAGGAGCTGCATATCGTCGGCGAATCCTTCCGATCAAGTCCAAGATGGAACATTCCCATTTGACGGTGGAGAAAACCGAAAATATTGGAAATGGGTCATAGATTTCTCCTGGCGGCTTGACTTTGGTTGAATCAATACAAACATCTAGAGCATCTTGATCTGAGAGTGCCTTCTGCCAGGACCAATGCCAATACAACTGCCAAAAGCACCGACGACGCTCTTCTTTTTGCCTCTCAGATAAATTCAACGGATACAACCAGGGAGAATCATCCGGATCAATGTTCAATCCGAGTTGCACAATCATACGCAAACCAGCAGAAAGAAACTGCAGGGCAACTACTGGCTGGCCTTTATCTAATAATTGTCATATTTAGGGCCCAGAATCAGAATGGCAGTAATTACTCAACTGACGCAGAAATGGTATAAGAATGCGCAGGTTTGGACAGACTCAAGTGAGGGTTCGACAGGTCCTACCCGTGTCAGTGCTCTCCTTGCTCTTTTGTAGTATGATCGGCCGAGTTCGTCTGTCAGGGTCAAGTCCGCTACAAAGGCACAAAACGTCAACCTTCATCAATGGAGTCAGTACTGCGCAATCACAGTCTAGAATAGTAAGAATATCTACCGAAAAGCAGGAGAGAGTGTGTAAAACTTCTTCAGGAACATGTCAGCATCAAAAGCCACAGTGATGGGTGTACGTGCTCCATTTCTGGTCAAGTATCGCTGACACAACAGAAAGTCTTCTGTTGTGGGCATCAAGTCAATGTCTTCTGGTTCGCAAGGCATCGAATTGTGTTGGACTTGTTTTGAGGTGCGATTGAGAGCAATAGAGTTCGTAACTTCAATTTGTGGATGCAGAGGCAGCTGCTCCACCGGCTTCAACAGCCATGCATTCAGGATTAATTCGCTAGTGTCAGACGACCTAATTTGAGAAAGTACAGTTTGTGATACAAGTGAAGCCTTTATAAGGACTTACGAGTTGGATGGGGTAGATCTGTTGCTGTATGGGCCTTCTGTATCAGCGTCGTTCGATGAATCATGGCTGAATTCGAAAGATGAAAGCTGGTCAGACATGGCCGGTCAAAGCGTGCAATCCTGTACGTTTGTGGCTGTGTTTCAAACACATCCTCCGACAGCTCCATAGATTCTTCCCCAAATAGAAATACAAGTAAAGCATCTGAAGAATTTACAAATTTTTAAATGGAATACGTTGTTTTTAACGAGGTTTGGTTATTTACAATTAACGGAAATATAAACATCAAGTGCGAAAAGTTCGATAATTTATTGCTGGGAGAAGAGGAAAGGATGAACCTCAGCGCCAAAGTAAATGTTGATGTTCAGCAGCAGAACTTCAACTAAAACATTCAATTGAAGTACCAAAATGAAGCAACTCTCGTTATCTCTCTTGTTCTCAGCGTCTCTGCTGCTCCAGTCAAGAACTTTATCGGCGATTCACCCAGAATCTACATCAACGACTACCAAACTTGTGCCTCGAGCGACTACTGTTCTGGAGGATTCACTTGCTGTGTTGCACCACTCGATATTAACACTGGGAAAACAACTTGTCGTCCTGTGAATGGTAAGTTGATTGCACTAGAAATACCAACAGCGGACTTACACTGTGAACCAAATCCCATAAGACTGCTCTGCTCCCAGCTCTCCAAACACACCAGTGCCATGGAACAATCCAGGAAACCAGCCAAGTGTGCAGCCAGGCAATAACGGTGTTGGAGTCAAGGTACCAGATTGGCAGACTTGCTACGCTGGAAACTTCTGTGCTTCTTCTGGATTTACGTGTTGTGTCGCTCCTGGCGATGTTCAATCTCAAAAGTCCATATGTCGTCCATTCAATGGTACCCTATATTTAAATTCACTGAAATGTCTGTCCACACTTACCCAAATTCGTAGACTGTTCTGGGTCCAACGGAACCCCAGTCAACAACAACAGTGGGGGCCAATGGAACAACAACAACGGCGGAAATGGTGCTGGCCAGTGGAACAACCCACAATCCGGAAGTGGTTCTCAAAAGCCAAGCGGTGGAAACATCATTGCTGATTACCAAACCTGTTACGCCGGAAGCTCTTGCACTTCTTCCGGATTTACATGTTGTGTGGGTCCAAAGGATGCATGGGAAAACAAAACAACCTGTCGTCCATCAAATGGTAATACAATTATTTATTTTTTGGTTTGACATAGAATCCTTACTTATTATTGCCCCAGACTGTACCAGTTCAACCGGAGGCTGGAGCAACAATAACAATGGAGGACAGTGGAACAACAACAAGAATAATGGGGGCCAATGGAACAACGGAGGAAACACAGACGCTGGCTCATGCTGGAATTTCGGGGAGCGTTCTTGTGGAAAGGATCAAATCACAATGTACCAATGTGGATATGTTCAAGGCGGAGTTTTGAAGTGGAGACAGACCAGCCAATGTGGTCAAGGAACTCGATGTGTTGTTGATTACAAAACGGGATACGCAGGATGTGTCTAAAACTGTTTAACCCACTCATCTATTATGCAGTAATCCCAACAATAAATCTATATGTAAGCCTATGTCCCGTCTTTTGGAAAGGAGATTTAAAAAACCCACGAAATGTCACACTCGCCACCACGATTATGCCCCAAATGCCAGCGCCCAGAAAGCGTCGTCTTATCTCGGGAACAATGTGAAACGTGCAGTCTAGTGGAAAGGTATACGATAACTTATTGGTTGGGTATTTGTCACTCAGACCTTGACACCTTCTCCAAGTGAGCAACCCACTCTATCTCTGTCTGCAGCCGCAAACCAATGGACATCTCAATCAAACGAACTTTATATGAAGCCATACATTCCTCTGGTGCCACCATCATCCCTCGTGCTCATTGAATCGACGGCACATCTCGCACCTGCTGGATTTTACAACCGATATAACGCACACATCCAATCCATGATACAGTCCACATATCGACCAAGCGAATGGACGATGGAAGATTCGGATCTCATCCCCACAATCGACGATTGGCTCATATGTTTCCACTGTTTGCATATCGGCAATGGTGAATTATACACTATGATGCAATTTGACTCGGAAACGTTTTTAAAGGATTTCTTTCATCTTGAGCCGTTCTTCAGGTATGTTCAAAATTTTCAACGAAGTACTGACTCACTTCTTGGGCTTAGATTGAGTATCTGTGCAAAATTCGCTCTTTCTTCCGAATTCATTACAGAAGCAGTGGCATTATCATATTACAACAGAGCACGCAAGGCTCTTGAGCACGCAGATTTGTCTCAACCCTCTTTACAAACCGTTCAAGGGCTTTTTCAAATCTACCAATTCATTTACCACAAAGGTCAAATCTTTTTAGGGCGTCAGATTATGGATATGGGTGTGAAAGCGCTGCTCGCGATACGTCTGAACCATGATCCTGATGATTCGCCCTGGCTATTCCATCTGAACCTGACTGTCCGCCAAAAAGAGGAACGGAGGAGGGTTTTCTGGGCGTTTTATTACTACTGGGCCATGGCTGCAGCTCTTTCTCCAGACCCACTCTCTGCTGTTATTGCCCCTGTCAATATGAAACCACCTGGATTGGTATTGGACCCACACCCAATCTTTGACGATAGGCTGCAGCACCGCCCCTACGATTGTGATCTACTGGTTTTGATATCAACACTCAAACGATTATACTTTGCACCTCCAACGTCACTTCACGTGCTTCTCTCTTCCAATGCGTTCAAAATTGCACATTCTTGTCTTGACTCTGTCCACAAATCTATTCCACAAAGGTTCCTTCTTCTTTCTGAAACGGCTGAGACAATTACTACTCAAGAAACAGCAACTTTCATCGCACAATTTCTTTCCCCTCGACTGCCACTCACATCTGTTAACTTCCGTCTCTACGCAAGTGTGTCGATTTTATACCGTCCCATCATGTTCCTTGCAGGATTGAAATCGATGCATCCACTATTACTCTCGCGTGAACTTCGGGATACAATTGCGACGGCCATTACTCAGTGTGTCGAATCTGCATATCGGATTGTGAATCTCCTTTCTCTTACGTGGGACATCATAAACACCAGAAAGGAGGGTCACTTTAGCGAGATTTCAGAAAAAGATGTATGGCTGTTTTATCCGGATGGAGGTGGTTATGCCTCGTTTGAAGCATTTATTGTGTTTTGGTTTGCGTTGTGCCGTATGCAGGCTGGATGGTGGGAGTTTGTTGGTGTTCGGAAACCAAATGTGGAAATCTTGTTCCGCCAGATGAAGGCTATGCATGAGTGGAATAAGAAAGCACAGATGGACGAGAATGGGGTTGTATCGAAACAAGTAGAGCCTCAGATTGCATGTCAGGAGGCAGTTTTGGATGAAATTGAGAGGTTGGCAGAGGGTAAGAATGGTTGGAACGCGGTATGTGAAATTGAAATGGGCATGGCAGTGTTGGATATCGGTACGGTGAATATTCGAACTGAAGAGGTAATGACTGTGGAGCCACATACATTTATGGGGCTGTTGGGGATGGAGATTGGAGGAATCAGGTTCAAGGGACGAACAGAAGAGAGTTGGAGGCTCTTTTGGAAGTTATATTCGTGATTGAATCTATACGCTGCTGGTTCACAATATATGTATTACACTCATGCTGCTCATTTTTTAATGTTGACGAAAACTGGACGACTGTATAATCGTAAATGTGTTTATTGTTATTTATACATCAACGATAATACCTCAACAGCCTCCCTACTAGCCTGGTGTGGCGTTTGGGTGCAAAACAACACAGCCACGAATATCAATCTTGCCAGAATGAACATCCCAACAAACGATGGCCCTGAGTCCGCAATGCCAATGCCAACGGCGGAGACGGCGGACTTGATGACGAGCATAGACGATGCAGCAACGTAAGCATCGCATCCATCATAGCTTCTGAAAGAACAGACTTGTAACTGAGTCCAATTATTACCACAGACCTCCTTCATCAAACCCCAGTCTCATCTTCTCTGAGTGGCTTCTGAAGTCTCCCGCGTACGCCCCGCTTCTTCCGCCAGTGGCTGGCTCCCTTCTTCCGCCCGAAGACCAGCTCATCACAACCTTCCCTTGGAGTCAATCCCCCCTGAATCGATTCGTGAAAGCCTTCGACGTT
This sequence comes from Rhizoclosmatium globosum, assembly GCA_002104985.1. Taxonomy (NCBI): domain Eukaryota; kingdom Fungi; phylum Chytridiomycota; class Chytridiomycetes; order Chytridiales; family Chytriomycetaceae; genus Rhizoclosmatium; species Rhizoclosmatium globosum. The sequence continues at coordinate 266,072 of MCGO01000041.1, read as the reverse complement.
CCACTCACCAACACTGATTCTGAACACTGGGAAATGGAGGATCCAGATTTGATCCCATCGACAAGTGATTGGATGATGATGTGGGCTGAGATAACTCGGTATGGAAAGTATGCTCCAACAGACGACAATTATGATGCAGAAGCCTTCTTGCTCAACTTTTTCAGCCTTCCACCTGTGTTTCGGTAAGCTGATGGAGCATAAATTTCGGTCAGTTTCCTAATCGAAGCGACAGGTTAGCCGAATGTGCTATTACGGCGAATCTGTATTTACCAGATGAAATATCTGTTTCATTCTACAGGAGAGCAAAGAAGGCTCTCATCTTAGCCATGGAGCAACCTCCAACCCTAGCCACGGTTCAAGCATGTAATTGCCTTTGTCAATTCGCTCTATGTAAGCACACCAAGTATGTTGGGTTAATTTTATAACATATTACACAGCAAAAGGACAACCTGTGACAGGAATTCAATTCCTTAGAATGAGTCTGAATATGATTCTCGAACTCCGGCTTGATGTCGATCCTGATGATTCTCCATGGCTATTCCACCTTAATTTAACACCACGCCAAAAAGAAGAGAGGCGCCGCGCTTTCTGGGGGGCATATTGGCAAATTATGTGGCTTGATTCGAATGACGATGTTAAGGATGTTGAAATCAACTGTGATCGCATCAAAGCACCAGGAATTGTGATGGATCCAGGGCCAGTATTCGAGAATTGCGTGTTCCGTAAATGGGAGTGTGAGCTCTTGGCCGTTATTGGAAAAGTGCGTCGTCATTATGCCACTCCGCCAAAGTCTGTAATGGAACTTCTCTGCTCAGAAATAACCTCCGAATCCAAGGCCCAATTGGAAAGGGTTCAGGCTAGTATTCCCCGAGAATTCCTCTTGATATCTGAATCACCGTCAACTATCTCACTCCTTGAAGAAGCTCTGTTTGTTGCCAAAGTATTAGAATCCCAGGATCATCTCGTTCTATTTACATTTCTCTACAATTCAAGCGTGAGCGTACTTCACCGTCCCACAATGTTCCTTGCAAGCCTGAAATCATGCGAACCTTTTCGTTTATCTATTGAAACTCAAGTAAAAATCAGCGACTCGATTACTCAATGTTTCAATGCCGCATTACGCATCATCAATCTATTCTACTTTTCGAACCATATGTACCAACATGGACCAGAAAAAGAACGATACCTCTTCAATGCCTTGAACGGAACAGATTCTTATTTTGAATCTGTTGTTGTAATGTGGTTCCTAATTTGTCGAATGAATCCAGCTTGGTGGTCTTACATCCCGATTTCTATCCTCGACTACCAACTTCTTCGTGCACGAATGGGGCAGATGGTTGACTACTTGATATCCCTAAGTGATGAGGAAGAAAACGGAAATGGATTCCTGTCGCCTGTTGTTCAATGCTTGATTGCCATGCTCGAAGAAATCGATTACGTCAAATATCGAGGACAACAAGACGATGTTACAAAAGTAGCGGATGATATTGAGGGTTTGGAGTTGGGAATGCAGGTTTTATCGATTGGTGCTTCGAAGGGGCAAAGACCTGAAAAAGTGATTGAGCCGTACGTGTTTCTGGGACTGCTTGGGCTGAAGGTTGCAGGAGGAATTCGATGGAAAGGGAGGAGTGAGGAGAGCTGGAGATTGTTTTGGAAGTTGAATGAATGATGCTGATATACACAAATATCTTTTTGTAAATTTACCAAATAAACTTGCGAATATGTTCTTTAAATGCATATCTCTTTTGGATTTCTAAATCAGTTTGTTGGTGAGCTGGTGTCAGAGTTGTGCTTGCTTGGAATTGACCTTCCGGACGGAATAGTAAGGGGGAAAGGGGAAAGGGGAGGTCGATCTGTCAGCTGTAAAAATGGATAAGTTATTATTAATTTGGGCTTGTCAAAAGTTGAGATGGAACGTGGAACATCAAGTGCCTCCCCCAATGCCCTGCCGTCCAACCAACGAGGTAGTCAAAGCTCAAATCGATACTCAAACTCGCCAATATGCCGGTACCATCGCCTCCTACAATCAACAGCAACCAAATCACGGCCCAACCAGTCTCGTCATCACCCTCCTCAGATCCAAAGCCCCTCCACTACTTTATGCAAGTGCTTAAATCGACTCTCGCTGATGAAACAGACAATAATGGGAGTTGGAGGACCCGGATCTGATGCCAAATATGCATGATTTCATTCTTTGCCAGGCCTATTTCACAAAGAGTGGAACCAGAAGCCCTTTGTACGCTGGATTGGATGCAGAAATGTTCCTCAACAACTACTTTCAACTTTCAGCGGCGGTTCGGTGAGTCTTAAATGAAGGGTGTGATTCATCACATCTGACGTTTATTGATAGGCTAACCTTCTGTGCCTTTGCTGCACACGATCTTTCGAATGAAACTCTTGCTATATCATACTACAAGAGAGCTCGGAAAGCTTTAGCACGAAAACCATTCATCAAACCTTCTCTCGAATTGGTACAAACATACACCTGCCTCTTCCACTTTGCAATCAGTTGAGATATTTATTCCTTCTTTGTTGTATCTAATCATATCATGCTTAGACAAAGGGCAACCTGTTATTGCCCTCCAGTTTCTCCGTTCTGGACTGCAAAGTATTCGTGAACTGAAATTGGACGTAGATCCAGATGATTCTCCATGGCTTTATTCGTTGAATTTGTCAGAGAGGCGAAAGGAGGAACGACGAAGGACGTTTTGGCAGATTTTCTGGCATTGGTCGTGGCAGCGGGCGCTGTCGGATGAGGATATCATTGATTTTCCCATCACTTCCGTCAACGTTAAACCACCCAGCCAAGTATTTGACCCTCTTCCGATTTTCCCTGTGAATGCCGTCAAGAACTGGGAATGCTGTATTCTGAATCTGATGGGAGACATCAAACGACGGTATATGATTCCCCCGCGACGTATTCTGGACCTACTCGCATCTGAAGATCAAATCTCTCTTGGAATGCACCTTGTCTCGACACAGTCTTCTATCCCCGCACGCTTCTGCTGATTTCGGCTCATCCTGATTATGTATCTGTCGAAGAAGAGAAACAGTTTTTGACAGCAACGGCAATCCAAGATCGTGTCAGTCAACTCAACTTTATCTTCCAAGCAACAACCATAATCTTTTATCGTCCCATTCTCTTCCTCTCATCTCTCCCCTCTTTCAATCCCAACTCTCTCGACGAAAATCACCGCCAAATTATAGCAGGTGCCATCACCCAATGTCTTCAAGCAGCTCGCCGTATTCTATCTTTCGTCACATTCTTCCAAGACGTCTTAGCGGCGTACGAGGATCCCACCAAGTCCTGAATCAGAACGCTGGTGCTACGACCCTGTCCATAACCCTGAATCACTCATGGAATCAATTCTCGTGATTTGGTTCATATCTTGTCGCATGAAACGTGAATGGTGGGCATACCTCTCCATCCCTCTGTTCGACACTGTCACATTACAGTCGAGTTTAGAACGTGCTTTGGATATCATCAAGAAACAAGAGGTTTTGGAAGGGTCTATGACGGGATTGACAAATGTGTTTACGAACTGTGTACAAGCCATGTTGATGGAGCTGGCGAATGGGCCTTTATTGCAGCGGGAAGATGGGATTCAGGAATTGGAGATTGGAATGAGAGTGATGGCACTTGAAGGAGCGATGGAGGATTTAGTTGAACCATGGGCGTTCCTGGGATTGTTAGGGATGGAGTTGCCAGGTGGGATTCGGTGGAAAGGGAGGAGTGAGGAGAGTTGGAGATTATTTTGGAAGTTGAATGGATGATGGTTATGTACAGAATTCACGTGTATTTACCAATAAAGATGCGAAGTATCTCAAATAATGATGTTTCCAGTTAATATATCCTATTCTACACAAGCACTGACTCACCTTCTTCAAAATACGCTTGATGCCGACCAGAAATAAAAGCAGTTTCCTCAGTATTGTCGACAGGGTTCTATGGTTTTGAAAGATCTTGGTCTCCACAACCCAACCAACCCACCAAACACCACACATCCACACATCCACACCTTAACCAGCCCTTCCAACCAAAACGCGCTCGATACTGGGATCGAACCAGTGACCTTGAGGTTAACAGCCCCACGCTACTGCCAGCTGAGCCAACCGAGCACTGATAACAGAAAGACAGTTAACTATTTAGCTACTTAAATTGAGGTTATAGGAATAGTACTCTATTTTTGCATTAATCTATTTGACATGGCCTCATCAGGCAAGAGTATAAACGTATTATGTAAAATAAAACTGTCTCCATATGTCATCGCTTAGTCCCTTCCAACGAATTCCGCATACATCCAGCCCAAGCAATCCCATAAACGAATTCGATTCGACATTGCACGTTTCACCATCAATTGACGATACTTGCAGCGAAAATTCGGTTTCAATCGAATGTAGAGCCCTGGTCGTATCCATAAGGTAGATGGCATCCATGTCCTTCAACATGAGAGTCATACACTGCAAAATCGGTGATGACGCGCCTGTTCCCCCTTCAAACTCGTTCATTTCAATCACGTATTCGATCATGATACCCAAACGTTGTCTCAACCCTTGCAAATCAGTAATTTGGTGAGGGAGGAAATTCCACCAGAAAGGATCCATTCGACATTGACAGAACCAAATAACAATCATGGCTTCAAATGCGGGGTAACTACCGTTGATTATATCATAGAGATGTCGCACATTGAGTGGCGCGGTCTTGTGCATTTTTACGGTGAACGAGAAGAGGGAAGTAATTCGAGGCGCAGAGTTTATACATTCTGAAGTAGATTTGTAAATTTGATGGAGAGCTCCAGGGTCGAGAAATAAAGGGTTGAAGGACCTTAATGAAGACAGCATCATTACTGGGCGATGATAGAGTGAAATGCTTGCAAACAGATTCAACGATAACGCGGGTATTACGTCATCTGCGAGAGCAACTTTGGATACAAATCGAGATTCTTCTTCTTGTGTCAGAAACCCAGGATTTTTCGATGTAAGAACAAATCCGACGGGTACAGATGTGTGCAAAGCGTCAAATATTTCATGTAAACTTGAAGTATAATCTGACGACAATAGTTCTTGTACCGAAGCTGGTGGAGTCGAATAACAATGCTTGATTTTTGCGATCAAACGAAGAACATTACACTCCCAAACTCTTGCAACAAAGTTCTTGAATATAGGATGCGGATCTATGATCTGATTGGGCCTTTTCATGAGTTCACAAGCAATGTCAGATTCACTATGGTCATCAGTCTTCGGAGTCAAGGCTTGTCGCCAGCTAAACATCCAATACTTCCCAGAATATACGTCGACGTTCTTCTCTCTGACGGGGGGTAAGGCTCAACGAAGCCAACCATGGAGAATCGTCTGGATCCACGTTCAGTCGCAAATCCCGAATTAACTTGAAGCTTAAATCCATGAATTGTACTGATATTGCAGGTGTACCTTTCCCTGTCACGAGACATACGTTGAGATTGAGACTTGTGAGACTGATGTTGAGAACTCACATATTGCATACCTCGCAATAGCAGTACACGCCTGAACGGTCTTGTACGACAGATTTCCATCAAGTACTTCTTGGATTACGGCTTTTCTTGCACGTACGGCGTAATCATCTGCTGTACCTTCAATCAAATGTTGGTTCTGGTCATACAATGCAGCAAACGCACACAGTGACAGACTATGCACTAATCGTAAATGAAGGAGATTGGAGGGGCTTTGCAGCGCTTACCGCAGGCTCGGAGGTTGTTGGAAGAAGTGGGTGAGAAAGTCCTCCGCGTCAAATGCTCTGGCCGATGAGCTTCCAGATGGATTCAAAAAGCTTCTATGGCATATATTCCAGTCATCGATCGTACCCATGAAGTCAGGATTATCCGTTTTCTGAATGGTTGCCCCTTGCAAAGGAGCTTCCATTGCCGCCAAGACTGAGTCTAGGGTCAGAGCAGAAGACATATGCTGCTTTGGAAACTGGAAAATCGATAATCGTATTTCTCTCGAATGCCGCCAAGTGGCTGGTCAGCAGTCTTTTGGACTTTGCAATTGAACAACCCGACATTGTTAATACGGCGTTCGTATGAAGTACCAGGAAACAAAGAGTCAGTGTGAGATGCTTTCATTGATAACTTTGACGAGGAATTTTATGACTATCCACGAATAATATGAAATTACATACCGAGTTTATAGTATTCATATATTTATTGCTAACGAAAAGGAGGAAGAGTTTCATCATTTGGTTTCTTTGAGAGGGGGGGGGAATAGAATGTGACTCCGATGGTAGTGCCCAACCTCCATACCCACATAGTGAGCCTCCAGACCCCTCCGTGAGAAGGAGCCGGATAACGAGGAAACGCCATAGAATATCGGATTTGTAGGGTTACGTCATTCATTATACGATGCCTTGGCAGTGGAATATACATTACTGAGAGTTTACCCTCACGACGAGGAGTGCTCCAGAACCAACGAGAAAGGGTGCCCAGTGCTACCTGGGAGGTCCTCCTCTTTGCATCGGTGTGTTGCGCCTTTTTGAAGGGCAGGGTGGGAGAGAGGTAAAGGATAAGAAGGGAAGGAACATTGAGGGATCAGGTTGATCGCCTTGATAAAACGCAAGTGAAGGCAGTGTCACGGATCGACAAGGTATTGCTTCCAGTTGAGTTGGCGGGAAGAGGGAGGAGAGACATGGAAACTGTGAGAGAAAAAAAGAAAAGGGAGACACCTCTTATACTCTTGTAGTGTACCCTCGGGGACTTTTCAGATTCACACGGAAAGAAACGATTCTTAAATATCTCTTGCTTAACAACGGAAACCAACAAAGTAAGGATAAGAACTGTACAAGCAGAAAGACGAAAAACTTCCCCCAACAAAAACAAGACAAGAACCAAACAACAAAATAAAGGGCACTGCGAAAAAAAGAAGAACTTAACAGAAGAAACAACGGAAAATAAAAGCAACTAAGACTCCCCTCCCAAACTGAAAAACTAACAAAAGAAATTCAGGGGAACAAGTGAACCAACTTCCCAAAAAACAACAACGGAAAACCAAAAAAAAACATGTCAAGTGTGCGTGCAAGATACAAGATAGGTGAGAACTCAAGATGCTGATGATGCGCCAAGATGACAGTTCGTAATTACATTCCACCCCTCCACCCAGTGCTGGCATGACCTTCGCCAAGCTCCATTGAATCCTCGTTCTGGGCCAAATAGTTGGAGTTCAACTGGTCGACAGTGTCGGGCTTAATGGCATCTTGTTGTTCATATCCTGCTACAAAACACAATGGACAGTTAGACTTTTTGGGGACAACATAAAATAAAACATACCCTTCAAAGCAGCTTGAGATTTTCCCCAAGAGAGACGAACACGGTTTCCACCAATGATGGCGTTGTTCATGGCTTGGATGGCATACTCGGCAGATTGACGGGTTGAGTATTGGACGAATCCACAGCCCTTGCCAGGTGGGATCTTTGTGTAGACAATGTCACCGAACTGACCAAAGTTGCTATGAAAGAGAGTAAGCGTTGATAAATAAAACAACTTGACAGTGTACCTTCTCAACTCTTCATCACCAACAGCTGGACTCAAACCACCGATGAAAACAGTCGTGTTGTTTGGGTCCGGGAACTGGTTGAAGATACCAGGAGCTCCGACACCCATTGGCATACCAAACGCTTGCATAGGTTGTGGGATTCCACCAACAGACTGTCCTTGTGGAATCTGGCCACCACCTTGCTGCTGTTGTTGCTGTTGCTGTTGTTGTTGCTGCTGCTGCATCATTTGCTGTTGCATTTGCTGCATAGCGGCTGCATTGAATCCGTAGTAACCACCTTGCATTCCCATTCCTCCTTGAGGACCGCCCATACCACCCATACCACCCATTTGTCCGACACCGCCACCAATACCACCAGCTCCACCCATCTTGTTCTTCTGGGTTGCGATATTGATACGCATTGGACGGGATCCACAGAACTGGCCGTTCATTTCAGTCATGGCACGCTGGGAATCCAACTCGGAGGCGAATTTGACAAAACCGTAGCCACGGGACATTCCAGTCATTGGGTCCAAGACGACACGGGCACTCTTTACAGATTCGTAGCGAGCTTGGAATGTGTTCTAGGTTGACAGGGTAAGTTCAAAGAGGGGTTCATGCTTGGCTCCCAAAGTGCGAAACTCACAAGAAGGACCATGTCGTTCACTTCCTGGCCCAAGTCACCAACAAAGATTGAGAATTCAACTCCGATATTATCACGTCTGTCCACGAGACCACCTCCAGCAGCCCAGTTCAAGCGGAAGACCCTGTTAGTTCCTGGGATCATTGAGCCCTGGAGCGTGGCCAGCTGACGTGCTGCGTTTGCATTTGTTCCAAAGTCGACGAAACAGTAACCAGCGCTTTGTCTGTTTTGAAGAGGGTTGGGTAGGTTTTAGCTTATGACACTCATCACTTCGTAATTTTACCCTGTCATCTTGTCCCGAATCATCTTGACGGACACATTCTCTCCAATAGAGTTCCTATGAATCAAAGGACTAGTTAGCAGATGGTCGGCGTAGGGTGAAGCTGCGCACCAGAGCTGACGGATGTAATTCTCATCCATCCATGGCTCAAGCTCACCCATCCAGAGGGTAGTCTTAGTTGGGTCCATAGCAAGTCCCGGCTGGTTTGAGTACGACATTTAAGCTAACTGGGACCCAGGCGCACGAGTTAGCAGAGCTCAGCAGTTTAAACTAAACCTTACCCGCAGAAACTGAAAAGAAAACAGCGAAAACTGAAGTTGAAGGGAACAAATAAAACTGAAGAAAACTAAGTGCGAAAGATGGTTGGGTTGGAGCTTGGCCGTGCTTGCTTGCTTGCTCCCAGGAGTCTCTTCTCAATGCGAAGTTTTGTTTGAGGGGCAGAAGCAAAATTTTCGCTTTTGGGCCTGCCTTCCTGGCTTTGATTTCCCCAAGATTCTCGTGGTTTACGCCACTAATAAGATGGAATAAGGTGTAGTTAAGAGTGATGATTTATTGCCCATTCATTTCCCCTCCTTTTTGATCTTCTTTGCCTTCTTAGGGGCTGCTGCGGGCTTGCTTCCACATCCTCGCTCTTGCGCTTTACTCCTGCAGATTCTCCGAGTCCGTATCGAGATAAGCTTTCTTTCAATGGCACGCCCTCTATTTTCGACCGAGTATGTAAGAATACAATTCCACCTTGTGGACAAAACTACAACTAACCAGTCACAGCTCCATACGGAACGTATTGCTCTTTCAGTCCTTCAGGGTGAGATCGAGGCACGTATTCTACAGCTTTAGAGTGTTTGCCGAGGAAATAAAGTCAGCGGCAGTTGGGATTTTCGAGTTTAACGGTGCGATTGACAAGTGACGCGTGAATTTCTTGGAAGCTAAGTTTTTACAAATAAACGTTAGTATTGGCTCTGAATTGACTTTGAAAGCGAGCTCTTCCAAATTTTTCCACAGCCTCTGATTCTTCATTTGTGTTTTCCAGTTATCCCGTTTTTTATCACCAAAACAGATATCCGTCCAAATCATACGCACCACATAGCCTCTTAAATCAAACTAATAACTCACCAATTCGATATCCTCCAGTCTTGGCATCGGGAACCAATGGCAAAAATTCGTCCATTTCTCCAACCTCTCCACCAACTCCACCAGCACCCAAAATCCCCGTCGACGCAGCAAGGCTAAAAACTCCGTATTCCACCTTCTTCTCCTTTGCCTCTCCATCCTCCTTCTGCTTCTTGCTAGCTTTGCCAGACTTGGCCACTTTGACGGTTGCGAGCGGCTTTGATGTGTTTGCAGATGCAGATGTGGATTCGAGGGGAATTTCGAGGCCGTTCAGGGCATCCAATGGGAACTATTGTGATTCGTGACAGGGAGTTATTCACAGGAAATTGAAGAGAGCGGGTGTTTGCAACCAACATCAATAGGGACACGGAGTACAATAATCTCAGTTTGTTTTGAGTCAACGGTTGTCTTCGCAAAGGTTTTGTCAGAGGGAACGGGGAGTTCTTGGAAGCCCTTTGGTGGTTTGAAGGAGCTGATTTCAAGACAAAGCATGATCAGATATTGCATGATTTAATGTTAGCAATATCCAAGGTACCTTGTGATTTGTGATTTTGAAGGTGGAGCTGGAGAGGAAGCTTCCTATTGACGGATTTAGAAACCTTAACTCGCTGTCATAAAACCTATGAGATCGACGACTCACCATATCTTCATCTTCTACTTCTTCAGCCGATGTTGGCTTTACGGCCGCGTCCTTCTTTGACGTCTTCTTTCCCTCTTTGGCCATAACGATTTGGGTTCGATAAAAAGAAAAAAAAGGAGAGATGTCTTTCATTCTTTCTTCTTCTTCTCAGTAAATACATAATAATCAGGATATCAGGCTCTCTCTCCATAAATCTCACTCTGTTGGAATCCTTCACAAGCATCTGTTGGGAACGTGTAAAAGGGACTCTTGCCTCTGACCATCAACGCAGGCTTTCCTCCGAACTTTGTGTATTCCTTCAACAATAGCTCCCATACTTCTGTATCTTTCATTTCGCCCAGCTTTGAGTCATGTTCAGTGAGGAACTTGTTCAGTTTCTCTGAGCTCTTCCGAGTAATGATGAAGGATCCCGTCGCGTTTTGAGGGGTGCAGTCTTGAAAGTGAGAATATCCGCAATGCCCATATCATACAGATCGTGCTGGATTGTGCGATTCACTGGAGTTGACATTTCAACCGTGTCATTGAGAATCCAGACGATATCAAAACGAGAGAATAATTCAGTCACTTTCCGCAACTGCTCCAGTAGAAAGATTTGCTGGGGCGTTCCATAACGACATGATTCGCTTGAGCTTGAACATGTACAAACTACGTCGACTCTCCAACACACCTTTATCCGTTCCTTGAACCGACAACATCCCAACCCTCATAAACATGGCCGCCTTATTTTTGACAAAATGCATCCATGTCTGACAGTCGGGCGACACGGACGGCATAAGAATCACACCCACATCCACCTCACCACGTTCAAGCCTTTGCATCTGCCACCCACGCAACTCATCCGCCGTCTTTTGAAACTCAAGAAACAGCGGTGCAGAGGCTTCACTGAATAAATGGCATTCACTCCAGAATTTCGCGTGGAACCCGATTCCATTCTCGATTTCAGTCACGTTACGCTCTTCAAGGTGGTGTGTGTTGTACCGCTGCGGAAGCACCGTCCATGGGTATTCGCTCTTTTCAGCGTGCCAGTACCTGTTATGCAAGGCCTGGTCGCCATACCCAGCAAACTTTGGATCATGTGCGTGGTGGATGAGTTGCGTGTAGTGGTAATGGGATGGAATGAAAAGTTGGAGACCACTGTTGAATGCACCGTATCCGCGTTTCCATTCGTGCGTTGATCCGAAAAGTAGGTAGCGTTTTGAGGGATGTAAGAAAAGAGGGCGAGAGGGGATGTGCGGAGGAAGAAGAGATCTACGTCAAAGAATAGAATTGAGTCGTAGATTCCTTCAAGGCGAAACAGGTTGAGTTTTGTATATAGGTACTGTTTAGCGTTGATTGGTGAGTTGGACACAATCGATATCTTCAGAATATGTACCTGGTACTTGTCACCATCAATCTTCTTGCGGCCTTCGATTTCGATGATTGGAACAACCAGAAGCCGCACTCCAAGATCTTCCAGTGCAATGCGGTATCCCTTCGGCACCATCTCAGTTATCATCACCACAAATTCCACATCCTCCTCATCACGAATACGTGTCTCCTCCCGCTTCATAAATGTCCAAGCATGGAAATATGCTCCAGTGAAAAACCATCCAGAGTCTGAAAGGCGGTGGGTATTGACATCTGCCTGTGCTACAAAGAGCGAAGTTACAATGGCCTTGCGTTTTGGAGACCGAGTAATAAGAGATGGAGAAAATGAGAACTGCGGCGGAGGCTGTGCACAAAGAGAAGGTTGGTTGGTGAGCCAGGAAGTTACTTGTAACTCCAAATGACATACCTCAGGAATCACGCGTGGCAGAGATCCTTCTTTGCAGCAGAAACAGATGGCCCGTGTTTGTGGTGGCCCTGAAATGAATCTCGATTCTCGGATTTGCAAAACAAGGAGAATGAAAGCCGCAAGCAAAAGTGCTGCTGTTGGAATCCACAGCTTTCTCGTTCGTCGGAATCTCGTCGACTTGAGCAATGTGGTTAATCCACTATCGTTTTCCATCATATTGCCTGGGACTGTGTGATGAGAAAGGAAGGAAAGAAATGAAACGGTCCCGCCAAAAAGGAAGCTTGGATTTCTTTCGGGGTCCCGCCATCCTTGTGACTTTTCCGCCTCAACAAGCTATGTGTTTGTTTGGACGGTTTCGGCATCATTTCAAGCTGAGCTCAGTTTGAAGGAGGCTTGCAAGAACAATCAATATCAAGGACAATCATACAGTGTTTGAAGAAATTAACGTCATTATTCTCAACTTCTCTTCAAGGAGAAACTTCTTCTGACACACAGTTTATGAAAAACCAGAGCTCGATTACCATTGGACTGATTGGTCCATATATATGGTGCAATACTGAACCTTAAGTCTGTTCAATAATGTAAACGTTTGAAAGGATCCCTGGCCTTCAATACAATGGATCATTTGTGACAAGTGGATACGAAAGCATCAATATTACGAGAATGAGCGACTTGGATCAATGGGATTATAGCAGTTGGTGGTTTTGGAATCAAAAAGGAGCTGAGGTATAAACCTTCAATCTTTTGGCTTCACTCAACAGATTGAAATATTCAAAGCTCGCGATTCAAGACATAAATCGCGATCCCACAATCTTACCAAACACAACAATCAAAATCAAACGATTTAACGACTTTTGTCCTTACGGGTTGACCTCCAACACCGCTCTTTGTGGTGGACAGGCAATGACTACAGCGCTCGAAATTTACGAACAGCATCCAGGCACGTAGTATAGTTCAAAATGATTAAATACAAATATTAATATATAACAGACGTAGTTGCAGTGTTTGGGGACTTTTTTGGAGGAACAGCAGCAAGGACTGCCGAAGTTTTCTCTCACCTTAAGGTAACGATAACACAGCTTACAATGATTTCTGATAAAAATTATGTTTCTTACAGATTCCTTTCTGCGCTTCTTCAACAGTTTCAGCGGCTTTACTCAACAAACAAATCTATCCTTATTTTTTCGAGACACTCACAATGACGGGATTTGGAAACGCGATATATCAGCTTCTAAAGACGTGGAATGTTAAACGAGTCGCCATTGTGTCGAACCAACTAAATCCATGCACTGACATCGTCGCCGCGCTTGTTTATCACGGAATACAAATATTGCAAATTATTAGGCTGGTTTCTTATAAAGACGCCGAGTATATCGCAAATTCGCTCGAGCGCGTGGACGCCAGATACATCATCACTTGTGGATCAAGTAGAGTAATGAGTGACTTGTATCTTACACTTGGAAAGTAGGATTCACATTTTAACTCATAAAGACTGAAGTTTATGCGTTTATTAGAATGCAGCGGCTAGTTGGACCACGTTACGTATGGTTCACACAAAACGGGTTTACGACAAACGGTTGTTTGACAGGAAACTGCACCGCCGGTAGCATATGATGATATAATTACGCGATGATATTAATCTTTCTTTCGTTGTCAAGACTTTGGACCTGAGTACTACCGACTTTTGAAAGGAGTTGTTCAACCATATGGAATAAACTTGAATACGCCGGCCATGAACACGCTACAAAATAAACTCGTAGAAAATATTCAGAAGTTTCAGGAGCCTTGGGGGTAAGTAATCTATTAATGAAGATTCCCTGATTAGTGTTGCATCTCACAGAATGAAGTTCGATTTGGACCCGTCACCAACGAATTCAATATAATTCCTTCATACGACTGTACAGCATTGATTTCAAGAGGGGTTCATAACGTAAGTATCCAAGACAGTGGAGATTAACTTACCTCTTAAAAGATGCTGAAATCAAATCCCGAATTCACAACAAGCATGCTCTCTAATCGATCTTTGCAATCGAATTTAAACTACACTGCTTTTGTCGACACAGGATATATTGGCCTATCAGGAGATCCTTTACTGCTATCCAGAAATGGGGACCTTGCTTCATCATACACATTCAACCAGTACGATGGTACCAAGGAACAAAGCTGGACATGTTAGTTTTCAATTTATTTTAGTGTGGCTAATATTTTGCCAAGTATTCGGTTTTACTGACTCTGATCTTACGAACTTTCAGTACGCTAATCTCAGTGTGCAATCTATTATTGCACAAAACTCAGATATCCAGCCCACTTTCTTTGACGGAAGTCACTTTCCTCCACCGGATGGACCATAACTTCATACGAAACAATGTCTTCAAAACATCGATTGATTCTTATCGCATTGGCGACATTTGGCTTTTTCGCAGCATTTACACTGCTGATTTTTACCCGCAGAAATAAGCATAATCCGATTGTCAAGTCAGCCAGCGCGCTCTTTGTCAGTATACTGGCACTTGGCGCAATTCCAGCCTATGCTTCATTATTTCTCTATATGGACTCTGCGTCTTCCTTTAAATGTCTTGCTAGACCATGGCTTCAGCTAACTTCTTTCAGCATCGTAGTCGGTTGTTTGATTGTGAAGAACATACGAGTTTATTTCGTGTATTGCAAATTACCAAAGCGAAAATTATACCTTCTAAAAGATAGAACTATGGCTGCCGTTTTATCGGCGCTCATTTGTCTCGAAGTCATGCTTCTTGGTGGTTATTCTTCTGTCTCAAATGTTGAAGTAAACCTATCCTTATCATACAGAAAGGAATTCCAGTACAGATGCATAAATAGTAGGTCTGGAAATCAAATGAATCAGATACTTTGGGGTTTTAATGGAGTACTCCTAAATACTATCTTGTTTGTAGCATACTTGAGTCGAAAGGTTGGATATGCCCATTCTGAACTATCGCAGCTTATTGTCATATACTTTTGCACTGCTATATCAATAATGCTCATATTTATTCTTCGAGCTGACGATGCAATCAGGCAAACGGAATCGGCTTTCAATGAAGGAGTTCTTATATGGTTTTCAACAACTGTTCCGATACTTACGCAGTTTGTTCCCAAAGCAATTCAATTATATAACCAAGAAATCCTCTTCGTGAGATATTTGTGTCAAGTTCTGTCACAGGAACTTCGATAAGGACAGGAAAAAAAGTCGAAGCTGCCCGACAACGAAAGAAGAAAGTCACTTGGCCAAAGCTAATTACAATTTCACAAACACATATCCTGTGATATTTCGCAAAAGTGGAAGATTGATAGGCAATCCTTGGAGGTCAGGGTCAGTGTCAATTGGAGACATACGGAGTAGAAAGTTCCTTCTTATCTTCCCAAATGTGGCAGACAACAACACATCAATGATTGTGCATTACTTAAGCTCCAAAACGAACAATATCAAAACCGTTTTCGATGAGACTAATTTGGAGGATGCGAAGGGCGTGGAACCGTTCCGCATGGAATTGAACAATAAGCACTCCACACTAACACTTGATTTTTTCTCCATCGAGACTGCCATTCTTTTTCGTGATCTTCTCTCAATAAATTGATCACGTCAGCGAAGGTTGGAAAGATTTGGGAAAGTGGTCAAGCCGAACATCTTCAAGGCTCCCATTAGCCGCTATGTCCACACCCACTTCCTGCACCCGATGCCGCAAGCAAAAGAAGCGCTGCATACCGCTGCCAGATGGTTCATCATGCCAGAGATGCTTTGACAGCGCACAAGAATCATGTGATGTCAATCCAACTGTGCAGATATTAGCTTGCTCTTGTTGTCGAAAGCAACACAAAAATGCATTCCAGGACCCTCAGCTTGCGGACGATGCATTGCCCTTAGCTGTGAATCGGAGTGCGACATCTACCCAATCTCCTCACCTGCTGTCGTTCCCACACCCACGAACATTGACCAGTCCAAAAGATACGAGCCTGAAGCCATCTTCGTGAATCCTATATTAGAAAGCTATATGTCATCGTTTGAAGCGCCAATTGATGCCATCGCAGACGAAATCTGGGAACTCGAAGATCCAGATCTCATGCCAACGATGGATGATTGGTTGCTTATGTTCAACAGACTCACCAATTTTGGTACTGATTGGCCGATCCATGGTCATTTCGATGCAGATGCCTTCCTTCGAAACTTTATGCGTGTCTCGCCAGCGCTCAGGTATGTTTCTCTTAGAGCTCAGTTTTGTTAATTTAAGAATTTACAGGCTGATTTTGTGTGCCGGCGCCGCTGCGCGCTATATTGAAAACCCTGCGGTCAAGTTTAATTATTACAACAGAGCACGAAAAGCAGTACTACACGCTCTCGAACGTCCACCCTCATTGGAAACAGTCATAGCGTGCACTGGAGTTGTTTCGTTCGCATATGGTACGTCATTGTTTTTGTTAAGGTTCATGTTTAAACCGAACTTTCTCGCAGCGTTTAGTCAGTTGGAAGTGGGGAATCAATTTCTGCTGTGGAGCATTAAAATGTGCGTCGAGCTGCGCTTGAATACGGATCCAGATGAATCCCCTTGGTTGTATGCCTTGAATTTATCTCCACGTCAAAAAGAAGAACGCAGGCGAGTTTGTTGGTCTGTTGTCGTGCGTTATGCATGGAATATGGCTCTTTTGAACGATGAAATGAGCTTTGATATCGACTGCTCTAACCTAAAGGCGCCAAGTGCTGTGTATGACGATCAGCCAATATTTGTTTCGTGTGCAATGATGAAGACCGAATGCGAAACACTCCAATCTATAGCTAAAATCAAACGTCATTTCATGGTGCCGCCACAATCCATCTATGAATTATTCTATTCCAAGAAATATGCAGATTTTCATCTATGTTACACCGCAGTCCTTTCAAACTTCCCGCGAAACTTGTTGCTGGAATCAAGTTTAGTTGAATCAATTTCACCAACCGAAGAGATTGAGTTTATTGCGAAAGTGAAAGCCTCCGAGGACTTCATCGTTCACCTGAAAATGAATATAAATGGCGCTAAATCTATTCTGCATCGGCCAAGAATGATGGTTTCGGGGTTAGCAAGCTTTGCTCCGAATCGATTATCGTCCGAACAGCGAGTGCTTATGGCAGATTCTATTACAACATGTGTAACGTGCGCGTTGCGAAATATAGAGCTCTTCAATTTCGGAACCAGGCAGTCAAGACAGGGGCCCTTTGGATTCGACTCAGGGGCTGACTCATTATTTGAAGCCATAATTGTGATATGGTTCATATATTGTCGCATGAATCCAGAGTGGTGGAATTATCTCTCTTATCGCGTTGTCGACTTCAAAGTGCTGCGAATTAATTTAACTCAAGTTGTAGAATTCCTGTTTGGACTTGAAAGGCTTGAAGTTGGACGTCTCGCATCTGCCTCACCAAGATTGCAGTGTACTTGGGCGATGCTTGTCGAAATAGATCAAGTCACATTACTTGGGCTACCAACCCTATCCATTGACAATATGGACCTGAACGTGGCAGGCCTTGAGTTGGGATTGAAAATCATGTCTCTTGGAAAAGATAGTAATTTCAAAGAAGATGACGCAGTTATAACAGAGCCACTAGCATTTATGGGATTGCTTGGAGCTCAGGTTTCGGACGGAATTCGTTGGAAAGGCAGAAGTGAGGAGAGTTGGAGATTGTTTTGGAAGCTAAATGGCTAAGATCGACACAAAAGCATATGCACGATATTCCTTTCTTGTATTGATCAATAACATTGCATTAAAACCTGTATCCAAATGCCGAATTCAGACCTTTAAATCCAAAAGATTTGAGTTCTTTTCTTGTCACCAACTCACAACCCAACACCACACATCCACACCTTAACCAGCCCTTCCATTCAAAACGCGCTCGATACTGGGATCGAACCAGTGACCTTGAGGTTAACAGCCCCACACTACTGCCAGCTGAGCCAACCGAGCACTGGCTCAGAATGTAAAAGTGAATAAATGATTCCTGAACGAGGCGTTCAATTCTTACGAAGATTATTCATTAATAAATTCGTTTTTATGTATTCCAAATCAAGGGCAAGTACAAGATAGTTATTCCAAACAAACATTTATTGACCACCCTGAACCCTCTCATAAAAGAGCATATAAGCAAATTGCGACGCATGCATGTACACTTCCTCCTCTACATTCCGCACAAGATCCACCTTCTCGTCACTGATACGGAACCAACGAGCAGGCGGCTCCCCACCCTCCTCCTCCCCTCTATTCTTCTTCCCACGTTTCCGATTCCTCAACCCGTCTTTCTCCTCCCCACTGTTCCCTTCTTCCTCGTCGGAGCATAACCCCATCTGCTGGAACTCTTTTGACAAGGGATGTGGACACCGCCTGTACGTGACAAAGTGACCACTGTCATGAGACCCATAATGAATCACCACCGCATGGAGTCTGTAGAGGTACGGGTACGCGCCACCACTACCGCTCCCCACAGCGAGTTTCGCTTGGTTCATCGAAGCAAGGACGGAAGCATATGGCGAATCGTACAATCCACTTCCACCTACAAGTCCGCCTCTCGTTGTTCCAGATTCTTCAACGACCGAGAGTGGGGGAGGGCTATCGTCCAGGTTTGAAGTCTGTTGAGCTTGCTGTTCCGCAATTATATCGGCCCATCCCTTTTTCTTCTCGGATTCTCGTTCGCCGCTGTTCATGCAGAACCGACCGAGGTCCAAGTATTCTCCGAATAACACGCGGCTGTTTGATTTATACACGTGTCCGAAGGCGTGAATATACTTCGCTGCATGTGGAGGCAGAGAGACTTTGGTGGTGTTGCAATCACGATTTGCTTTGTGGTGAGTGGCGAGGTTTGTTTTGTGAGTGAAATGTGCTTTGGCTGTAAAATGGTAAGTCGAGCAATAGGTGGAATGAGGAAAATGTACCAATTTTGCTTCAGTGTTAAACTTTGCGGCCTGAGCAACAAGATCCCGGTCGAGTTCGAGTTGACTGAGTGCCTTTTCCAGGTGTTGAATTTTTCCTGTGTCAACAGGAGTAGTTGGAAAAGAAGGAGAGGTAGCTGCTGCGTTCTTCTTTTTCTTTCCTTTTCCTGATGGAGAGACGACAGTTGGAGCTACGACAGGCCCCTTCAATGCTTCAATTTCACTCTTCATGCGCTCAGCAACGACATCAATAGTATTGACTGTAGCTACAAGTGTGCACTTATCACATTTATAGTCGTGGATAGCTTCGGGTGTAATATACGTTTGCAGTAGCTGTTCAATAGAAACTTGTGCCTAATTGGTTGGTTAAAGGTGGAACTGTTGAAATCCATGATTTAACAAGACACTCACAATACTAGGGACAGCCAAAGATATGTTACTAAATACAGCACAGTTAATCGCGCTCTTGTAGCCACATTTTGTGCAAGTCATGATGTTTGCAACGAGGCCAGTCAAAGGATTTTTCAATAGAGTTGATGCATAACTTGGAGTTTCGCGAACAATGAAGGAGTCAGAAGGCGGAGTTTGAAGAGTGGAAAGGTCAAACAGGGAGGGGTTGTCGATGGGCGCGGGAATTCTTCGTCTGAAAGGTGTCCAGCCACTAAAGAGAGGAGTTCATGTGCGTCCTAACAATACGTTACTTCGTGAATTATCCTATTTAGTGTCAGAGCAACCTGTTGTTCGTAACAGAGCAACCGCCGATTACTTTTCTTTACGGCTTCCAGCGCCGACATTAACACACCCGGTCTGACAGTTCTCCTTTTCGTTCCGAATTCGTTCAAGACTGTCCAGGAATCAAAGGTGAGAATGTGTCGATTCAGATCAAGTCTCCTGTACCCAAGGCAAGATCCAGCATCGCCTCCGTGACAAACAGAGGTTTCTTTTGATCAGATTCGTCGTTTGAAGGCATTGAGTAGTACACGTTGCACCGGTCTCTGAGGTACGTGACCGTCGAAGGCAGCGAGACCAGCGCCTGAGTCACCGCCACCACGCCTTCGTTAGTCTAATCCAGCCAAAGCCAAGCACGAACGCCCACCTGAATCACCGAGTTCATAAAACACGTGTTCCCGAGATTGTACAGCCCAGGCGGATAAAACACTGGCAAGTTGCAACAGACCAGAGTGATTAGAACACTGAACAGGTCCAACACAGCCACACAAACCATCGCCCGTCTTTCCTTTGAACTTCTTCACTTTCCTCTTGGAAACATCGACACTGCGAACACCCGAATTCGATGTTTGGCCTGTCGATCCAAACGAGAGTAACCACGCCGCTGACACAACAAGAACAACCGATGCGGAAACAGCAGAAATTTGAAGAAAGAGAACCGATGCTTCAGAGCCTTCTTTTGGTGGTGAGGACAAGGACACCATCCTTTCTTTTTCAAAGTGGATCAAAGAAAAATCAAATAATAAATAGAACTATCAATCATTTCAGAACTTCATACCCAAGCTCAAATATGGCCTCGGCTGAATGTATCGCTGCAGAACAAGTGTGGTCGTGGGTTTCTGTAGATTCCACAGATCTCTGTTGCAGATCTTTGGGCATAACGTGTGAAGACAACAGAATCACCAAAGTGTCAATACCATTTCAGCAACAGTCGGGATACTTGAACGAAAGCATCGGAAAGCTGACTGCTTTGACATGGCTGTGAGTAAATTGGATATTCTCGTCAACCTTGACACATTTCACATCAATATTCAGGGATATCTCAGCTAATCAATACTATGGTCCGATTCCCGCCGAAATTGAGAATCTTGTATCTCTCACATATTTGTAGTATTCTGCATCTGTTTGTATTCCACCTTCTAATGAGTTCAATAGAGATATGTCTCTCAACTTTTTCACATCAATGCCCACAACTTTCTCTAGGCTTACAAGTCTGCAAACAATGTAAGCCGCTTTTCGCGTGTATGTCATTCCTTTCTGATCATTCAACAGAAACTTAAAAAACAATCTGATTCTTGGTTCCATCCCATCCTCAATTGGAAATATGAAAGATCTAAATTATTTGTAAGATCTTTGACGTCGTACTATCGTTCTCAAAAGAGATTTAGGTCACTCGCATACAACCAATTCACTGGCCCTGTTCCATCGGAGCTAGGGAACCTGCGAAATCTAACGTACTTAAACCTTCAAAACAATTGGCTTAATGAAACTGTACCTGACACTTTGAAAGCGTTACCAGACTTGAAAATTATGTAAATTAATACATTTCAGATTCCGGAATATTAACCTTCGAACTATAGAAACATCCAAAATAATAGATTTTCAAATAATACATATTTCATGGCTGTGAACGGAACTATGGTGAACATCTTTGAGAGTCTCGGGTTCAGGAAGGACTACGGCCTCCTTCTTTTTCTTGTTTCTTTCTTTTGGACTATTTAATCAGTAAAATCTCATTTGCATAGTTTCGAACGTACATTTGCGGTGAATTTGGAAACAAAGGTTTTCAAGGTTTTCCCAACTCTTCACAATGACTCCCGATCAACTGCAACAGATTCAACGAACCTTCTATTCCATATGCCCGTTCACAATATGTGCAAACATAGCTCTAATCGCCAGTGTTTTCCTTGTCAAGAAGTTTCAGAGACAGTTCAATCAGCTTCAGGTCTGCCTCTCAATCAGTGAAATATTCATCGCAGTATTCTGGATGATTGGCAATAGGATAGTTTCGATCACACCTCTATGCACGGCTGTAGGATTGATGCATCAGTTTTTTCTTACAGCCATGTCAACCTTCAACTTTCTAATTTCTCTCTTCTGTTATATCGCAATAACATACAACTTAAAAGTTGCAGAACAGTATAGCTTAAATTATCTGTGCTTTGGTTGGGGCGTCGCGTTTCTATCAACGGTTATTTTGTTCATGATGCAACCAATATTACAACGAGGAAACGTCATTGGTGATGCAGTATACGAATGCTGGATATCTCCTGAATACGCCGAATTTCGTGTATGGCTTTTTTACTTACCCCTCTGGATCAACTTTCTTCTCATAACTATTATGTACGCGGCAATATTCTTCAACGTTCTTGGTGTCAAAAAAGGAGTCATTGAAGCGTTCAGATCTTCAATTATCATTTCTCAAACCAGTTCAGAGATCCCTCCAGACACCAATAATAATGGAGCGACAAGTCGAACATGCAATTACCGATCAGACTATAATTGCAAAAGTGGGCTTGCATTGGAATTTAGTGAACAACGAAGGCAGGACGCTCTTGGTTTTGAAAAATCCAAGTCGTTCCACGCAAATCAATGTCAACAGACAATGATTCTGGAGAGGCTGACGCGAATCTGAAAAGTTGGCGTTAAGGGCGAGCTTTGTTACTTTTGCATTTGTGTTTTCTTGGACTCCAGCGACAGCTGTGAGGGTGCTTGGACTTCTGGGACAATCTTCTCCATTTTGGCTTCAAACGTTGGTCGCATATTGCGCCGGCGCATCTGGATTCTGGAATCCTTGTGTTTTTTTCGTTAGTTGGTACTTTATAAATCGTGATGTTAAATAAAGCCTGAATTTGTACCTGCGTAGAATCTTGATGTGAAAGAAGAAGGATTGACAGACTGAGATTGTCGTTGAAACAAATATGCTCTTGATCCTCTGAGTGTCATCTTTTACACGTTATGTCCTCTGTCATACTGGCGAACGTCATCCTAATACTTTGTGTCTCATTGAACAAGCAGCTTCAGCAACCGTTTCACAAGTTACAAGCGTTTATGGCGTGCAGCGACTTGTCAATCTCTTGCTATGGTTGATTTCAGGCTCCATCAAGTCTCTTCAAACTGTTTGTACAGTAATGGGAATTTTATTCCAGTTTTCTATTACTTCTATTTCGTGCTGGTCCCTCGTTCTGACATTCTTCTGCTATTTAACTGTGATGTACTCTCCTCGTGTGGCCAAGAAGTATTGGCTCTGGTTCCACTGTTATGTTTGGACTTCATCAATTCTGTTTTCCTGTATTTTACTAATAACGCAAGTTACAATGAGTTCTCGTGTTGTGGGCGACTCATTATTTGAATGTTGGATATCTGATTCATACCCATGGTTACGTATAATTCTCTTCTACACCCCAGCATGGATTCATTTTATTGCGATTATTTGTCTATATATCGCCATGATCAATAAGGTCTCAGTCATCATGAAAGATCTGGACGTTCAAAGTCTTGTATCCCCTCGAAACCTTTCGCCGAGCGGTAGCGGCAGCAATAAATCATCTGGAAAAAGTTCCAGTGGATCTAGTACAACAAAGAGTTTGGGAGTAAGGAG
This sequence comes from Rhizoclosmatium globosum, assembly GCA_002104985.1. NCBI lineage: Eukaryota > Fungi > Chytridiomycota > Chytridiomycetes > Chytridiales > Chytriomycetaceae > Rhizoclosmatium > Rhizoclosmatium globosum. The sequence goes on along the minus strand of MCGO01000041.1, from coordinate 242,883 downwards.
TCCTTTAGGCTTGTCAGTACCTCTTCAGATTCCAAGTGATGACAACAGCAGTAAATCCTGCGCTCGAATGTCGAGCGTTGTCAAATCAACGACAATTATGGAAGAAGTATCATCAAATCCGTTTCCTTCATCAAGACGGGCTTCTTTGACCTTTGAACCCAGTTTGCAACGATCAAGACGCGGCTCGCTTGTTCAGCCTCCAACATTTGAGACTGTTGTACCCCCTCTTCCCACATCACGAAGAGCATCTGTTGTGCCGAACAGCTTAGACTTGACTCAAGCTCAGCAAATTCCATCCGTCAGAGACTCAATCACCCAAAGAAATGATTCCCAAAACTCTCACACCTCCCACAACTCTCAAGTTAGGAAAGAAGCAACTCAAAAATCTGAAACACCGTATCAAACATACCCAAGGCGTGATTCTCTGACTCAACGGTTGGATCGTTCTGATTCTCAACATGTCCCACAACTTTATCCGAGACGTGACTCCATCACAGCGCGAACTGATCGCTCGGAATCTCCTCAGCCTTCACCACAAATTCCAAGGCGTGAATCACGAATGGAATCTGTACGACTCTCCTTAACGCAACGACCGTCGACAGTTTCACAAGCTGGCGACAAGGCCATGAAGCCATCTAAGCTAGCAAGTAAAAAGCGAATGATTGGGAGGGCTGGTATATATACAATTGGATTTCTAATCAGCTGGGGACCCGCAACTGCACAAAGGATTATGTCCATGATCCCTGGAACGACCATTCCAGAATGGTTGAACATATTAATAGCCGTTTGTTTTGCGTTAAGTGGTCTTTGGAACCCTGTCGTGTTTTTCGTAGCATGGAAACGAAGTGGTGTTTCCAACAAAGGAGTTGGATTTGTTCAAGAATGAACATCACTATTTATCAAATAAAGCCTATCAAAATTCTTCCACCAAGTTCATTTCATCATAGTCACAACGACATGTTATGCACAGTATTGCCTTGAATACTTCATTAGCTTCGTCTCGGAGCGCATTTATAAGCAACTCAAAGTTTCGTTCCTCTCTTACAAAAACGCCTTCGATTCAGATTCTGAGTTTCTATTTCGTGACAACATGCATAGCTCCTGCCTTCTGAAAACTTACTTATTAATTGAAATGCTGCACCTTTGATTGGTGAGAATGGGACAAAGGAAAACCAAAATGCCCACCACCTTTCAAGCAATGGAATTCGAAATCATGATATGTCTTCTAATTGCTTCAGTCATGGAACTAGTTTTTCTTGTATACTTTATCGTCGTTGAGGAAACGTGGAAACGAGGACACTTCTTAACCATAAGTGAAATAGGCACTCCCTTCAACATTGCCCTCTTAATAATCGGAGGCTCTCTATCAACTCTCTTGTCCTTGGAATTGTGTATTATTCGGTTCGAAGGCGCGTTTAACGCAATCGTTGTTGCCCAGGACGTTTTGGATGCCACCATTCAGATTGGATACATTTTCTATTCATATGAGCGTGCAAAAGGAATACTTGAGCATATTTTTCCGTTCGCAACAACTTGGCTACATAGGTTTCTCTCAGTTGCACCGTTCCTTTTGTATTTGGAAGCGATTCCTGATATTATAATTCTCGCGTCGGGGGAATCATCACGTTTAGATGATATTGGTCAAATACTTACTATTATTGGAGGTACTATTGGTATTACTCTGGACATTTTATTCCTGTATTCATTCATGCGATTTTTGTGGCTGACGCGTCAAGTGAAAACACCTGACAATAGATTCCAAATAATATCACGGTACGGCATCTCGTCGTCTGTATTCATGGTACTTGCTCTTGCTATGTTCGCTGTTTTCTCAAGTGACCACAGTCACTGGTTCTTGGGCGTTACAATTTGCTTCAACTTTGCGTTTCTTGTCTTGATATTGATGAAAGTCTCTCTTCACTATGACAAAATGCGTAGGATGAAAAATACGACAATTTCTGCTCTACAACACCAAGGAACAAAGCGATCAACCCATTCAACTGAAATATATCGGCCCACAATCGTAAAATAAAATTAAATCGTAATTTCATAAAGCAAACTTTGTTAAATCGGATATTCGGCTGTTGGGATGTCCAACGAACGAAGGCAACCACAGCAAAGTATACAAAGTGACTGATACGACCTACGATCCTTCCAGTACACAAAAGCTTGTTATATCTGTGCTACTAGGACTGTCATTAATTGAGACTCTCTTTTTCGGATACCTATGTCATAAAGGCTCACGTCAACGCATTGCTATTACTCAGGATTGTCTCGTTTTCGGCATTTCAAGTTGGATATTCTTGCTTTGGTTATGTTAAGTCTTCTCGCTGGGATCCACGAGCACTGGTTCATAAGTTTCCAACTTCTATATCTCGACCTCCTTGTGATGAAAGTGCAGCTGCAAAGAAACAAAATGGAGAAGCTCTGCACCACAAGTGAATTAACAGCAGAAGCGCGTCGAAAAACAGAATATTCGTCTAACAGACAAGACGAAGAGAATCGAAGTATTGATAAATAATAAATAACGAGTCTCCTCATATTTCCCAACGTTTTCCCAAACGAAGGAGTCAGGTGCGACTTTTACTTTAATTTGGTGTTCTGCAATCACTTGATTGAACCGTCTATTTTATTGGTGAGAAGAGAACAAAGGAAAATGCCCACGGCCTTTCAGCTCATCGAATTTGACATTATGATATGCCTTCTCATCGTCACAGTTATGGAACTTGTTTTCCTGATATATTTCATTGTCGTTGAGGAAACGTTTAAACGAGGACACTTATTGACCTGCCGTGAAATCAGTACACCTTTCAACCTCGCCCTCATAGTGATCGGAGTATCTCTATCAGCTCTCACGTTCCTAGAGTTATGTATTATTCGGTTCGAAGACGCGTTCAACGCAATCGTGGTCGCCCAGAATCTTTTGACTTCAACCATTCAAATCGGATACATTTTCTACTCATATGAACGTGCAAAAGGGATTATTGAGCTTATTTTCCCATTTGCAACAAACTGGTTACATATGTTCGTGTCGATCGCGCCTTTCTTCTTGTATTTGGAAGCGATTCCTGACATAATGATTCTTGCATCGGGGGATGCACCCCGGTTAGATAAAATAGGTCATATTATGGCTATTATTGGGGGTACGATAGGTGTTTCTTTGGATGTTTTATTCTTGTTTTCATTTATGCGCTTTTTGTGGTTGACGCGTCAAGTGAAAACTCCAGACAACAGATTTCAAATAATATCACAGTATGGAATCGCTTCGTCCGTATTCATAGTACTTGCACTTGCTCTGTTTGCTGTTTTCTCCAGTGTTCACGCTCACTGGTTCCTAGGCGTCGCCATCTGCTTCAGCATTGCATTCCTCGTCTTGATATTAATGAAAGTCTCTCTTCACTATGACAAAATGTTCCGGATGAGGAATACCACTGTTTCTGTCCTACAACAAGTTACAAAACGTTCAACACAGGCTACTGAGATACATCGTACTACCGTCACCCAATAAAGTTTTGAAATGTCGTTTAGAAGTAAAATTTTGTTTATCAGAATTCATCCCAAACGAACAAAGACAAGTTCAACAAAGGATTACAAATGACCGATATCGCCTTCAATCCTTCCGGCACAGAAATGTTGGTTATATCTGTGCTTCTTGGACTATCATTTATTGAGACTCTCTTTCTTGTATACTTCATTGTTGTTGAAGAGACATTGAAAGTGGGTCACGTCGTTACTCTAAAACGTATATCGACGCCATTCAATGTTTCCCTCTTTGCGATGGGTCTTTCACTATTGAGTCTTATAGCGTCTGAAGTATGTCTCTTATTGGGTGCTCAAAAGGATATCGTGGTTACAGCAGAAGATTGCTTTTTTTCAACATATCAAGTTGGGTATATTATCTACTCATACCAGCGCGCCAAAGGTCTTTTGAGTACAATTCTCCCCACTTACGTTACTCTCTTTGTATGGAGTCTAGTCCAAATTTCACCACTTCTGTTTTATGCCCAAGTTATTCCTGACGCGATTATATTAATTGACGGAAAATCCACTAAATTGGACGAAATTGGTCATATCATATCAATAGCCGGTGGCTGTGTTCTGCTTTTTCTGGACCTCCTATTTCTCTCAGTATTCATTATTTTCATTTATTCCGCAAGACTTCCAAACTCAACCAAACCAGACAACCGATTTCTAATTGTTTCTAAATATGGTTCTATAGCGTCTTTACTTGTTGTACTTGCATTGGTTATGTTTAGTCTTCTTTCGGACGTTCATGAACACTGGTTCATAAGTTCGTCCGTTTTCTTCCAGCTCCTATATCTCGATCTCCTTGTAATGAAAATAGAGCTGCATAGAGATAAAATGGGCAAGCTACGAAGTGCAAATGATTCAACGGCTGAAGCGCGTCGAAAAACAAGAAGTACCTCCACAAGGCAAGAGGGAGAGGTTGAAAGCGGTGATAAATAAACGAAAACTCTGTTTTAGTTCAACGTCTTGCTACTTTTCATAGAATCATCATCAGCAATCAACCCTACCAGCCTCCTCAAATGCTGCAACGTTCTCCCGAGCTGAGAAGTAAGCTGCGTTTTGTACTTATACTCTCCAAAATCAGTTCCACCAAGGTCATCCACACTCTCTTGTGCAACTTGCACAACACGAATCAAATCCATCGTCTTTCCTCTGTACATTGTTACATCCGAACAAGCTCCTAACGCCATTGCAGCGTTAATGCGAACTTTAAAGTTTTTGGATGCAGTCATAGCAGTCGAAAGTGCGTCAAAGAGGACAGGCAGAGTCGGCATGATATCATGTAGGTCCAGGAACAGGGGAGATATGACGAGGTTAAACGCGGCGTATCCGCATTCCAACGTGTCTGCCACAATCTGAATGAGCACAAAATCACAACACAAGAGAGCTATACCTTAAACGGTCCTGCATTCAAATTCCGCACAATCAAATCAACCTCCTTGACTAAACCCTCCGAAAAGCAATCCTTCTCCGCAACACGAAAGAAATTCCCAAGTGCCCGAACACCATTCCCGCGACACTACTCTCCAAAACCATCAGGTTTCAAATTCAAAAAACAAAACTAACGAAAAATTACCTTCTCATGATCACCTGCCCCAAAAACCGCACACCCAACTAACCCCTTCACAACCCCTTTACTCAACCCAACCCCTTCACCCTCAGCCACCCCGGCAACAAGCGCATCCCCCAAATTCGCAACAGCCCAAACCCCACGAACACGGACAGTAACATCCCCATCCTCCCGCACAGAAACAAGCGCCTCCCCCAACGCCTCCATAAACGCACGATCCCTCCGCAAGTAATCGTGCTCGGAGATGTACACGCCGCCAACGAAGCAGGATACAGCGCGGACGTTCTCGTTTGTGTCTGTGATGTACTTTGGGACGCTTTTTATGAGGGTTTGTGTTTCTGGGGGGAGGAGAGGGGGAGAGGGGGTGGAAGGTGGGAGAGTGTTTCGACGGATAAGGCGCGGATTGCGTAGTGTGGGTTGGTTAGGCCTGGGCGGATGTATGTTTCGATGATGAATGTCCATAAATCGGGGGATGTGGATTGTTTGTGGGCCAGTGCGGTTTGTTCGATTAGTTTCATGCATGCAACTGTTATCAGCTGGGTTTTCGTGTGGAGGAGGGGAGTGATGATTTGCGGTGATGTGTAGGTTTCGAAGGGGAGTTGAGACGTGTGGGTGCGCGTTATCGCGGAAAACAGGTCAAGGATTGCGAGCGTTAGGGGTTCAGTAGATGCCGAAATTAACTTTGTAAGGAGTGTGACCAGAGGGGATACATCGTCGACAACATGCCCCGCATCAAGCAAACAAGTAAGCACCGGTAAATAAACTTCCAACAGTCCCAAATCTAAAAAAACACCCTCAGAATTAACCCTCACACCAAAAAAACAAAACTCACCTCCACCTCCCACCGCAACCCCTTCCACAATCCCCCAAACAACCCCCCACCCATCCCCCCTCAACTCCCGCCCAACAATCCTCGCATACGGCAAAACCCTCACAACAGCACAACACGCCCCCACAAGCCCCCTCTCAAAACCACCCCCTCCTTCTCCCCACGCACCGCCCCAAAAACCCCATCATGCAACTGCACAACAACCCTCGCAACCCTCTGCGACAGCGACGTATACGCTCCAACAGGCGCGGAGTCGTCTGCCACCGCGAGGTACGCTTGACTACCCTCTACCAGCGCGTGCAGGGCCTGTGCAGCTGCGATTCGGGTCTTTGTAGGTGAAGATGGGTTGAGGAGGGTGAAGAGGCGCGGGAGGAAGAGGGGCCATGATGGGTATATCAAGCGGGGGTGGGATTTCGCGAGGGATGTTAGAGTGTATAGGGATGTTTGGATGGTTGAGTCGTGTGGTGTTGAAGCGAGGGTTGATGGAGAAGGGTCGGTGTCTGTTTGGGGGTCTTCGGAGTCGGAGTGGGTTGTTGTTGTTGATGTTGATGGGGAGACACGGGTTGTGGATTTTGAGGTGGTGGAGGGGGTTGTGGTGGTTGTTCGCCAGGATGATGTTGATTCGGAGCGTCCGCGGAGGCGGGTTGGTGAGTCGGTGGATCGGGGTGTTGAGGATGAAGGAGAGAAGAGAATAGTTTCAAGACGCGTACATAGGGTGGAAATGAGTTGGGGGGATGCAAAAAGGGCCTTATTTTCGGCAATGAGGAGTTGAATGGATTTAAGACATGCTGTAGTCAGTTTAGCCGTGGCTGCGGTGGTGTGTTTTTTGGAAGAGGTAGGAGAGTGAAGGTCGGAGAGGATGGACAGGAGGGTATCAAGGACACGCGTTTCTGTAGACACATGTTTCATCCCAAGTTTTATGCAAATATTTCCGAGACATTGAATAGCATATCTGTTGGTTCGGGCATGCGGGGTAACAGATACAAGTATTTCGTTGTGCTTTGAGAGGACGAGGGCTCCATTTCCAATTGAATACAAGAATTGGGCAAGCAGAGGAAGTGAATGCGGAAGACAAGTCAAGAATGGATTGATTGATTCTGTGAGTGTGTGGATTTGAGGTATGGTCCTGGAACTGGGCCTACGAAGGAATGAGTTGAGATTGAATAAAGATACACTATTAGATACCTTTGAAATGTGAGTTGAAAGGAGGCGGCACAGGTCAAGTTTGTCGTGCTCAGAAGAGGAGACAAGAACGCATTGCCGCAGAGTTATCAAGTCCTGTTATCTAATTGATTAGAATTGAAACAGTTCAGTTGATTGAGCAAAGAACCTGTTGAGTAAAGGTCGAAGTGGATGGATTGGATGCATTCGACAGCAGGGAAAACAGGTGGGAGAGCTCCGTGTCTTGTTTAGTTTGAGCAGGCTGGTCCATGATCATCGTTGATGCTTTTGAAGTAGGTTCTAAATAGGATAGAATTGTGCTAAAGAAGGAAGCTTGAGGCAGACAAACGAGAGTACTGTCAGTCAGTCAGTAGTGGGATGGAAAAGTGAGATTTTGTCAGGGTGGTTCGAAAAACAGGCTCCAAACAAAGACAGTCCTTCAAAGGTTTGTCGCCTTTGCTTTCCGCTTCTGCCCTTGTTTAGCTTAATATTACTGGTCGGAGAGTCGTGGAAGATGGATGGAGGCACGAGGCGGCCTGGACAGAGACCCAATCCTTAGCGAGGACAGCCCTAAGCACCGGCGGGATGCTGCGCAACTACCCCCTCCTCAATCTATCAAATAAGCAATATTCCTACCGCTTCCCCTTCTTCTCTCTCCTTCTACTCCAGTACTCTCCCAACCTCCCTCCTCAGCTCAGTCACCTAACTAAAACAAAACAATTCATAAAACAGATGTCCGACCGTAAAGCCGTCATCAAAAACGCGGACATGTCCGAAGAGATGCAGCAGGACGCTGTAGACTGCGCGACCCAGGCCATGGAAAAGTACAACATTGAGAAGGATATTGCTGCTTTCATCAAGCGCGAGTTTGACAAGAAATACAACCCAACCTGGCACTGTATCGTTGGTAGGAACTTTGGTTCTTACGTGACCCACGAGACAAAGGTGTGTTCTCTCTGCTAGTTTTTAAATTGTTTGCCGTGTGATTCTAACTCTGTCTTGTATCAAACAGCACTTTATCTACTTTTACCTGGGCCAGATAGCTATCCTCTTGTTCAAGTCAGGATGAGTGTATTATTTTTGGAGTGTTGTCGCTTGGGGGAGAAAGGAGGCTAAATAAAAAAGGCGTTTGTTCTACTTGTTTCTTTTTCACTCACCCAAAAACAAATCAACTCTCCCACCGACCAACCACCCACCAACAAACCAACACCCGAACCAACACCGATCCATCCAAACAAACAAACATGACTACAAAGGCCGCCGCAATCCTGGCTCTCTTCTCCTCGGGTCCTCGTACGTTGCCGCCGTTCATGTGTCCAGTTTGAGTGTTCCGCAATCAAAGCGGCGGCGCGATTCGTCGCAGGTGATTCTGAGGCGGATTTGCGGAGTTGTTGCGCACTCGGTTTTGAGTGTTGCCGCCACGTGTCACTTTGGCGGACTTTCGGTGTCCAAGTTGGGGCTCTGGATCAGTGTGAATGAAAGTGTTCAAGTGTGGAGGGATCGCCTGTTGCTTCCCGTTCTTGGTGCTGGTGTCCTGACTCTTGTTCTCTTTGCTGGTCAGATTGCTCAGGCTGCTTTGAACCAGGAGGCTCTGTTTCACGTGGCGTTAAGTGCTCCTCCCCATAACCTTGTTTAGACTCAGATCAACTGACTATCCCCATCCATCACAGACCTGTCACGTCTCTGAAATTCTGGAGAGCGATTGTTGTGGCCCCCATCACTGAAGAAGTTTGCTTTCGCGTTTGTATGCTGCCCCTATGGAGAAGTGCTGGCTTTTCTGTCACGGAAACAGTTTTTGCTATGCCTCTCGTATTTGGTCTTGGTGTGTATCTTTATCTGGAGTGAGAATTGGAAATAGTTATGGGAAGGAATGAACGAGGGAAGAGAGCAGAAAAATTTCGATTTGGGGCTGAATTGGCGTGGGCTAGGAGAGCCAGTTGCTGCGAGCATAGTGGATAATAATTCGTGGAGTGCGAGCTCGAGTTCTCGTTACTGTAGAGATAGCAAGCTCGTTGCATTCAGCCAGCAATATTTTGAGTGTGAAATCTTTGGGAGTGTATGGATCATAGAGTATTTGGAGTTCTCAATCTCAATTGAAGGGCTAGTCAAAGTCTTCTTGTTTCAATCAATGTAGAGCGAGTATTGTCTGAGCCACATCTAACCATACACCTAAACAGCCCACCTCCACCACCTCCACGAACACTACATCACAAACGGTCGCACACAAAAAGCTCTCAAAGAAGCGGTCCTAATATCATCCTTCCAATTCGCGTACACAACCGTCTTTGGCTGGTTTGCCACGTTCCTCTTGATACGGACAGGTTCCGCGTGGAGTTGCATTGTCGCACATTGTCTGTGTAATTCGTTTGGGTTTCCGGATTTGAGTGTTTTCTTTCTGGATGCGAAGGAGAGGCGGGGCGTTGATGGTTCGTATTGATTCTATATTGAGCGAAGAGGTTTTGCGGAACTTGAGAAATATGGGGACGGATTATGCGAGTATAATGAGGGTTACATCAAGGAGTATATGGAAAGGCAACCATGCTGACAGTGGAAATATTAGGATCCCATTAATGACTAATTTCTCAATTTATTTATAGTCGCCGTAATGTATATCTATGTAATTGGATTGGTTGGCTTCTTTGCGCTCTTAGGACCACTAACATCAGTATGAATGAAACAAAGTAAATAAAGTATAGATGACTGAGTTACAATTTGGAAGGCGCCTTCACAGTTTCACAAAATTCAAATGAAGAACCAAATCTTTTACATCCAGTACTCCAACAGCCATCCATTCAAAATCGAAACTCATTTTATTGTAGAGCTAGAACGGCGAAGTCCTTTGGTTGATGTCACTGACTTGATTGGCGCCATCAAGCAAGCAGTTTCTCCCCTTTTCAACAGTGTATCAATCATTGACCTTTCAGTCCACTTGCCCGAGAACATCACCCGCAAAGATTCTAAACTGACCGACGATTGTTTCCTCAAGGTGGATGAGATGGATACTGCCTTTCACCCAACATGCCTATTAAAAGATTTATTGAACGTGAATACTCAAAGAACACCGTTCATAATCAAAGATTCTCAAGGTAGCTTTAATATTATAAGCCTTTATTTGCTTAGCTATAATATCGTGAATAGTAAATATCCTGGAATGCCCGTTGTATCAACTGTCATTCAACTCTGCAACGAGAGAAGCATCAACTGATTCCCACTACCTGTTTAAACCAGAAACTGTAACACGATGGGATGACTTTGAAGCTTTGGTGAATTCCGGTCGTAGCCCAGTATATGCACGTCAGTATCAACCTCTTCCACACACAGTCATTGGAACAGAGGAATCCATGTACCCACATCTCTTCAGATTAGTGCGTCCTGAATATCTGCCAAAATCGTGTAAATACTAAACCCTTCATGCAGTTTTTGTGGGCAAAAGATGCTATTCTGGCATCAGGAGAGTTAGTTTTGTCTGATCACACACAAGCTGACGTTCAAGGGCAACCCGACTTCTTCTTTGTGAACGGAAGAGTTGTGTACCTCACTATCGAAGTGACAAGACCGTTTAATTTGCCACATACTGTTGGGGATTTGGTAGAAGCCTTTTCGGATCAAATTCAAACAAATCCTTGCAGTGAACTTGTTCGTGCTGTTTGTCAAGAATATGGCTATATGGTGGTAACGCATACGTTTCTTTGAAAATCATCCTTGAATGACTAATTTAATGCCACAGAATAATGGGAATCAATATGGCGTGCTTTCAACTTGGGAAGGAACATGGTTTATGAAAAGAGGCACAGACGCGTCAAGTACTCTTTACATCTCAAATTGCGTGAAATACAATTCCACGAGCATATCATTTTTCAAGGCATTGGCATGTATCGCAGAACTAGCAAGACACTCTCCAAGATTTGTTTCGGCGTCACCACTGCAAACTGTGTTATCACAGGGAACACACTCATCATCTTTTGCTGACTTATATCGCGATGTTGCCCCTCTTCAAGATTTGGCTCAAAACACAGGACCACTTCATACTATTGATGCTTCGCCAAATCAAACAACATCCCCACACGTTTCCATAACTATTTCTTCAGCTGAGAGTTTAACTCACCTTGCAAGATTGTTGAATCAGAAACCTTTCACGCAGGGTCGCCCGCTTTGCGATATTCTAGGTCGTGTATTGGGATACGGAAGATGCGGTTCAGTGTATGAATGTGTCATTGGAGGTGTATTGTCTGCAGTGAAATCCATTGATCCCATGAAGAAGCGGTCAGAGAAATCCTCGCATCATGCGATACTTCGAGAATGCAACGCTTATGACACTTTGAGTGAGCTTCAATCAGTGGCTATTCCGCGCCTTATTATTTCAACAAGTTATTACAATGGGATGATGCTTATGGCGACTGAATTGGGGTCAGAAGGAGTGTGCAAAGTAATGGACGAAGGAAGAAAGAATTCAGCACTCTGTTCATTGAGAATGATTCACGCTAAAGGTTACATCCGTGGGGATATTCGAAAGGAAAATGTTGTATTTCACTTGAGTAACGGAGTTTATAAAGCGTTGTGGATAGATTTGGAAACTTGCCGATTGGGTGTGACAACTGAGTTTGACGCAGAAATAAGGGCTGTTTTGACGTTCTAGTTTTACATTGTCCGAAATAATAATCAATAAGCCAGTCTGTTGTGGCTGTGCAAGTGACATGCTAGAAACACAGCCACAAACCCAATAACCGATGAATGCAGTCGCTGATGCCAATGCACCCTCGTAAGAAACGATAGCGAAATAATTTGTTGAAACTGATCGATAGTAGTGATGCGTCTAGCAAGAGTATCAAGCCAAATGTTCTCATAGCTGAATGGTTGATGAAGTCGCCATCCTTCCCGCCTCTTCTGCCACCAGTGACTGGATCACTCCTTTCACCAGAAGACGCCCAACAGAACACAAGGTTCCCTTGGTCACACTCGCCCTTAAATCAATTCATGACAGCTCTTGAAACACCCTTTATCAACAACGAGTCTCATAATTGGGAAATGGAGGATCCAGATTTGATCCCATCGACGAGTGATTGGTTGATGATGTGGGCCGAAATAACTCGGTATGGGAAATTCGCTCCAATGGACGACAGCTTCGACGCAGAAGCCTTCCTGCTGAACTACTTCAGTCTTCCACCCGTATTTCGGTGAGTTTTATTACGCTGAACCCAAGGAGAATCAACTCATGAAAATGCAGGTTGGCGGAATGTGCTATTATCGCGCATCTATACTTACCAAGCGAAACTGCTGTTTCATATTATGTGCGAGCAAGGAAGGCTCTAATTCAGGCCATGGAACAACCACCAACACTTGCAACTGTTCAAGCTTGTAACACCCTATGCCAATTTGCATTATGTAAGCCACGTAAGAGACGACTCCAAAGTATTTAATATGGTTCACTGTAGCGAAAGGCCAGCCTGTGACAGGAATACAGTTTCTTCGAATGAGTCTGAACATGATTCTTGAACTCCGGCTTGACGTCGATCCTGATGACTCTCCCTGGCTCTCCCACCTCGATTTAACGCCGCGTCAGAAAGAAGAAAGACGGCGTGCTTTCTGGTTGGCTTATTGGCAGATAATGTGGCTTGATTCAAACGATGACATCAAAGACGTGGAAATCAATTGTGATCGCATTAAAGCACCGGGAAATGTGATGGATCCAGGTCCTGTCTTCGACTATTGTGCGACGAGAAAATGGGAATGTGAGTTCTTGGCCGTCATTGGAACGCTGCGACGTCATTATGGAACTCCGCCAAAAACCGCAACGGACCTTCTCCAGTCAGCGCAAATAGCTCACTACAAAATGCGTCTGAAATATATTCAGTCTATTACTCCGCCAGAATTCTTGCTGCTGTCTGAATCGCCAACAAGTATTTCATCGCACGAAGAAGTCATTTTTGGCACCAAAGTAACCGAAACAAGGGAAAACCTTGTTCTCTTTTCACTGTTATACAATTCGAGCATATCTGTCCTTCATCGTCCAACCATGTTTCTAGCCAGTCTAAAATCATATCATCCACTGTTAATTTCCCAAGAAACACGATGCACCATCAGCGACTCAATAACTCAATGCTTCAGCGCTTCTCTGCGTATTATACATCTGTTTCACTTTGCAAGCCATATGTATAAACATGGACCAGAAAAAGACAGATTTCTTTACCACTTTCTGAATGGAACTGATTCGTACTTTGAATCTGTTATTGTTGTGTGGTTTCTTGTTTGTCGAATGGAACCTGCCTGGTGGAGTTACATTCCAATTTCACACGTGGACTTTGACGACTTACGACGATGGATGAGACAGATGGTAGATGCCCTAACTTCGCGAAGCAAAAAGGAAGAAGATGGACCCGGATTCTTATCTCCAATCACCCAATGTTTAGACGCCATGCTGAAGGAAATTAATTGCGTCAAAAATATTGGGGACATTCAACTCGACATTTCTGATGAAAATACGGACTTTGTGGAATTGGGTATGCAAGTGCTATCTATTGGCACAAAGGAAAGCAGCCCAGAAAAAGTCATTGAACCATATGCGTTCCTGGGACTGCTGGGATATAATATTGCGGGAGGACTCCGGTGGAAAGGACGGAGTGAGGAGAGTTGGAGACTGTTTTGGAAGCTGAATGGCTAAGAACGACACGAATGCATATACAAAAGATTAAATTCCGTACATTGATCAATACCAAAGCCCAAATGATTTGACTTCGTTTCTTGTCACCAAACTCACACAACCCAACTTCACCTCCACCACTGAACTAACCCTGACAATCAAAACGCGCTCGATACTGGGATCGAACCAGTGACCTTGAGGTTAACAGCCCCACGCTACTACCAGCTGAGCCAACCGAGCACGAACCTTGCATTATAAAATAACCATAAGTTAGACAGGATCACTAGACGGTTAATTCTTGCATTATAAAAGGAGAGGCAGGTATCTAAATACGGAAATGAACACAAAGAAGAGAAATAATCAGTGTATTCTCATATACAGTGAACCAAAAAACGAACGAAAAACATTAACCCAAAAGAAGTGGCGTCACTATTGAACGCACAACCAGTTATTCTAATTAACTATTGGTTCGGGTTGTTATTCTTCAAGTGCTGCGGTGACGATCCAAACAATGCTTTCCACATGAAAGCTTCACTCAACAACAACTCAATATCCCGGTCTCCCCAAGAAGCCGTTGGCGCAGCTTGCAGAAACTGAATGATGTCTTGAAACTATCAATAAGATCTTAGTCAACAGAATACAAAGAGGCGATGCAACAAACCTCCATCTTTTTCAATTCCGCACTCCATTTGACAAGAAAGGCGGCACATACATACAAATGGAACTCCGAGAGTGCTTCAATTCCTTCGGCTTGGTATGAATCCCACATTCGGATCGTTGATTTGAGAGGAAGCTCTCTCATCAGGAGACAGTTCATCCATCGGAACGCGAATTGAATAAATTCGACGCCTTCTTTTTGGAAATGAGCGTATAATTGACCTTAAGCGATTATTTTAGTTTTCGTCTCAAAAGTACCACAGACGTACCATCAATTCGATTAATCAACTCCTTCATCCTCACAATCTGCCTCTGAATACCAGGCTGAGCATGCGTATAATTATCTTGAATCCCATCCAACAGCCTCGTCAAACACCAATATGTATCAGCTTCTACCTGATTCAGTGTTTCTTTTGAGATGAGGGATACGTCGGTTCTTTCAACGTCGTCAGAGACACAAGATTGGAGGAAAACTTGGTAGAAGGGTGTTGCAAGGTCGTTGATTCCTTGAACATAGCCGGATGCTGGGTGTCGAATGGCCCAGATGTATAGAATTCGTTCGAGTGACTGTTGAAATGAGTTAGTCAGATGAATATATGAGAAACATCACGACTGCAAAGGGGTCTAAATTTCATGCGACACTATTAAGCATTTCAGTTCACAATTCGAGAGCGGGACACTCAATGCCTTCTCGAGATCATAGTATAATGCTGATCCCAGGCTGTTCAAAGCTGAAGTCCATGTGCGCGAGCCCTCCAAAGATCTTCCAGCTACAGCAAAAAAGAGCGAATCTATACCTCTTGAATAACAGTACTCTGATACAGAGGAATGTTCGAGTTTGTCCGCAAAATATCGATATGGATCTGATGCACAAGAGCCTGATCCAGCCCAGCCTTACCCTCGTCCGAAAACTGCTGTTGCACATAATCATCATATTCTCCTCGTTTTTGTGCCAGGATCTTTTCTCGCAGCGTTGAGTTGGTTGGAAGATATCCCTTCAGCGAAAAAACAAGTCAGCTTTACAGGCTCCATTATCGACAGGTGAACGAAAGACAGTACCATAAGTAGTTTCCAGACAGTGTGCCGTATCTCTTCTGGGACGCCCATCCAGGACAGTTTTTTGAGTTGATCCATATCAACAATTGGCTGTTCGAGAAGCGCTTCGAACTTCTTGAAGCGGATTGCCTTTGAGTTAAGTTCTGCGACAGAAACGAGCATTTCGGATTCGGCTGACTTGGGACGGTCTTTTAGGGGGTTGAGAAGAGGTTAGAGTGGGGAAAGGGAAGTGATGAAGGGGACAACGGACTTGGTGTGCCTGGTGAGTCACTGTGGCCTTTGACAGCTTGCGGGTTTTTGATTGAGTGGCTTTCTTTGTGAAGGGCCGGTGACGTGGAGCTGTGCGAGTGCGAGTGTGTGTTTGACATACGGAATTAATTGACTAAATTTATTGCATGTAGAGAAGTCTCCTTTACTTTATTCCACCCTGCTCTCATTCAAAGGAAACGAAAACAACTATCGAAAAAAAGAGCTAAACCTTGTGAATCTCTCCACCAACGCGGAAGGGATTCTTCAAGCGCTCATCAAAGTCAGGGTTGTCCCATTCAGGAAAACAATTGAGGACAATCTTCTTGAAAATCAGTCCATCTGGTCTTTCGTCTCCACTTGCTCTGTAGTAGTTGTAACCCCAGTGAGTCAATTCGTGAGGGTTCAAGCCGTAGACCAAGAAACGGTCGTTCTTGACCAAGTTGATGGCGTCAGACAAGATTGCACGGATAATGGAGTAGCCATGACAGATTCCCTCGCTGTCTGTAGCTTCAAGTACAATTCCAGGATAAAACTCAACACGGTCGATTCCGTCCTTTCCATAGTGCTTCTCCAAGGCTGCAACGACGGCAGGGTCCGCATTGGCACACGCTCCACCAGTAATCATTTCTTCGTAAGACTTGTACTGCTTCAAACGGAAGTGCTTACGGAACTCGTTGAGAGTACAGAGACCTTGACGACGCGCAGACTCGATACCTTCGATTTCAATCTCTCTCAAAGACTCTGGAACCTTACGAGCTCCCATCTTGGAAGTAACGCGTTCCATTCCGTTGGTAAGCATCTGGAGCAAGTCCTTGCTGGAATATTCCTTGGTGGTTGGGTCTCTGTGGTACCCAATACACATTGGTCCAAGGTTGTGGTCTTCCTTGGAGAGACCGAATTCAGGCAAGAGACTCAACATGGCACGTCCGTGTTCCATCTTGGCCTTCTGGATGGCGGTTTCGTCACCTTCAGCTTCGGCGGCAGTCAACTGGAACGAAAACTCCTTGCGGATCTTCAAGTACTTGTCGATGGGGAGAGACTTAAGCCATTCAGCGTCTTCCTGACTGATACCACTGTGCCAGCGGTAAATGAAGGAAAACTCGGCACTGACAACATTACTAACAGGAAACCATTAGTATCATACTCTGTGATATAAAATGCACGTACCCGTAAGAAGCATCCTTTGGAGTCTGCTCATTTGGAGCAATGGAGTAGGAACCCTTGACGTCAACATCCAAAATAGTCAAAAGGTACTCATGGAACACAATGTTAGTGTAACACGCAACGTTAATGTTTCTTGCAGTCTGGAACACAAGTTCGTCAGTTCTTTCAGCACTGAGTCTTGGACTGTCCTTTCCAGCCAAATGAGTGAACCGGTAGTTCTCTTGCCCAGCATTCACTTCATCAGTCAAAAGCTTCTTGGCGATGTAGTTGTGGTTTCTGCTGAACAGAATCAACAAGAAGACGGTGGATGGAAGCTGGAACTGCAGTCTCGCGTCGGAAAATACGTCAGGCTTGATCAAACCGTCTACACCGGTACGAACTTGTGCTTGTTCCTCCTTGGTAGCACCGTAGAGACAGGACAAGTCCAAGTAACTGGTAGTCTGGTTGATGGTTGGATCACCAGCCTTTGTCTTGAAAATGTCATGCGTAATCACACTGGCCATGGAATGCAAAAGCATATTGACCCCAGACTTGTTTCCTTCGAAGGGAACCTCAGACTCGTCAGGTCTCTTCATCAAGTCGTCAAAGAGTTGACCGGCGTCTGGAAGCTCACTCTTGATGGGAAAGTGCGAGGTTGTAACAGTTCTCGCGTAAGGAGTGTTGGCAGCACCGAGATTCTGCTTCGAAATGTAGTAGTTGGATCCGTCAGCAGCACGGTGTCCCATAGCTGGGTATTGACGATTGGTCTTGGGCAAGTCGTCCCAAATGGACATGAAAAGCTGACCGGTGAGCTTGTCGGCTTGTTCTTTTGGAAGACTGGCGACAAGCTGCAAAGTCTTTGTGGGAGGAAACTTGCGGTCGTCAACAGCAGTGTCCTTAGACACCATACTGTAATATGTAGGAAGTTAGGTTTTGTTTGAAGTTGAATTGATTGTACTGAAAGGAATGGAAACAGTCAGGTACTCACTCCATAACTAGCTCAATAGTCTTTGCCTTCACTTGATCAGTCAAGCCCATGTCGGTTTTTTGAATGAGTTTTTGAGAGCTTTGAGTGTCCAGCCTCCTTGTTTTATTGAATTTTTTCCCACCACTTACATAATTGCCAATACGCACGCGCCATTGTATGGTAGTTTTAAGTAGCCAATATAACAAGCAAACTTTATCCAGCATTTACTCGAAAGGATTTATCTGTTTTTGCAGAACAGAGAGACTTCGGTGATTGTGTTATCATATCTTCAATATGGGGCGAAATGGGGCTTATCCCGAATTTCATTCGACTAATAAGCAAAATACATAGCAGTTACTCTTATTTATTCTTCTGTCGTTATTGGAAGGAATGAGTTGCTGTTGAAGTATCTTGAAGCGCTGTTAAGTGCCATTTAATAGATTATAGCATAATCGAACCCTTTATATTACATGTCTGGGACAACTGCCACATATCTCTTGAGAATGTCGTTACGTTGAACTACCAAACACCTCCAAAAAGTCTCTAAACACAACTTTCACAAAAATGGAGCTGACTGTTTCATTTGGCAACGAGGAGGAAGGATTTGCAGTGTATCCCAAAACAGACTGTCCCCACGCTAAAAACGGCGGTATCCAACGACTCGGATCAAAGGAACTTCAAGCGATTGCTCGTCTTGGTGAGTCTGTTGGTTGGACCCACAGCATCCATTAAAACCAACCCATAACCAGCAACCACCAACACGTGCAACACCGCCAATTGCGCCACCGAATCAATCGAGAATTGGCTCTGTCTCAAATGCAACTTTGTCGGTTGTTCGCGGTACCAGTTGTCGCACTTGCTCAACCACAACAGCGAAACGGCCCATCCGATCGCCGCTTCGTTCACCGATCTCTCTGTCTTTTGCTATGAGTGCGAAGACTATATCCAGGTCAGAGAAATGATCCCTGTCGTCGATGCGCTGCATTGGGGAAAGTTTGGGGAACGTCATCCAATGGCCAAGGCTCACCTCGGACAGCCTGCTGGAGGAAGTAGTTCTTCGTCGTATGCGCCATTGGAGTTGCTGGATGTTGAGGAAGAAGGAGAGGAAGAGGAGGGCGCGGAAGAGTCTGACGGAAATAAGGATGTGGAAGAACCTGCAACATCAAACCGAGTCCTACGAGATTCATCGATTGAAGCTTTTGCTGAGTACATCAAATCAAACAAGTGCAAGAAAATTATGGTTTTGACTGGTGCAGGGTGTGTATTCTTGAATAACTTGATGTGGAAAGGGTCTTCTGATTTCTTCTCTTATTAATATGTCAGAATCTCGACTTCAGCAGGTATTCCAGACTTTAGAACTCCTGGCTCAGGTCTCTACGATAACCTACAAAAGTACAATCTACCCACTCCACAAGCCGTCTTCGATATCAACTACTTTCGGTAAGTACTAACCCACAACTTATTAAGCAGTCGTCTAATCCAACTCATTAATAAGGGTCAACCCAAAGCCATTCTTCTTACTCGCGAAAGAGCTATACCCCGGAAATTTCAATCCAACGCCAAGTCACTACTTCATCAAACTCCTTGCTGAACAAAACCTTCTGCTTCGAAACTTTACTCAAAACATAGATACACTTGAACGTGTCGCTGGAATTTCGCCAGAATATCTTGTTGAAGCTCACGGTTCTTTCGGAGCTGCTAGCTGTGTGGGCCATTTTTCCAAGGCTATCTTTGATACGACAGACGGTAATGAGGATGATGAAGCAGATCCAGCAGACGACGTACCCGAGACATGGATCAAAAGTTGCGGCCGTGTATTCACCCAAGAGTGGGTCAAGGAACGAGTATTCGCCAATGTTATTCCTCGATGCCCTGACTGCAATGGTCTCGTCAAACCAGATATCGTCTTTTTTGGTGAAGCTCTTCCTGACAGGTTCCGCGAATGTCTTGCCGATTTTTCCGACGCGGATGCGTTGATTGTTATGGGCAGTTCACTGATTGTAACTCCCTTCGCGCTGCTCCCTGATTTTGTAGGGGGGCGTGTTCCGCGACTTTTGATTAACAGGGAAGTTGCGGGGAACTTTTTGGAGGATGATGAAAATGGACGGGATTCTGTATTCCTCGGTGATTGTGATGCTGGTTGTGCAAAGTTGGCGGAGTTGCTTGGATTGGAAAAGGAGTTTGAAAAGCTTGTGAAAGGGGAACATGTGCGCATTGAATCAGAGAAGGGAAGTGGTCAAGAAAACAAGTTGGAAGCGGAAGTTGAAACAGGGATAGCAAATCTAAGAATTTGATGTGGTAAGATGGATTAGCTCGGCGGTGCTGGTGATATGGTGAAAATAAATGCATCCTGAGGTGAATGGTTAAAAAGAAAATAAGTCAATGGATATTTATTGATTGTTGTGTGGGATATCACACCAGTTCTCATATTTCTATCGCTCAATAACCATCCCGTCAAGCCTTCCTCTGAATCCAAACCAGTCCAATCGAATGCATTTCACCTCTGAATGTCCGCACGGCCACCGAATCAAACGCCTGAATCGCCGCGAACTCGAAAGTGTTTCCAGCCTTGGTTCGTAGCCGCAACTCTCAATTTCTCGCAAAGAACATGCACTGACCCACCCACTTTGAATCGCAACAGCAAAACACAATCGCTGCCTGGCGCTTGACTGTCCCTCGCAAACAAGAACAAGTTCGAGTTCGAGTTCGAGTTCGACAGCAACCGAGAACTGGCTCTGTCTCACGTGCCACTTTGTCAGCTGCTCAGAACGACACGTTCTCGATCACAGCAAAGAAACGGGCCATCCAATCGCTGCGTCTTTGTCCGATAACTCTGTCTTTTGCTACGAATGCATGGACTACATTCATGTCGATGAAATGGTGCCTGTAGTGGATGCAATTCATGCGGGACGCACGCTCGAGTATCAAATCGTATCAGCAATATTGAAACTGGGAGATAGAGTTGTGAAACCGGTTTTGGTGGTTTGGAACTGGTTATGGAGGTTATTACGGAATGAGCCGAAGCGAGTCTTACGAGATTCTTCAATTGAAGCTTTCGCAGAATACATACGGAGGAATAAATGCAAGAAAATTGTGGTGTTAACGGGAGCTGGGTGGGTACCTTTCATTTTGGTTCCATCTGTCATTTGTTTAACATTCCAAAACAGTATCTCGACGTCAGCTGGTATTCGTGACTTTCGGTCGCCAGGAACAGGAATCTACGATAACCTTCAAAGCTATAATTTACCAACTTCGGAGTCCGTGTTTGATATCAACTACTTTCGGTTCGGAGTTTCTTTGTGACATTAGCCAACAAACCTAACCTTCTTTCCACACTAGTACCAACCCAAAACCTTTCTTTCAGCTCGCTCAAGAAATATTTCCTGGAAACTTCCAACCTACAAAAAGCCACTACTTTATCAAGTTACTCTCCAACAAGAACCTCTTACTCCGTAACTTTACACAAAACATTGACACTCTCGAAAGCATCGCCGGAATCAATCCCTCATATATAATAGAATCCCACGGCTCATTCGCGTCCGCTTCCTGTATAGGTCATTTCCGCACTTCACCCGAAACAAACAACACGCAAGAATGGATCCCAAGCTGTAACCGCAAATTCACCCAATCCTGGCTCAAGGACCGCCTCTTCCCCAACGCTGAGATTCCTCGATGCCCTGACTGCAACGGTCTCGTGAAACCTGATATCACGTTCTTTGGTGAACCTGTTCCTCAGAAGTTCCGGAACCATCTTGCCGACTTGTCTGAAGCGGACGCGTTGATTGTAATGGGGTGTTCGCTTTCTGTTGCTCCCTTTGATATGTTGCCTGGGTTGGTTGGGGAACGGGTTCCGCGTTTGTTGGTTAATAGGAATGCTGTAGGTGGGTTTTTGGTGAATGATGTTGCTGGTAGGGATGCTGTTTATTTGGGGGATTGTGATGAGGGTTGTACACTCTTGGCCCAATTACTTGGGTGTGAAGATGAATTCAGTGATTTGGTTGGACAATAGTGATTAACTTCATGGATCAATAAATGTGTTTAGTACTCAACTCTCAGCCGCGTCTCTTGCATTTTACGTCGCTGAAGAGATTTTGGTTCGGAAAAGGTTTATTTGGGTACCGGCCATGGCTGCTTGGGTGTGAAGAAGCAATTTAATATATCCTGCTTCAAACATGTCGGAGTTTAATGTTCTGATATCTCGCCTAGTTCGTGTCGAAATGGAATCCGAGGTTGTACGATGTTTTTAACATCAAGAACATCCAGAAACTTGTACGACCAACTGGGACGCTTTTTACTTGCGAAATGGCTAAGACCTGCTCGGGTATGATCAATAGAGGATGTTTTGAGCAGCATTTGTGTGTCCACGTTTTTCCGAATTTTCTGGTCTTCAGAAATGACCAACCAAAAAGGATCAGCGTCATCGGCTGTTGCTTCTTCTACAGCCCGCTCTAGTGCCCTGACTTGGACAGTCCATAGTGTCGTTGATTGACTACTACGGTCTGAATTAACCATCAGGTGCCAGAAGTCAACATCTTGCCATTATGAGCTGAGTCACAAGCAAACGTTGAAGATGCCGGGAAAGCTATTTAGTTGGTACGGGTTTGTTTCTTACTCGTTATGTACATTATGTTTGTTAGCTGAGCAAAGGAACCAGGGCTTTGGTATCTTCTCTATATAGGGTTACGTGATGCTTTTTTCGATCCAGCACTCCTGGATCGGTCAACACCCTAGACACCCATGGCAACCAAGCTGTAACCAATTTTGTACGATTTCACCTGGAATTCGGGGTATAATCAGCAAAAACACTTTCGGGCTCTCTGTATTGCTCTCGAGGACTATGTCTCTGAACAGTGAATTGAGTTCAAAGCACATTGCTCTTGCGAAAAACGTTTTGCTTATGCGAGCAGCCCAGAAACTTCTCTGAATCACATCCACACTGAAACCGTCATTCCATGGATACCAATCAAACTAGCCACTCAGCAACAAAACAGGACCCGCATTCCTTTCTCTTGGAGACAGCGGCCTTGTTTGAGAAGCCAATGACGAAGGAAACAATGACTCCCGATT
The DNA here is from genome assembly GCA_002104985.1 of Rhizoclosmatium globosum. Taxonomy (NCBI): domain Eukaryota; kingdom Fungi; phylum Chytridiomycota; class Chytridiomycetes; order Chytridiales; family Chytriomycetaceae; genus Rhizoclosmatium; species Rhizoclosmatium globosum. The sequence continues at coordinate 220,019 of MCGO01000041.1, read as the reverse complement.
CCCTTGGCTCCACCCCCACTACCAACGCAAACCTCGACCTTGTTTTCTTCAACCTCGAAACTACCGCCCGTATCAATGCTCTCATCCAAACCCGTATCGACGGCATGCCTGAATTCGAAGTGTCACGAGACGGAACGACCTTTCAACCTAAAACCGGTACAATTGTCAACCGTGCAGCACAGGTGTATTATGAGAAGCGGCTGAATAGAGGGACGGATCGAGTTCCATCGACGGCCTCTGAATTGATGGAACTTGAACGACTCGTTAAGATCAAAGCAAAGTTTGAGAGAAGAAGGTTGCAGAAGGAGCACAGGAGAGTGTTGGATGAAGCGAGAAAGTGTTTAAGGATGCATTAATCTAGTTTTTCCTTCTTTGTGTATATTACTCTGTTTTCAAATAAATCCAGAAGTTTTTTGACATGATTTGTTTCTTTTGATTGTTGAAAACGGTAACTCCTTTGAACTATACTTATCCTCTCCTTTCTTCCAACATGCATATTTTTTCTTCTCATATTCATGAGTCATTTTTGATGGCGTAAGCTGGAGGAGTGTCCTCGTTTTTTCCGAAATTTGTGGTCCTCAGAAATCACAAAACAAAACAAAACAAACTTGCATTATCGATTAGATCAGCTTCTTAGCTGCTACATATCATACGTCTGAAACCCCTTCTCTGCGTGGTATACTTGTCAGTCTAAGACGAGATACAAAGGCTCGCAGGCCATCGCCCACGAAAGGCCCAATTGAAGATGCTCTGTATGTTATTGAATTAACACCGGTTTGTTTTTTGCGTATATATGTACTTGTTACCAGCTAAGCAAAGGAAACAGAGCTTTGGTCACTCAAGATGGGGTTACGTGAAGAAGAGATGGTTCGAACACGTCATTTCGATCCAGCACTCCTGGATCGGTCAACACCTCAGACACCCACGCCAACCAAGCTGTAGCCAATTTTCAACGAAACCGATTGGAAGGCGCAGTTTGCGAATTGCACTCTTCCCATCGCTTTCTGCGGCTGCTGCCACGAAAAACAAGCACTGAGCTCAAAGCACCGCTCTGTGAAAAACGTGGTTATGCATCCACAAAAAGGTCTCCGAAACAGAACCAGTCCTAAATCCAACGTATTATGTCTTCCACAGCGACAGCCAGCCATTCAAAAATGTACCAGGACCCTCATATCTTCCTTTTGGAGACAGCGGCCTTGTTTGAGCAGCCAATGACGAATGTTGTAATGCCTCCCGATACCCGTGGGACCAACACCGCCACCACCACCACTACCACTTCTTACACAAACGCAAACCTCGACCACGTGTTTTTCAACCTCGCCGCCTCAGCCGTCTCAATGTACTCATTCAAACCCGTATCGATGGTATGCCCAAATTTGAGTTATCCCAAGATGGGATGACGTTCTGCCCCAAGACCGGGACGATCGTGAGTCGCGCGTCGCAAGCGTATTACGATAAACGGTTGAATAGAGAAATGAAGTGGGTTCCCTTGACGGTGGCAAAATTGGTGAAATTGGAACGTTTGGAGGAGATTAAGGCGGCGTTTGAGAGGAGAGTGTTGAAAAAAGAGCATTCGAGGGTGATGGAGGAAGCGAGAGAGTGGCTAAAGCGGTGATAGGAGTGGTTGTCTTTGTATTCTTGTGTATACGTCTATTCATTTTAGTTCAATCGAATTTATGAAATTAATCTGTGCTTCATCAGTCCAATTATTGGATATTTAAGAAAAAAGGAGAGAAGGGGATTGCTCGAACCCTAATTTCCAAATGTGTATTAGCAGAAACATCTGGGCAGAATCAGAATAATCAGAGTTAAAATCATTGAACTGAAACATAAGTGCGTAGATGTCACATGAGACAGAAAATTAAAATACTTTAGCACAATGGTTCAATGCAGCTTTAAGGGGTCGCCTTAAGGGGCCTTGAGTATTCGGTTTGCAGTATGTTTGATTTGGGCATGAAGGATGACGCTAGCGTCTGCGGAAGCTCTCATGTATCAGTGTGTTATTCTTTTTCCCCTCATAAAGTTGAGGGGAGAAAAACGTGTCCAAAAATTCTGTCGATGGTGGATGCGAAGGTATCCCAAACCATATAACCAACCAGCACCCTCCCACTTCGGCATCACAAAGCAAGCAAGGACACCGCTGCCAATACACGGTTTCTTTCACGTAAATGCATATGCAGAGTATCTGAGGCAATGCCTGTCTCATTTTCAGCGTTGCCATTGATCGATAACCTGGATGCCTAACAAGGTCCACTAAGTATCTATTGATTGTTGGCTGCGAGCACCACGACACTTGCTGCACAGGTGGCCTCCGAGCCTCATGGCCCTCCCGCATCCCTCTTTCTCTGGTGATGCTACGCCTAGCAGAAAATCGATTCTGTGAGAGGCGACTCTGAGTGCTTCGACGGGAGAAACCCTAATTTTGACATTCGATCTTTTGATGCATTTTGTCTGTCTCGATCGGGTCCTGTTCTTGGCTCCTTCACTGCTTCCTCCCGCTTATGCCAGCAACTATCGCGAAAAATGCACAGCAACGAAGGCAACCCTGAATCCCGCATCCCAGCTGACGTGGATGCCTTTCTGCGAGACACGGCTGTCCTCTTTGATAATACTCCGTTAAACGCATCTACTATAATTCATAGTGACTTAAATCAGTCGAGAGTCGTGGATGCCATGGTTCACCTTGAAACGGCCTTTAACGCATTCCAATCAACCGTCGTGGAACTCCACCATTCTCAGCCAAATATCGTACGTGCAATCGCTGAATCGTCAGGCAGCGCCCTGAAGAGCAGACAATATACTCAGCATTCATCAACTGGCGACTCATCGCACACTATCGGTACATCAACACACAGAACCGGGCGCTTCTTTTGCGCCGCTACCACAGCCACAACTATCACAAGTAGTGGTGTCCGCCCTCCCTCTGCGAGAGAGCTTGTTCTACTTGAACGGTTGGCCGTGATAAAAGCCCACCGCAACCGTAAACGACTGCAGGAAAGCCATGCAGCCATGATGGCGCGAATGCGTGTCCTCTTGGACTTGGGCATGTAAGATATCTCGACGAATAAAAGCATTGTATAGTTGACTTGAGCGGAGGTATCCCTCCCTTTTCCTTGGCATTTATCAGAATGAGTCATAAAAAAAGCTCAAACAAACTTAAAATTTATTCGCCCGTAAAGAACGGATCTCGTACAACAACACTGGACCCCTTCACCAATCCCCACACCTCTACAACTCCATCGTCAGGTACGTTCTCCACGCGAACCCATCCAATCCCACCCACTGCAACATCAAACATCTTCTTCTGCTTCCACTGCGCCGTCTTCGTCATATCAATCCGCGTAATGAAATGCATCCCCGTTGGAGCCAACAGATCCACGCGATTCTTTTTGAGTGGCGGGAACAGAATATCAGGATATTCACCCGCGTTCTCCCACAACTCTTCGACGCGCTTAGACCGACACACATGAATAGGCACTTGATCATGCATAAACGGAACAATCCCAATCTTTGTATTCTTGAACCCAGAAATGTAGTCAATCCGCGCCAATGCACCCAGGAAGCATGATTTACCAGGAATAAGTGGAATCGCTTTCCGTGGATTGAACGGCGCCTTTGTGACTGCCTTGGAGAGTTCTTGGGGTGTCAAGAGTTCAGTGATTTGTGCAAGGTTCGGTGAAAAGAGGCCTGGTGTGTCGTACAAGTTCCCAATGACATTAGAGTACATTGGTCTCGGGGTTCCAGGCGGTAGAGAGTCTATGAGCTTGAGAGGAAAGTTGAAAAGAATCCCGAAAGAGGAGAGGGGCCTAGACACAACTCCGACTGTGGTTCCTGGGTAGATGGAGTCCGTGTTTTTGTGGTTTGGAGTTTCGCCGTTTCCGAGAGCTGTTATGGCGTTGATAAGGCGGGATTTGCCGGCGTTGGGTCGACCTATGAGCGTCACGTCGCTTGTGGGGTGATAGACTCGGTGTTTGTTGATATAGTCGATTAGGTTAAGCACGCCGTCTCCCGTTTTGGATGAGATTGGTATGACCTCTACTGTGGTAGGTTTTGGAACAATTGGTGAATCTGATTCAGATTCAGGCTGCGAAGTCTGAATACTTTTTAGCGACCAAGTGGAATTCAATACAACTGTACCTCCAACAAGGAAATATCCTTCTCGACCTTCTTCTGAACCCACTTGATTAATTTTGAAATGCCACCATTCACATCTCCTTTGATATTCTTCAGCAAGTCAATCTTATTGAGTGCGACAATGACAGCTTTCGAATTTCGGAGTTCAGGAATCTCATTCGACAACATGGACCCAGGAATATCCGCTGAATCAATCACCAACACGGATATATTATTGGGAATGCTTCTTAAATGGCGTTGGAGCATCTTGGCTGTATCAGGGCGTGGTGGAAGGGATGTTTTATTGTATGCCTTGAGGTCATGGCAGTATTGACACACAACTTGAGCTAAATTAAAGTACAATAGCTTAAAAGAATGCGATTGCACTTGTCAACAACGTACGTTTCTCGTCCTTCTCCTTCTGCAGCAACGCTTTCAACTCTCGCGGTGTCAATCCTTCCGCTAGTTCTTTGTTTGAATCCAAGTGTGAAGTAGGAACGACCGAGGGGAGTTTGTGGACTGACAGAGGTGGTTTTTGGGGATTGACAAGTTTTCCGCTGATGAAGCCGGGTGTCGCGGGCGTCGACTGGTGGAACGGAGCGCCACAGCCTGGAAGTGCAAAGTTTTAGTTGTTGGATGGCGGTGGCGGGCGATGGCCGGGTGCACCTGAACATGTGCGTGGTGTTGAGAAGCTGCGACTCGTCAACTCAACAAGTGGATATCGCTGAAGTCGGGCGACTTGAAGAACGGCGTTGAATTCGTGGATCCTTGCTGGACACGTCCTCGGAAGCCGTGAAAGTGGGAACAGGAGTTTGGAGGAGATTCGGACTCGGTTCATTTGAGAGAAAAAGAAGAAAGAGAGACAACCAGAAATCTATATAACTCTGAAGAAACCCAATTTATTTTATTTTCAGTTGTTGACGAAGAGAATCTATTTCCCCTTTTCCCTCATGCGTAATAGGACGACGAAATCAACAAATCAGATAAAATAGACAATTGATCTTCAGTGAATGCCTTCATACCCTCTTCCTTCCATGTATCCTGGTGAGTTCGTCTAAAGTCCGCAAACGTCTTTGACACAGCTGCCTATTGACCGAAAAGGTTTAGTACATAAAACGAACAAAACTACATCTTGAACTCACTGCAATCGGCGCTTGATCAGATATACACGTCGATAATGTAATCAAGACTTCAGGCATCCAAACAGGAACATCATATGGGAACGCTAGCACCAACGAACTCAATCCAATCACAGCCGCATGTCGTCGAACGACAAGTGGATGCAAACTGTTTGATTCCTTTGTGGGTGATTCAGATCCATCTGTTCTGGGAGGCAGTGTTGCTTTTTTCTTTGCTGCCCTCGTTCCCTTCAACTCAGCTTCAAACTTGGCCTTGAGTGACGAAATAGAGGATCGCTCCGAACATCGAACAAGTCCGGACAATGTCACTCCCGCAAGATTACGTATTTCCACTTGAGAATGACCCAATAAACCTGACACAGTTTCGAGAATCAGTTGCTTCAATTCACTTGTCATGAAGATCAGATTCTTGAAGAAAATGATCTGAAGTACTGGAATAAGCTTCAACTTGACTTGCCATTTCAAGTCGGGTTGTGCCAAAATATCCAAAATTTGGTGAATGACACGAGGAAGCAAGTGAAGTGGGAATGGCGCGTGACTGTAGATGGTTGAGAGCACTGCTGCACTCTTTTGCAACTCAGCCTCGTCATACTCAATCATTTTGACAATTTCAGGAATTTGGTATTCAAGGCATGTGAACTTGGATGTATTTGGATTTCGACCCAGGGATCCGTAGAGCCACGCAATGACGGTTTTACTCGCGTTTCCGTAATCGCTTGGAGCAACGTTCGAAGCTCTTTCAATCTTTCGCCATGCATCCATATCTGCAAAGAGCTGATCCGCAAGAGGCTTCACGATAGGATGTGGTGTCGCAGGAATAACTGCATTAAAGCCTGAACCAGCGTAAGCACTTGGATGTAAACCACCGTGCGATACTGCATTCCATTGAATCACCTGTCCGATGGAATTCGCTGCTGGATACCACAACAGCTGCAAGACTTCATCAATCAAAACACCCAATACATCTCGTACTTGTTGGTACGGATGTCTCACTTGGCTAAAAAGTTCAGCGAGAAGTGCTGGATAGAGTGGCAACAATCTCCATTTGAAAGATGATACAACAATCTTCAAAAGTGTGAGCTTCTTGGACTCGGTAAAGAATGATTGTGCGGAAGGGTCAAGTTTCCAGCTGAATACAAACTGAATAAGTGGCAGTACCCTTCTTGGGTCGCGATTTGCCTAAAAGTTTATCAGCTCAGAATTCAAAGTTCTAAATGGAATACTTACAAATACACAGTTCAACAACTCAATCCAGAACCGAATCGTTTCAGTTGTGGCAGTTTGGAACGCAGAGGAGACGATTGGCATCACCCAGCTCCACATCTTGGTCCTCTTTTGAAGACTCCAGTTCTTGGAACCTCGAACAATACCGGAGACAAGCTCGGCAGCAGCTCGTTGTTTGGATTTATCCTTGGGATCCTTTACCAGCTCCACAACAATAGCTTTGATGTGATCAACAAATATATCCTCAAACTGCCCAGCCAGTGCGCGGACAAGGTTGAAGATGTCAGTATTGAAATGTTCTGATCCCTTGGAAGATTCTTGTGAGTGGTACGTTGAGAGCTTTGTCCAAAACTCAGGTTGAGCAATGGCTGAGGCAATTGCTTCCAAGCTATCACGAGATTCGGCGTCCCAATAAGGTAGAGATTCCAATCCTCCACCCTGAATATCAAAATCATCGCCAGCGAGAGTGTAGAACTTGGCCTTTTGAGGCCAGCAGTACCACCCAACAATTGAAGTATCGTGAAGACTACAAAATAGAGTGATCAGTTTGCGCAATATTCAAAAACAATACTCACGACGCCCCGGAAACGCCCTCCAAAACAGCTTCCTTCAAATAAGCCTCAGTGTCCACAAAGTTATCAGGTGAGCGCGTAATTTCCTTCTTTAACACATTCGTTCGGATAGTTCCGGCAGCTTTCGCGCGAGCCTTCAGACTCCTCAATACGCGAACGAATACAGATAGACAAACATCTCGGAATGTTGGGTGCGTGGCAACAACGCCCTCCAAAACTATTTGGACGAGAGGGAGGGACTGAGGATCTTGTGGCCTCCACGCAACTTCGAGAAGATTGACAGCCATGGCTCTGGCTCGCCAGTGTGTTGACGGGAGTTGAATAAGATCAAGCATATCAGTCATCTGCAAATTTTGAGTCAGCACACTGTTACCTTTCTGACAAGAAATCACATACAAACTGAGAATAGAGCTGTTTTAGATCGGTGTTCAGCTGATTCACAACAGAGGCTCCTTTTGTGATAATAGTCTGATCAACCGTAATCGCTTTCTGTACACCTTCAATCAAAGATTTTGGAACTTCGAATCCAATTGAAAGCTGACTCATCCCTTGAAGAGCAGATACGAAAATACTTCGAACAATTTCTTGTGTCGAAGGCTAATGAAGAAACTAGTCAATGACACTTGAATTTATACAACAAGCATACCTTATCGCCAAACGGCATACAAATCGCCTTAATAAAGACAAAGGAGCTCTTGACATCTCGTCTGGCGATTTCTTGTACAAGGTTGCTCGCAGCAACGAACAAACAACCCTTGATGACATATTCCGGCGCTTGTGGGGCAACCAAACGCGACATGTACATATTATAGAACTGTTTCTTAAGAGCGTCAAAGGGTACCATCGTTTGTTGAAGAGCACTTTGAGCCTCCTTTCTGATTTCAGAGTATCTCGACAAGGACAGGTCAAACAAAGACCGTTGAAGCGATTCAATCTGGACTGTCAAAATACTCTCGTGCGAGAAACAGAAACGGATACGATGTTGATGGAGAACTGTTGAATTCGTCAGTGAAAGCATCACCAGCGAGAAAAAAGACTTACTCTGACTCCGCTTCACCAAGAGATACCGAGGAAGTCTCTTCCCACTCTCAATGCTCCCAACGATCCCCTTGATATACTTGTACCCATTAATCTGCTTGGCCAAAGCACCCGCCTTAACACCACGGTACGAAATAAACGCCATCACTCCACGAATCAACTGCTTCAGCGGTGCAACATCATCTTCCCTGTGTTTTTCAAAGTGTCTCATGAGACTATGCAGCATGTTCCCAATCTTGAATCTGAGTTGAGTGACAGTTGCATGGTGAGGGCTTGTTTTGGGGAGGTAACCAACAGATGGGTATGATCCCTTCTTCTTTCCCAGGTCGCAAACGACTTCAAGCAGTGGGGTTGAGCTCAGAGGGGACAAAGTGTCATCGTCCCATGGAGCAACTAGGCCTCCAAGACTCATCAGCGTACTCTTGAGCACAAGAATCCAACGGGTGAATTCAAATGACTGATCTCGTCGTGCGTCACTCGAAGTGACAGGAGTTGACTCAGAAGCCTTAATCAAACTTTCCAATTCATTCAAAGCTCGAGTTGCATATTTGGACGCAAGGAAAATCGCAAAATCGAGCTCAGCCTCAGTTGGAATATGCCAGTCAACAGAAAACGAACTAGCTTGCGCCAACTCTCCCCACCGTTTGTAAGAAGAAGCCATAAATGCTAAAAACAAAGTCAGTTCAACTATATTCAAAATAATGGAAAACATACCAGGATCATTCCACTGCTCCCCTTCAAACCCTCTAAAGTCTTTCGGATAAACGGCAGAAAGTGTAAACACAGCCGCCTGAATCGCTTTGGCTCCCCACTTGACACCCCTGAAACTCTTGCATCCATTCACCATATCTTCAATCACACCCTCCACAGTGCGTTTGTGTTCCAACAGGGCACTGCCTGTGCCAGCAAGTGTGGACATGAACGCATACTGGTTCCAATGTAAAGCTGCGTCGGAAAGGCTCGCGAATCCGAACGGGAACGATGTAGTTGCTGACATACTTGGTTTTCCACTCGCACCTGACGCGAGCTCTTCACGAATGCGTGACGCCGTCAAAGGTAAAAAGTAGTGGAGTTTCTTGGCGGGGAAGGATCCACCCGCGATGCTCAAGATTTTTCCAACCGCTTTCGTGGCACTTGGAATCACATTTGAAGCCACAAATTTCGCAAGAGATTTCAGGGCGAGTTCGTGAATTTCGGGGGAGGTTTGTTGGAGAATGATTTGGAGAGAGTATGTGGCCATAGATAGTAGGACGCCTTCCATTGTGTTTTCGTCAGAGGAACCGTGGATTTGGGGAAGGTTTTCAAACTGTGGCATCGTCGTGTCAGAAATCTAGTGGATATGATAAAATCAAAGCTCACCATCACATAGATACGATTCAAAAACAAAACAATCCACTCTTCAAATGCGGCTGTGCTGAACCGAACATCACGGTCATCTTCCGTCTCCTCATCATCAACCATGCTGTTACTCAAGTCCACAATCGGAACACCCATAAAAGCACTGCTGATGAAAACAAAAGTGCTTGTAGTCTTCATGGGATCGTTCATATCAATTCCAGGAAGAGTCAAATTCAGCAAGTCAATAAAATGCTTTGCACCAGACGGGAAAAGCTGTCTGTTGAGAAGCGGGAGAATCGTTAAACCCAAGTTGGATAGACAAGCAGATGTGCGATGGGTCTATAATTTCAATCTAAGCCACACTTTTCATTAATGATAAAACTATACCTCTGTCAAAGTCTCCAAAGCAGGGAAAACGCGCTCTAATACTTTTGGTAAAACAATTTCAGGCTCTAGATAGGCCAAACTCTTGATGGCTCCGTTTGCTTCACTGACAGCTCGTGGATCTTTCGAAAACATCGATAAGAATGCACAGGATTGGATTGTTTCGACGAATTGACGCTTCAATTCGGGTGTGAGGCGGAGAGAGGCAGGAGTTTTACAGTCAGGTGACGATTCTTTTCTCCAACGTTTCAAGAATCCTGCTGAAAGATGGTGGAGGAGGACGGCGAGCTTTGTTGACCATGGACCGTGATTAGATGGGTGGAAGAACGTTTCAGCGGCCTGAAGAAGCGTTTGCAAGTGCGTCAATGAGGTTGTTGGGGGAACATATCCATTGACAGACTCTGAAGTCTATGAAGAAAAATCAACCATCTGTTGCAATACATCTGCCAACGAAACACTCACCGACGGATAAAGAGTCCAGATAAGGAATCGCGACAAGTACGGAATCAAAGCCGAACTACCCTTCCCCTTCTTCCCACCACTTCCACCAACTGGAAGATCCAAATCACGAAGACCACATTCTACGACAACACGCACAATCTCGTCTGTCCATCCACACAAGTGAGGAGCGTGTACTTGATCTTCTGCCAAACGTGCGAAGGTAGACATGATGGATTTATCCAAGTGAGAAGAGTTATCTGAGAGGGACCAGATGTGTATGAGGGTGGGGACCCAATAAAAGGCAGGTGCCGAGGAATCCAAAGTGGAATCTATAGTTCATAGAAATTAACAACGGCAACGAGTTCCAACGAGCGAAATTCAACGAGATTTCATCTGTTGGGATGATGGGCATAATCATATATGTAATCCGCACATACGACATCCACCATTGAAAGAACTTCAACACACTATTTGATTACTCAACACAACATTGTTTTTCGCGGACTGCTGTGTTTCATTCGAAACTCGACGCTCAGTATACTCGCCACTCACTTGGGATTGGGGATGGAACTCGATTGGTGGGCAAAAACACCGTCATGTGTCCAACGATGTTCAGCATGTGAGCTTGATTGTGCGGATTAACATCGGGCAGAAACTCTTCCAATATTTCTGGAGTGGCAGATGGAGGAAAGAGGCGTCTAACAGTGCGCACGAGCTTCAGTGTTTCCTGCGTGTAAGACGCATCGATAGCAAAAACACGTTCTCTGCCGCGAGGGAAGGATGATCTCCGGATCTGTTTCAACGGACATTAGCTGGTTGTGAGTTGACAGTATCAGGAGTTGTACCAGTTCCCAAAGAGGTTTCCAGTCGATTTCAAGCATTTCAGGCGTGAGTTCCTTGTCCTTTTTAGCGATTCGAACAGCGGCTGTGGCAAACGAGTGGGCCAGGTGCAAGTCGATGTTTGGCAGCGAGATGAGACCAACAAGGACACGCACGAGGAACACCCGGTCTTCAACGGGAAGGTCATTTCGAAGTGTCAAGAATCTGCGTGGGTTGGGATCAGCGCCAACTTAAACGGCAACTGAAAGTGGAAGTGGAGGGGAAACCAACACGTTCGCTTTCCGCACAAACACAACTGCCCCGTCAAAGTCGGATACACTCAGAGAGTACGCTAGGCCTCGCTTGATTTCAGCGAGAAACGACGCGGAGTGCTCCGTGTCGCCTGGACTTCCAAAGTTGGGAAGTGTCTCGACAAACATTTTGTTGTTTCCAAAAGAACGCGCATTCCTCATCCTCAACCCTACATCGATTTGAAATGCATATCTACTGTACATCATGGACTTAATCTATGTTTGTCTTTTGTTCATCTAGCCAGCTGTATTTTGTTATAAACTCAAGGTACGCACCCCAATTAGGTGAGTAAACAAGGGATGCTTTAATGCAATGTATTTAAATAATACATACGCGGCAGTTGTTCAAAATCTTCCCTTCAAAACAAAGCCACTCACAAAAACATGGCGTCCTACTTTCGTACGGCCTTCTTCTCCCCTTCCAAACCAGTCATCACTAACTAGAAATACAGAGGATCATGACATGGAGGATCCCGACAGGGCACGTCTGCGCCAGAAACAAGCGTCGAATTCAAATCCAAACCTGGACGACTTTATGGGATCCACCCAAGGCTCGTCTTCAAGCTCAACCCGACCTAGCGCAGAATCTCCGGAAACATTCGAAGGACTGGCGAGGTAGGTCTGACTCATGCCCAGGATCAATTAGGTAACACTCCGCATCAACAGCCTCTTTTCGATGCTCAGAGCCTCAGCCTCTGTTCAAGCAAACGATGCACAGCAACAAGTACTTCAAGGACTAATCCAACAGCTCCAACAAGAAGCTCAGCAAGGCTCAACAAAGCCACCAACGTCAAAGTTCTTCCTGCGAAACCTTCCTACGGCGAAGGCACCTACAACTCCGTGTGCAATCTGCGTGGAGAATTTCGACAACGATAGTGATGATCCTGCAAAGGCCTTGCCCTGCAAGCATATCTTCCACAAGAAGTGTATCACACCTTGGTTGAAGCTGCACAATACCTGTCCATTCTGTCGCTGGGAACTTCCAACGGATGACAAGATTTATGAACGCGGGCGTAAGGAGAGGCAGAAGGTTGAAGCCAAGAAACGTGGAATTGTGTTGGATGATGAAGAGGACGATGACCCAATGTCTGCTATGTATGGATAAAAAGGATATTATTGGAAATAAATGCAGTAAAATAACTGAAAAGACGTGAGAGGTCACAAGAACTCCTTCAAAATTCTCGCAACTTCTTCAAAGCCACAAGCTTCAGCCCATTCAACAGGCGTTCTCCCGTGTTCAAAGTCATTTAAATGCATTAATACACGTCGACATTCAACTTTGGTTGAGAACTGAACAGCAGGCTTCAGTTTTCGAATGATTCGAAGGAGAAGTGGCGGGGTATTCGCTTTGAATGCGGGCAGGTTGAGTAAATTCTGGAAAAACAGCGGCGAACGCGAAGAAAGAACTGAAATAGTCAGGAGAGTGCGTCCTGCACAGTCACGTACAAACACAGAGTTTGCTTGATGATGCAAGAGGATTTGAATCAGATTCTGTGGTGAAAACACATCAAGAACTACCGGGTTGCATTACATTCAACGGGTTAAAGGCTTTACCAGAGCAATTTCATCTGACAGTTTCGACGCGCATACTGAATGCAACGGAGTATTCCCATATTCATCCCTTACATCCCACCACTCCAATCCAACAAAAGCATCCTCCTTTTCCTTCTTCGACTCTTCCTCCCCCAAAACCACTAACTCAGGCCAAGCCTTGCGCAGCTTCATTTTCGGACTCAATACTCTGGATGCCGCAACAAATGCGGTATTCTTGCTTGCACCATCCTTAATCTTCAAGAATCCAGCCTCCAATAACGCGTAAACAGAGCTCCCAAGCCCAAAATCAATTGCAATTTGCAATGCAGATGTGCTTCTTAACCGTATTTCGTTCTTGCACACGTAATCATGTTTCTTGCCTGCGAAAGGACTCGCATTCAAGCGATCGATGAAGACCTGTATCAACATTAACGCAATCTGATCTTTCAATCCAGATACCTTGATTGCACATAGGTTTGCACCCCTCGCAGCAACCCCCAAAGGGGTGTACCCCTTCATCCCCACGACCTGTGCCAAATATTCCTGCTCCCTTTCAAACCCCGCCACACGCTTCGGCGGCAACGCTTCAACAGACATCAAGATATGCGCGTCATCTTTGGAAGTAGGCAGAAACAACTCCAACACCAGATCGACTACTGCATTTACTTCATCTTCGCCACGTGTCATTCCTGCAACGTAGTGAAGAATCGTGAACCCCATTTCGTCGCGACGCGCGAGTATTTCAGGACCGAATGAGCTTGTGAGGAAGGTAATTGCTGTCGCGTAAGAGGGGGTGACTGTGGTCTCTGTGGATGAGATTGATTCTGGAGGAGGGGATTCGGAATCTGGAAGGGTTGAGAATGTTGTGTGGAAGTGGTGCAAGGTTTCAGGGTCGAATGTTGTTGGCAATGGAAATTGATGAATCGTGGAAGTAGGCGCGTTGCCGCCGAGTTGGTTGTCAGATGATGAAGTTGTTTGTTTGGTCATGATTTTTTGGTTGAGTTCGTGGGAAAAGGGGATACTACCGCTCTTCCGATTTAATTCGAAGAGAACAACAATGAATGAGGGTTATTATTATGAGACTATTGGATTTGCTCCTAAGATTCTTTCACGAAAGTGTCACTGACGTCAACCCACGACTTTCGTCTTTCATAATATCTGGATACACGTCTTCTGAGAACCATATTCCTCAATTCCTCTTCCTCTTCCAATGCTTTTGCCAATTCTGTATCTCGTCTCAATTCTTGCAATGCGAGGGCATCCAACAATGAAACAACAAAGTAGCCAACCATTCCAATCAGCATCATATTCCAGAGAGTTCCGATGAGCAATGCAATCTAAACTCGTTTGATTATTATTTCATGAACAATTCATGAACAACTCACCACGTCACTCCCCTCCTCAGTAGTCGCGACCTCTCCATCCCGGAACTTTTTCACATGTCCTCGAATTAGCTCCTCAACAACAGAATAAACAGCCGGAACCCAAGTCCGCAATTGCTCTAAACCCCACTCCAAACTACCCTCCGAAAACAAAACAACCACCATAAAACTCTGAAAACTCGTCTTGATGACAGCTTTTCCAACCACTGTCGCCCCGAAGAACGTGTAAAACGGTACTCCAAAGCTCCCACACATCATTCCCGCCAAGTCAAAGAATGGGTTTGGAACTGCGGCGCAAAGAAGTATTCCATAGAACCCGTATTGCTGGAGGAGGTTGTAAATAAAGACTTGGACGCGCTCAATTTGTGTTCGAGTTTCAGCTGGCTTCGAGAGGATTGTGTCGATTGTTTCGATTTCTGGATCATCTTGTCCTGCAATTGCTGCGGCGCGTGATATAAAGTATGGAGGCAGTTCGCCGATGGCGGTACCAAATCCCCAGAGATAGCATACGAGGTAAACTTTTGCAAATACTGTGAGGAGAGTAACTTCTGTTGTGTCTCTAAATTGCAACGCTGGTTCAGTGAGGTTTGGCGAATTTGGTTGGAATGCATTTGGTCCATGGTCATTGAAGTCGAGGGATTTGAGGGAGTAAGCCGTCATCGTTACTATACAAAACAGTTCAGCCGAGTTTGTTGCGGTTAGTAATCACCTTTCGCAATCCAAGGCCCAAGAAACAAAATGAAAGTATGCAACCCTGTTCCAAGACCGATAGAGCTCGCGATTCCAAGTACAATCCACCAGCTAAACCATCGCAGCTCTTGGACCAGCATCATCACGATCGGATGTGACAGGACTTCTTCAGGATCCACATTCACAACTTGTTTGAAGCTCAGGTTAAGAATCATCGCAATAATTCCGAATGAAATAGCCCCGAATAGAGTGACGATCACGAATGCATTTGGTTTAAGTTTATATAAGGTTCTGAGTAGCCAACGGACCAGCGCAAGGACTTTCGTCTCAAATCGCGGTTTAGAACGGACTTGAGTTGGAAGTGGGTCGAGTAGTGTAACTTGTTTGAGTGGTTGGGTTGGGGAAGATGCTTTTTCCATAAGAGGTTCTGGTGTTTGTTGCGATGACTCTGATGAGGTTGGCCGGCCTCTGTCAGGCAGAATACAGCGGTTAGTGTGAAAATACACCTAGGATTGTCGACTACGAAGGTATATCAAACCTCCGCAGCTACAGCTCACTTGCTCTTTGGCCATGTGGATGCCATTTCGTTGGCTTGGCACTACTTTTTGGTCTTAAATTGCGGAATGGTTGACAATGAACAATAGACAATATCTACTTTATTGAATAACGCAAGCTAAAAGGCTGTGAATAAGAAGCACTGAATAGTTGCCAACCATCATCACGGAATTGCATCCGAAATCGCCACCAACATGACAATTGAGTACGCAATCGTTTCGGCAAATGCTATCGTATTCGCCAAGATAGAGTTTTTGGAAGAGCTGTAGACAACAAAGCATAATACTAGAAGTGTAACCGATGTAATAAAGATCGCCAAATGTATAGTCGAATCTGAACCACCTCTTGACTCGCTATTACTACGAAGACAAAGGTTTGAGTTTTCTGGCCTCTTCAGTTCCTCCATTGCGAGAGAATCCAGAAGTGAGAGGAGAAAGAATCCTACCATTCCAACCAAAACCGAATTCCAAACCAGCGAAAACAGAGATTGGATCTAATCATTAAGTTAATGAATGTGGTGCAATTCAACAAAAGCACTTACCAGCCCAGAACTCTCAGAGTTGACTCCATCCTCCCCAAATTTCCGCACCTGTCCCTTAACAACGCCTTCCACTACGACCCCAGCCCAAGGCGAAATACGCCTGACAGTGTCCACAGCCCACTCCAAATTCCCCTCCGAAAACACCCATACAATCACCAAACTCTGCAATCCAGTCTTAACAACCGCCTTCCCAACCAAAACAGCTCCAAAAAACGTTTCAAACGGAACAAGAAAGTGTCCACACATCAACCCCGCCAAATCAAACAGTGGATTCGGAATCGCAGCGAGGAGGAGGATTCCAAAGAACCCGTGCGACTGAAGGAGAGAGTTTATGGAAAGTTGTGCATTGTCAATGTAAGTTCGTTCATGTATTGGTTTTGCGAGGATGGTGTGGATAGGTGTGAACGATGGGTCGTGACTTCCTGCGAGGGATGCGGCACGGGCAATGAGGTATGGAGGTAATTCACCGAGAGCCGTTCCGAGGCCCCAGAGGAAACAAATTGGGTAGACTTTGAGGAATATGGAGAGGGTTGTTGGGGAGGAGTTTTCCGAAATCGTCGAGTTTGAAGGGAGTTCGAATGAGTAAGGCCCACGAGTTGCGAATGCGAGTGTTTGGAGAGAATAAGCTGTGATTGTAACTGGAGTTGGGTTATGTGGTCAGTGTCAAAGTCATCCAACCACAGTCTCGAACCTTTTGCAATCCATGGTCCAAGAAACAATATGAAAGTATGTAATCCAGTTCCAAGACCAATTGAACTCGCTATCCCCAACAGTATCCACCAAACCAACCACAGGATCTGATCTGTCAAATCTGGATTGTTGGCTGCCGCAGTTCCAATCAAAATAACAAAGAAGGCAGCAACGAACAGAGAATCGAATGCATTTAATCTGTTTGAGTTGATGGTACGTTGTGCCAACCGAACCAAGGCAATCACTTTGGCTGATATACTAGGTTTGAGGACAAGCAACGATGAGGTTCTTCGAGGAGGCTTATCGAATGATCTTTTGATTAGGTCTTGAGGTTGAGAAAGAGGTTCTGTGTCAAATGAGGTTGAATGGCCCCTATTGAGTAACGCTTATTAGCACAGATTGACACAGTAGACCCCATTCAATGATAGCACATTACTATAAAGTTGAACAAACCACTTTTATAAGTTCTCAAGTTCTTACCTTGCACTCGGAGCTGGCATCACTAAGGTCGTACTTCAGGTCAATTTGGATAACAAAAGTTGACTAAATATTCTATGCAACAAGGAAAAGGAAGAATGAACTAAGTTAATTTCTAATACCAGCCTCATATGATTCCCCACAGCCGCCAAAAAAATCAAACGGTCAAAGAAAGGTACAGCAATGTGACTCTTCACTATTCGCCTTCGTATGCACCCCATGGTATAGTATTACGGTCACCTGTGATATTAAGAGTAAAATGGATACTGGGGGATTGTTCGGTGTCAAGAAAGATGATGGGGAAGTACAAGGTCTTGATTCAGCTTATAATTTAACATATAGATGTGTTGACAACTCAACAAAGTCAGTTTTTAGCACAAAAATTAGAGAAAAATAGGAGGAGATTTTCCTGTGAATTGTGAATTATGGCAGAATAATTATGGTATGTCATAAACCAACTTTCACAACTCCAATGAGCCATAAATATACGTGAAGTACATCGTGGGTTAAAACAATAAATTTTCCAGGTATTAATTATTTACCTTTGGTGATATACCGACACGTTGCCGCTAACACTTGAGTTTTCAATACCAGCCTCCCAGGCTTGAGTCCAATCAAAAAAGTTTCAAACCAGTGAAATGACCTCAGACAAGGAGCAAGAAGCAAGAGAAGGCCAGGCCCTCAACCATGGACTCGAAGTCCTCAATCTTGGAGACGGGTATCATGCAGAGGAAGAAGCAACCCCTTCTTACAGCCCAATTACAGTCGACAAGACAACCCTCCTCTTCGCTGGCCAAATCACAGACTTGGAACCAACATTCTTAAAAATCACCAATACTTCAGACAAGATAGTTTACTACAATGCCGTGTCACGCGACACTCGCTTAAAGAGCACCTATCTCATCGTTCCGCCTAAAGACATCCTGCTTCCTGGGTAAGACCAAAAAAATAAATAAGTTACTTCAACTTTAACATGGATGCAAATAGTCAATCCGTTGCTGTACAAGTCAAGCAAGTTGTACAGCGACCAGGAGCCAACATTGGGACATTTTACGCCACGTCCATTATTGTCCCGGAGTCTCTTGGTGGTATTCCAAAGTTTGGTGATGTGGAATCCAAGTGGCAGGATTCGTTAAAAGCGTGGAAAGCGGACATTGGAAAGGATGGAAAGACGGGAGACGTTCCATTGGATGCGCCTCAGTTGTATCGAATTAAAATCACCTGTGACGTCAAGAGTAAGGTGAATAAGGTTCTTGGATCTGTGATTGGGGGATTGTTTGGTGTCAAAAAGGATGATGGGGAAGTACAAGGTTTTTGATTCAGCTTGTTCGATTCTAGAACGTGGATGTAATATCAAAATGAAAATAAAAGGAAGAAGGTAAAATGACGACGCTGGTGTTTTATTCTTCACTTAAAATCTTGTACTCGCAGTGGAGTCTCAAAATAATCAAAGCAATGAGAATCTTCAAAGTTGAGTGCCAAAGAACTGATTGACAGAACGAGGTTGTGAACAAGATATTTGTCGTGTTTGATGGGCAGATTCAGAGTTTGTTTGTTGACATTTGTAGCAACAGAGTTGAATCCCTTCAAGGGACTCCTCAATGGTGCAGACGATGAGGATGGGTTCAATGAATTCAGTTTGTAGCACAGTTTTGGGAACGGAATCGAGACAACTTCTGGTTCTAGATCTTCATAATTCCTGAGAACAATTGTGAGTATAATGATTTGAACCATCTTCTTTCCTTGTCTATTCTTCATTTCATGACATGCCTACAGTTCACATCATCCTTCCAACCATGTCGAAATTATTCGTATGTTACGCTCGCAGTTCTGATCTATCGCCTCTGTTCACATTTCACTACCGTTGCTCACGACTGGATTCGACTCTCCTCTCTTTTTTGGATTCCTTCCCACCAAATCAAACAACTAGTCTCGCTCAAAGAACTCACTTTGCATTCAAGTCCATAGGTTTAAGTTCTTTGGCAGCTTTCCAGGCTTCATCAACACTTATTTTAGCACGTTGCACGCGTTTAAGAATAGCCGATGACGCAGTAGATTTCGAGAGAGAAGGCAAATCCGAGAATTCCGATTGTTTAGTGGAAGCATTTAGAGTCTGTGTGCAGAGTAAGTAAGCATAAGGGGCAGAGGAAGGGACAGAGGAGGAGACAGACCCTAGACAGTTTTGCCTGTACTTGTTTTACTTCTTTCGACGGCAGTTTAATGTCGCGCACGTTCTCGGACAGATTCAACGAGTGCAGGCGTTCGAGCTGCGCCTTCACCGCGAGTGACGAATTGAGGATTGGGTGGGCGAAGGGCCGCGGCTTCTCGTCGTCCGATTCGAACTTGAACCCAGGCGCCGTCGAAGACGAAGAAGACGAAGAAACGGCGAATCGCGCACGTGGGTCGAGAACTAGTTTTGGATCAAACTCAAACTTTGGTGGTTTTGGTTTGGGTGGTTTGGTTCGAAGTTGGTTGGTTCAAGGTTGCGTTGCACGAATACGATCAGAACCAGTGACTCACCCGTCCGCGTCTTTTCGCAGAATGTGTCTCTAGCTGTGGATGCAGTGCTGGCTGCGGTGGCGCTGACGGCTCAAGCTCGGCAAACGAGGCATCAACTATTGCGTCTTCGGACATTCTCCTTAGAAATCAACTATTATATCAATAAAATGGGCTGATTCGCCCATTATCTAACTCTTTGTATTCGTACTTATTTCGCAATTTCAAGGAATGCCATTAATTTTTGAGGCACATTTCTTGGGTTTCAAACACAGGGTCCACAGTCAACGTCAATGATTCAACCAGAGAACCAACCATCGTTGGGAGAGTTCAATTGGGATGTCCTTGCAGAACTGTCCCTTGGAGCCTCTGCCACAACTGAGATGGTCAAAAAGGTAGCCAAAGAAACTTGGTTACAATTCGCCACTCCTCCCAAACACATTGAAGTCATGTACAAAGGGTTATGCTACACTTTCGAAATCTCAAAGATGTCAACCAGTGACCTACACAGTGCGATTCAGCAGAGTTTTCTATTGAATGCAGCAGTTCGGTCTCTCTTTTATTTGTACAGTGATGGAACAAAGGTCTGGGTGACTGAAATTAGAGACTTTGAAAAGGGAAAAAGATACTATCTGCGTACTGTGGCTGACGAAGATGACTGTAAGGCTCAAATTGTTGATTGTTTCGTGTTTGATCTGGTGAACAGCTGTTCGAAAGTTTACAGATATTGAGGGGTTTTACAGGGCATTGAAGGAAGACGAAGAAATGAACGAAAGTCAAGTCGATCAAGCAAGACAAGTGTTTGCTGAACAGGATCTTGGGTTTAAGCAGCTGATGCTGACTGGCGATTTGGCAATAACCGATGCGGAATTGAAAGAGGTTTTATACTTGATTTGATAAGATTTAAAGCTACTGACAAATGTTGCAGTGTGGCATAGTCCAAAAAGGTTTGCGGAAGGCAATTCTTGGGGTTATCAAATCAAATTTCTGTTGAGCGCATCTTAATAAAATAGCGCATCTTAAACATTCTCATACAATTCTGCACATCTAGCAAGACTTCCGAATGTAGATCGAAAATAGTAATTGTTACATGAGTTTGTTGACGCTGAATGAATCCGAAATAAAGCCCGGCGCTACAGCTTTCCGCCTCATATCTAAAAATGATTCTCTAGCTTTGGATACAGGGTGGGCTGCGGCGGTACCAATAGCTCGAGCTGGGGGAAAGGTGTGTCAGTTACATTTCCAAAACGAGAAGATCACGTATTCCAACGATTAAAATCTATATGGTACTTTCCATGAAAGATATGTATTTTTAGAAATAGTAAAGACATTTAAGACTGATTCCAATCAAAATATGGTTGGGATACATTTTTCAGATGTTGTTCTTCCAATCAGAAGTGAAGAAACGCGGAATTCCAAACCCCCTTTACGGTTCCAGAAATTCAAATAGTAGCTCAAAACAAAATGCATCCTACTCGCTGCATTTATTATACACTCTTACTGCTAGTCTTTTCATCATCACCTGTCTCATCACTTCCATATCCACGGACACTGCGAAAACAGTGGGTTCTTGAACTTGTCCGAACGCAACCAACAACTGAAGACCAAGCATCGCTACTCGCGCAAGCTCAAGCCTTTGCAGATGCAGATCCTAAGTCAATTACATTTCTTGGACAAGTGGGGGATATTCCAGGAACATTTCTATACGAAAGCACACACCTTCATTCTTCCATACAACCATCCACTTCTCGGATATCATCTCGAAAGTTACGTATCCAGCAAAATGACCGGAAGGAAGAGCTAATAGAGCAAAGAAATGAGTCCCAGGATGGCTCAAGCCTGTTGACTGATGCACAGGAGTTTGAACGAAAGGCGGCGTTGTTTTTTGAGGGAACTGGTGTACAAATTCATGTGGAGGAGCAAATTATAAAACGGCGGCAGAGGCGGAAGCAAGTTGGAATCGATGTTGAGGATTCCTCTGTGCATGATCCAGTACTACCACGGCGAAAATCACGAGTAGCTCACCTTGATGGAAGCACATTGCCTGACACCGTACTTTCGTCAGTTCCAAAGAACCCTATGGGATGGAACGATCCATTCTTTCATAAACAGTGGAATCTGGTTCGTTTTTTGAACACCATCACGCTTCGCCTTTGATCTTATACTTTCCTCCCCCACAGTACAACGACGGCTCAAATGGACGCATAGCTGGAAACGACATCAACGTAGTACCAGTCTGGAAACAAAACATCACCGGATCTGGAGTAACCATCACACTACTCGACGACGGCATCGAGCTCGAGCACCCCGACTTCAACACAAACACATTCTCGCTCTCCACCTCATACGACTTCTCAACAAAATCCCCGTCCCCACTTCCTCGCACCCCCGAAGACATTCACGGAACTCGATGCGCGGGACAAATCGCATCAGCGCCAAATAACAGCTTGTGCGGCGTTGGAGTCGCATATGGAGCCCGACTTGCTGGAGAACGCGTGCTTACGGGAGCAACGACAGATGCAGTCGAAGCACAAGCTCTGAATTGGATGAATCAAGAAAACGATATTTACAGCAGCAGTTGGGGGCCTGATGACGACGGGGAAAGTGTAGATGGTCCTGGGCGATGGAGTTCTGCTGCATTGGAACGAGGTGTTCAAGTGGGGCGAGGTGGTAAAGGATCTGTGTTTGTGTTTGCGAGTGGGAATGGGGGTGGGGAGGCGCAGGATAATTGTAACTTTGATGGGTATGCAAACTCGATTTATACTATTGCGGTTGGGGCGATAAATCATCGGGGTGTTATGCCATCATATGGAGAGTTTTGCGCTGCTCATTTGGGAGTTACATTTTCTGGAGGTGCTGGAGTTGGAATTTGGACTACAGATGTGGGTGGTGGGTGTACCGGAGTGCATTCTGGTACAAGCGCAGCAGCGCCTGTGACTGCAGGAATTATTGCACTGATGCTTGAAGCGCGACCTGAGTTGGGTTGGAGAGATCTTCAAGATATTATCGTGAGGAATGGCGACGTAACGGACGAGAACGACAGTAGTTGGTCCATAAATGGCGCTGGTTTGAAAGTCTCGCACAAATATGGATTTGGAAAGTTGAATGCTGACAAGCTTGTTCAAGCGGCGAAATCTCGGTCTTTGTTGCTACCAACACCGCAACTGGAGTTTCGGAAAAAAGCAATTGTGGGGCTCAAGTTTCCAACAATTTCTGTTGGATCAGAGCAAAACGAACCAACATTCAAGTCAGTGATAAGTGTAACACCAAGCAATTTGAAAAATTCAAGGATATCATCCTTGGAACATGTCCAAGTCAAAATACACTTGTTGCACCCTGCACGCCGCTTCTTGACGATTGTGCTAACGTCTCCTGCTGGAACTAAATCTTTTCTCGCAACACCGAGGCCGTTCGATGTATCTACAGACGGTTTTGACCCTTGGACATTTATGTCAGTGCATTATTGGGGTGAAAAGCCATTTGGAGACTGGACGCTTGAAATATTTACCTCAGTTCAAGCTCCACAGAACTTGTTGATAAGCGACGAAGACCAGTTCTACGATTGGACGCTTATATTGCGGGGTACTTGCAATGAGGCCCATATTTTATCATTGGGCATCAAACGAGTGTGCCAAAATGAACCTTATTAAATACCAGTAAAAAGTAACAAATATTAGTTACGTGAGAATTTGAACAACAACAAAAGTAGAGAAAGTATAAGTATTCGGAGTAGGTGGTTCCTTGCAAGTAGTGACAGTTGATGAAAACTGGAGTGTTTGGTTGATAGCTTTTGTGATCGATAGTCTTCATAATAAACGGATATAGAGGTTCCTGATATCTACTTTGACCCATTTAACCTTGCATTGGCACCAGACGGAGGTATGGCTGGAGATTGTTGGGTTCGTTGTTGATTAGAGGTTGATGTAGGTGATGGAATTGGGACAAGAACTGGTTGCGGAGCAGGAATTGAGACAAATGACGGAGGAGGCGCCTGTGCTCTCGCACTGGCAGAAGAAATTGCAGATGGGGGAATATTTGTGCCAGGGCTTCCTGGTTCTGTTGCAGCTGGAGCTGGAGCATTCACAAGTGGTAGACTTTTTTGCTCTGGAATAATTGGTTGCAGACCAAGTTTGCCTCTGCGCTGGTCACGCATTTGCAAGACTTTCCATACAATTATAGAAATCGGCTTTCCCAAGATAAAAGGACACTGTGAGACCTGCAATACAATACACTGCGATGAATCCGTGGATCCACAGCTGAGTTGGGGTGATGTGCACACTAGTCACAAGTGTTTCTGGATCCATTTCACCTGGATGAATAAGCTTGCTTGGATCGTTTGGATCGAATGCGGAAACATCGTGACAGACTTGGATCTTACTCAGCGCTGCGCGTTGCTCGGGGGTGAGGTCTGTAGAGGCCATTTGGGTTTTGCGAGATCGTTTTTTGGAAGCGCGAAGTCAACAAGGTGCAGCGCCCAGGATCCTTGACTTTTTATCCATGACACATTTAATTACTTAAAAGTTTTTTTTATACAGCGCCATGTTATTCAAAGGTATTTATTCTATGTATTCTGTTGCTTTTACAAGACGAAACGAGTGTGCAGTGTGCACATTGGATCCGAGTTTAAGCAAGAAAAATAGCGGAAACGAGGAGGGCCAAACTCATCGCAACAGTTCCAGCATTAGACTTGATGCTGGAAGGGGCAATAGTGGTGGCAGCAGCTCCAGCGGTAGCTGCCTTTGTAACAGTCACTGAGGCCTTGGCGTCACCTGGACAGTTGACGAAAGGAGCCAGTTCTGGAGCAAGACAGTTTTGAACCAACGCACGTCCCTGGTAATTAAGAGATGTTAGCCACTTTGACTATGAATCAATACAATTAAACTACCTCAATGCAGAGAGGAGCGGTAATGGTCTGGACTTGCGAAGTAATACCAGTAGTAATGCTATTGACAGAAGTGAAGTTGAGCTTGTTAACTCCCTGAACGAGTTCAGGTGTGACCAAGGTTGGAAGCAAGTCCAATGCCTTCTGGATCTCAGTCTTGCAGGCCTGAGATTGACCGTTGGTACAGAACGAGTCATACAAGCTTCCAAAGAGGTTGGCAGTCTTCCCGGCATCGACTGGGTAAGGGGAGTTGATGACGCAGGAAGTAAGGGCAGCGCTGAATGAGTTGGAGGCGGCCTTGTCGCAAACGCAGGCAATTGCATTATCGAAAGCGCTGGCTGGTGGCAAGTTGAAGCCGAGGCTGTTGGACGTTGCCGTGGCTGTTGGTATCGCGGAAACAAACGAGCCTACGCAGCGGTAGAGACTGGTGATGTGTGGGCCTACACATGTCATGAGCGATTCAGCAACTGTGCTGTTGACGGTGGTGAGAGCAAGGACGTCAATTGGCATTTGATTGATGCTTTCCGCGAAATCGAATTAATTTCTTAGTCCACCACTTTGGGCGAGCCAAGAAAGTGGACAGCCTTCAACCCTTTTTTTCGCCTCCATGAAATTGCATTAGAGGTGGCTCTAGGCTCTATTCGCGGCTGCGATTGGTCTGAGGCAACGGAAAGACGATTGAGAGCATACGATACTGGATCAACACCACCAGCAACGATCACATGTTATGTTTCTGAGTGGTGTGTGCTGCAAGAAACAGTTTTTGATTTTCTGCATCGGCCAAGACGACGTCCGCAAATAGAAAGCACTCAAATTTTATCATACAGAATTTCAAGATTCAAACAATACAGCGAACAGTCAAGAATCTATCAATCCCTGAAATCCATCGCACCTTTCGAATGGTAACACCTTGATTCACGAAAAGAGTCGAGTTAGCCGAGGAGGCCGGAATGAAAACTTGTGTGGCAGGCACTGGAAGTGTTCGTTGTGAAAAAGCGAAGAACGGGATCACGTGTGCAATCCACGGACGGACGGGAGTGGTCGGAAGCGGAGTTCCGTTCAGTCCTGGTCCAGAATCTCCACGCAACCCCGTCACGCTCACCTTGATGTCGCTTATCACACTTCCAACTACGTACCTCCTGCTTGGGTAAGTTAGTCGGTTCTGTAGTGGAATGGTGAGGGAGTGGGTGCGGACTAACCTGTCGACAGATCACTCAGAGAAGACTTCTCCGTCGTAACAAGGAAGAACAGCTATACTAAAAGACCACACCGGTAAGATGATCACGGGAAACGTAATTGACCCATCTAAATCCCAATTCGCATCACCGGTAGTACTTGCGAAAAAGTCAGATGGATCTTGGCGATTTTGTGTTGACTTCAGAAAACTCAATGCCATGACCATACCCGACCGATACCCACTCCCTCGAATTGAAGAAATCTTTGACGCTGTTAGCAATAAAAAGATTTTTAGTTAATTCGATTTACTCTCAGGTTTTTGGCAAATCCCCGTCGCTGAAGAAGACAGACATAAAACGGCGCTCATATCCAGGACTCTACAAATTCAAAGTTATGCCTTTCGGATTAATTAATTCACCCCCAACATTCCAACGTGCAATGGATCGAGTGCTTTCCGGTCTTAAATGGGTCTTCACCATGGTTTACGTCGATGACATTATAGTGTTTAGTGACTCTGTTGACGAACACTTCAAACACTTAGAAGAGATTTTCAGTAGACTTGAACAGTTCAACTTGAAATTGAAACCAAGTAAATGTTAACTCTTCCATACTTCACTCCCTTTCTTAGGACATGTAATCTCCGAAGACGGACTCAGAAAAGATCCAAGTAAAATGCAGGACCTATGAAATTGGGAACGGCCGACGAGCGTCCCCAAAATGCAACGATTCTTAGGGTTCGCACAATACTCCGACGTTTTATTAAAGACTTTGCTAATATATCAGCACCCCTTTACTGGCCATCTTCCTTGCTATTTCTTCCTTGGACGACCAAACCAAAGGCTGTCTACCGACTTTGGCAGGATTTTCACCATTGATAATACTTTCATAACTGGATATGCTAGTCAACCTTGAACTGAGTATTTGGTTGGGGACGGTACCACAACTCGTCCCCTCCATCTTCTTCAAAAGTGGCACTTTCTATCACATGAGAGCAGTTCAAGATTTCCACAAGTGAATAACACAGAGCTTTCCCCCTTCTTTACACATGGTAGTTGAATTGTGGGTTTCGCGTTCGCATATTCGCATATACGTTCCGAACCAATACTCTCCCAACACTATCAATGAACATTTTGATGATTTGCCAGACAAGAGAAGCCAACAAGAAGTAATAGGGGGAATCTCCCCAAGCACCGGAGCCTTTATTGGATTTTCCAATATCTGCAAAGTTTCCAACCTCCTCCTTTCTTTTCTTCTTCTTCTCCAGCATTTCCTTGAACCAATCAGGCGCTTTCTCTGGGTACTTGACAAAACATGAATCGTCTGAATGGTTTTTCTGGCACCATTTGCATCGTTTCCTCTCGCTACTTGGTCTCCCGTTTCCAGATCGTTGGGCTAGATTTGCCTCTGACTTAACAGCATCATCGTGAGTCTTTACTTGACGTCTTGCCTCATCACGCATTTGCTGAATTATTTTGTCCGGTCTGGAAGTTCACCGCCAGCCAGAAGAGCCTACCTGCATCGCCAATAGAATTGTTCCAACAATTCCTTCTTCACTGATTTGGTCTCCACTCAGTTGAGCCATTTTCGTAATGAGAGTTGATGCGGGACTTAGGAATGGTTCAACATCTCTCGCATCGGTACATTGAAGCGTAAAGTACAGTGGCCCGTATGCCCGCCCAAGATTCGAAAAAGATTTTCCCACCAATCATATTTCTTGACCAATCAGATCACAACCCTTTTCAACTTTTGGAGACTAAATAATATAAGACGCTTTAAAGTATCCATTTATTAAAATGATGTTGTCTAAATGATAAAAGACGCTTTAAGTATCCTTTTATTACAGTGATTGACTGTATGGTTATGGTATGGATGTGGTCAAATGAATGATTACTGGAAGGATCCCTCAGGGGAGTCGTCAAAAGTCTTGCTGCAAAGCTCAGCTCCAAAAACGAACCTACTGGTATACCGGATACTGTCCGAAGTGCCACATTTTATGGAAATTCGAACTGTGGAGAGAACGACGTTGAAGCATTTGAGAATGGTCAAATGTTTTGTTAGAGCTGTTTCATTCTCAGTATGTTCCAAAACTTATCTCACCGTTACTAACATTCCTTCATAGTTCTGAAGCAAAAGAACGCAGAACTCAGGAAAGTAGGTGATTCTGTGGGCAATTCCTCTGGAGGCACTCGACACTTTGATCCAGTTGAACGAAATGGCCGACAAAACACAAGACCAAATAACCCAGCCCCCCAACCCACACTTGTAAAATCATATCAATACGCCTTCATAGTGAGTGCATATACCGCAACAGTTATTGAGTCAGGTATTTACTTCTGTACGTTTTGGTCAATACTAAATTTGTGTTTAAAGGGAAGAGAAAGGGTAGTTACGAGTATACTCCTATCCCAAAGTTTATTCCTCAGCTGGTTGGGACAGCACTTGCCCCTTTCGAAGTGATTTGAAGATCACCGAGAAAGTTGTTCTCGATCCCTTGATCGGAAATAGTTCCTTCCCAAACTCCTGATTACAGTCAAATCAAATCAAAAAGTATGAAACAACATGCTGCAAAACTGCAAGCACGCCTCCAAATAGTATCGGGCTATCAAAGACCCACGCCGATTGGTTTTCCAAACTCGAAGCCAAAGCAGGAATCGGCTGTAACAGTCATACCCCCATGCACAAATAAACCGTATACTCTAAACTTATTGTGCTGATCAAAGGCGCACTTTTCAAATGGCCCTCCACCAACGTAATTCTTTCGTTCCAACCTTCGAAACTTTCGATCTGAAGCCAAGTCTGATTCTAACTCCCTCAAAACACTTTGTACGTGGTTCCTAAGGCTATTTAGTGCTGCAATTTGTCTCCTTATCTTCTGAACCATGTTACTGCAATTCGACAATCTTTGCGGAGGTAGTCAGTCATTGATCTATACCCGGAGCTTGCACCTATATCATTCCGGTATTTCTGAATTATTCGAATGATTTCTCAGTCTGCTTGAGCCTTCTCCTGTTGCGAGAATCTTGCCTGAAATTGGGTTGTTTCAGGTACTTTTCGAATTGTCGCTTTCTGTGATTTCACTCAGTAACCCTTAACTTCAAATAAAGAACCCACATTTTTAAGTATTTCTCAAGCTCCAACTCATGTCGTATATCTGTGTACTTTGATCCACTCCAAAAATAGAACTCAACTCGATAGTTGATCTTTCGCAGACAATAGTCTTGTGCCCCTGTGTGGGATGTACAAATACTATTTGCACGTTGCTTTTCACACAACAAAGACACTGTGATTGAACAGGTGTGGCGTCAATTATGGGAGCCACCGACAAGTAATTCAACTCCTCCACAACAGCGTCAATATCAAGATCATCTAGCCTAAGATATTCACGAAAGATAGTCATGAAGGTAACTTTTTTCCCCTAATCTCAATAGTGTTATAGTGTCCCACTCTGTACGTTTTATTGGCATTTGTCTTTGATTGAATGAAAGTGATGTTCTTTTGCAACTGATTGATGCATGCACACTCATTTCCACCGCTCGTAACTCCAGACTTCATACTCTCACACAGTTTATTATGTAAACAATGGTAAACCAGCAATTGCACCGTGCCTTGTTGTACTGTCCCTTGTTGCTGTTGTGAAGTAATGAATCTGATTGGTCAAGAAATATGATTGGTGGGAAAATCTTTTTTGAATCTTGCGCGGGGCATATGGGCCACCGTAGTAAAGAACTCCCGTTGAAGTGTAACTCAAGTAACCCAGTCTTTTCCTCCATAAGTCGCTTGTAAATTGTTCCAAATTAGCTGTGTGGATTGGGATTTGTTGATTGGCATGAAGACATTGTCTGACAAGAATCGAACTAGGCATTCCTTCGCCGTTGTATCCAGCTTATTCCATTCAGCTAATTTTGTAGGTTCTGTAGTGCTTGGAGATATGAACCTTCCTTCCTTAAGTCCCGTAATGCCTTTCAAAGCCAAATAGACCAGAAGTCGCTTGCTCCAGACTGCATAGTTCCCAATTCCTTCCAGGATTGGGTATTTCACACAATCATCAGAGTCCTTCTTGTCAGCCATGTTGGATGGACAGGTCAGTGAGGATGGATGGTGGTGGTCTTGTTAACTGCAGATGTCGAACTGAGATGTCGACTCGCCCAAACTCAATTGCAGATCAGATACTCTTAAGCGTAGCCTCAGTTAGTTGTTTGACAACAAGATAAGTATTTATTCACCTGATGTGTAGCCGAAGTTAGTCGTTTGACAACAAGATAAAAAAGAAGACAAAAGAAATTTGACAACATAACCAAACATCCAACTGTCAGAGGTCCTGTGTGGTCACCTGTGCGGTAAGGAACGTTTCGTAGAGAATCTTATTTTTGATACTGAAACCCCCAAGACACACAGGTCCCGGTCCGTTCTATTTATATACATTACTAATAAACACACTCATATTCCATTTCGTACTTTAAATTGAGATGACTTCTAATATCAGTCTCTACTACTGTAACTGACTAGGTACACTCTCTTCCAATGATGTACGCTTGGCATCTCCCATGTTCCCATGGTAGGTGACCAAGTACTCTATTGGAACGTACTGGATCTATTGGAACGTACTGGATAATGTGTCTAAATGTTTACTAACGCGTACTTTATTATTAACAGGTTAGTTTCACCGAACAGAGTTAATCTCCAGTGTGTAAAGCCATATTGGCGTTACCCGGTTTACCAGATACTCTGACACCAACAAGGGGATCTGACGGAGGGAGGGTTGCGGACTTCTCTTTTATTCTTTCTTTATTTATTTGTCATTATCTGGTGGCTGTGTGGTAAGAAGCACTGGAAGGGGAAAATGTAAAAATAGAAACTACCTTGTGAACAAAGCAGCATGCAAACGGGCTTCGTTGGTGGAGGGCGTCTGGAAAAGGACGGGACGCCACCCGACATACTTGAGCGAGGTGGCCTAGGCACATTTCTCCCCCCTTTTGAGCGTGGTGTCTAGCTTGAGTGTCAGGTTGACCTCCTGTAAGGGATGGAAGGGAGGCACCATGACTGCAGGCATGTAAGGACAGGAGGGTTAGTACAGGTTTCAAAGCTGGATGGTTTACCACCTATCCAGACCCGCGCTATGGGAATAAGGGACTGATCAACAATCAACCGGGGATCATTGGACAGGTTCGGTGGATGTGGACCGAGGACAATGATCGACTGCAGATGCAACCAGGATGGCTTGCGACAGGGATTCGCTGAAATGTGGGCTTGGACCTACTGGAAGGACTGTGGGAAGGAGGGGACTTCCACTGGCGCATCCAAGATGCGGGAATTGGCGATAAGGTGATGTTTTCCTTTTTTATGTATGATGAGTATGATACTATTGACTACGTGCTAGGTACCGTTACATCGGACATGGACAACCTGACATGCTTGGCGACGGCCGAGCCGGTATCCCGGTCACAGACAATGGATACGTTGTTGTGTTTACTTTGGGCAATTACATCACTTCTGATTGGTACGCCCTCACAATCAATGACAAGACTCTCCAGCTGTCTTGGTACACTGGTAAGGAGGCACTTGGTTCTGCCACTTTCACTGGCACCAAGCGCAGAATACGTGATGGTGCTACTAATGTTGTCAATATTATCAACGTTGCTGCTGCTTTGGGTCCTGCAGTTGCTACTACTACTAATGCTGCTGTCCCAACCGCTGCCCCCACTGTTGTTTACAGTCAGTACCAAGCTGCTGATAACAAGGCTCCTGTTGCCACTCAAGCCAAAATTTGTACGCTTCCAGTGCTGATATGGTTTTTTCCAGATTTGCTGGTGTCGTTGTCCTTACAATTGCCATGATGATTTAAATTGTCTTTTTATGCGACTGCCTTGTAATTTTTTTAACGTTTTTCGCTCCTTCAACCTCGTAGAATAATAGTACTATAGATCAACAACCTGTCTTCTGACTCCTTTCAAAGAAGATTTGCTGCCCCCTGTTTCATTGACTTATCAGCAAAAGGCGATATTAAATGTATTAAGCACAAGATTAAGAAGACAGAAGGTAAATGATCAAATCTTGGGTTGAGGCATAGCTTTTGCGATACCATACGCTGCTCCGCTGGCAACTCCTCCGACAATCATCATTTCCACTAGAAGAGAATTGATTAATTCTTAAACGCTTAAAACAACAGACTCACAAGCAGACTGGAACTTCTGTTCAACGCCGAGAACGCTGGCTTTAACGTAACCAAAAATGAAGAGAACAACAAGCGTACTGGCAATAGAGACATAGAATGCCGTTGACGCATTTGCGATCACCATATAAGGAAAGAGAGGAACTAGCCCACCCATGAAGTAGCTTCCACCAATCGTCAACGCAGAAATCCACAATCGACTTGAGTCCGGCTTTTCCATATTCAACTCAAACTTCATCATGAATTCCACCCACTCAGTAGGATTATTTCTCATCCGTGTAATCAACGGTTGAACGTCTTCCTTTGTCATTCCATATGGCTCAAAGATATCAAAGATTTCCTCCTCCTCCTTATCTGGTACTGTCCGGACTTCATGCCACTCTCTCTTCTCTTCTGCATTGTAATGCTCGATTTCAGACCGTCCAGCAAGATATCCTCCAAGACCCATTGAGATGCATCCAGCTACAATCTCCGCCATTCCAGCAAGCACAACGAATCGGGAATCGCCCAACGACGCAAGTCCAGCAGTAAGTGCGAAAGGAACAGTGAGCCCATCGGATAATCCGACGACAATGTCCTGTGATTGATAAGCGGTTCAGTAAGGGATGAGGTGAACAAGGCTTCTTTACCCGCACAATCTCAGCACCTTGGAAGTGCGGTTCAATGTTCAATGAGGATGTATCGTCACTCTTTACTTTGGCTTTGGTGAGACGGGATCGAATGTACAGGCCAATTAACGCCACCACGGCAAGTCCAAAGATGGATCCAACAACTGCTCCGATAATCATGAGTTGATGGTCGGTTTCTGCATTTGCATCGGTGGCAGAAGCTGTTGAAGACATTTGGTTTCTTGGCAAAGATTTCAAATTGGAAAGGATGAGACAAGCTTGCAGACCAACTTTGAGACAGACGTGGCACGAAATTCAAATCGTGGGGCAATGATTAGTACTAGAAAAGTTATGGCACTCCCAACTGAACTCGTTTCTGCGATTCTTGTCTTTCTTGATCCGGATCATGTACTTCAGCTAAGATTAGTGTCACGGACATTCGATGCTGTAATTCTGGATCCAGTGTTTGCGAAGAAGGCCATGTTTAGGCATTTTGGGTATAACGTTGAGCCTCAGGCTGTTTTGAGGCACGGACCCTTCTTTTACTGGCCTAGTGTGTTCCAAGAAGCCTATTCGATGCTCTATTTGGTGAATGACGAGTATTTGGAGGCCCAAGTGTCTTCCGCTAAACCAATTACTTTGTCACCTTGCTTTGGATCCCTTACAAACCTTCAATTCATTCAATGCAATAATTGTGGATTCAGTGGATCAATTCCGGTCGAATGGAGCTCGTTGGCGTCTCTCACTGTCCTCAGCTTATCCAATAACAAACTTGATACGATCCCAGATGAATTCGGGAATCTATCGAATCTCCAACGTCTCTTTCTTTCAAACAATCTCATTGACCGCATACCTTCCACTTTCAACCAACTGAGAAACCTTACAAGTCTGTACCTTATAGACAACAAACTCACTCATCTTGACCCAGTCATCTGCACTCTCCCCCGCCTATTCATCCTAAGCCTCTCTCGCAACCAAATCTCCTCCACAATCCCAGAAACCCTCACAGCCATGCCCATGCTCACTACCCTCGACCTATCCCACAACAACCTCACAGGCCCGATCCCAACCACATGGACATGCAACTTGCTCAGCGACTTAAACCTCTCTCACAACAACCTAACTTCCCAAATACCTTCATCCCTTTGCACCCTCCCCCGCCTCCACACCCTAAACCTCTCTTACAACATGCTTACAGGCCCAATCCCCGAAACTTGGCCGTCCCCACACATCACAACTCTAAACCTGTCCCACAACGCATTAACGCACACAATCCCTGCCTCCCTCGCCCGCATATTCTTTCTGAAAGAGCTTGATCTGTCGGAGAATGAGTTGACGGGGGAAGTACCGGAGGGGTTTTCGGGGAGTAGGTGTCTTGTTTGGGTGGATGGGAATTATTTGAGGGGGCTTGGGAGGGCGGGGACGCCGTTGAGGAGAAGGATGGGGAGATTTGGGAAGAGGGTTGGAAGTCGTGTTTTTAATCGGGTTATTGTTTTGGAAGGAGATGGTACTTCGGGTGGTGAGAGTGTTGGCAGTGAGGGTGGAGGTGAGGGTAGAGTTAGGGGGTCAGGGTTGAGTGAGGTCGTTGGTGGAGACGACGAGGACGAGAGTGATTATGATGACGAGGATGATGAAGAATATGATGAAAATGAAGATAAAGAGGAAGAGGAAGGTGAGACAGATGTGGAACTATAAGATACCGTGTAAATACAGTTTATTTTGAGGGTAAAAGTGGTGTAGATGACAGACAATTCGGCAAGGCTTTTCAGTGAACGAGAATCTGTTTGCAACATGTGACATTTGTGAGGTATTTCCAGTTCCTTCCAGTGTTGGTTTCCCATTTCAATTAAATATTTATAAGTTTAAGAGAGGGTATGTAAATTAGTTAGTGGCATCATGGCGAAGCAAAATAAACAAGAGCCGCACGCAGACCGCGGACAATAATACTGAAGAAGAATACAGAATAGTTAAATTTTATAATTCTTCAGCTATATTCGCAACAGGGTACAAAAAAATTCGAAAAAAGTTCACCACAATCTCTCATTCTGCGACAACTCGACACTAATCTTCTCCAAACTTCCAAACCGTTCCAACATCCCCGCATACACTCTCACATACTCTGGCTGTGGAGTCGCCACAACTTTAAGAGCAATCTCAGGGTCATACGGCACGTAACTTTTTTTCGCCAACTCGGCTTCATCCAACACAACTCCTCCATCCCGTTCAATAATTTGCTCGGCTTTATCAGCGCACAACAAGCCATGTGCAGCACGTAAGCAACCACCATACGCTGCTGCGTTCGTTGAAATGGCAGGGTTGTCGACCAAATAAACGGGAACATTGAACACATTCGCGAGGACTTGAAGGATGCTGTCGTTGGCGGATGCTCCACCACTGACTAGAATCCGATTGATTGATGTGACTCCCAAGAAGCGCGCGTGGTGCTGGAGACGCAAGCAGTGGGTTTCTACTACTGCACGGACTTGAACTTTATGTGGGACGGCCGGGTCTTCTGGAACACGGTGTGGAGATGGAGTAATTGGCCTTTTCGAGCTAGGTGCAAACACGTGCGTGGCGGGTTTGGCTGTTGGTGGCGTGATTTCTGGGTCTGGATGGAAGAAGCCGAGGTAGCCCAAGTTTCCTGGAGGTGTTTGACTGAGTACCTTGTTGAATTCATCCCATGTTTGTGGGAAGCAGCATTTGTCTCGGATTGCCTGTTGATGTCGACGTATTTGTTTAACTTCATTGTTTTCAGGGAATGGCTTGAAACTAACCTCGCGCGCTAGAGACCCATTCTTGAAACAAAGCATGACGATAAAAGTGGATGGATCCACAGGATTAACCAGAACATGTCCTTCACCTCCAGAAGGACGGCAGTGAGCGGCTTCCACAACAGCGAATGCGGTATCTGACGTTCCCAGGGAAATAGCCAAATCCCCCGGAGCAGAGATACCAAGTCCAGCTAGTGTAGATGGATTATCGCCCGTGAATGGAAACAGCTTG
Organism: Rhizoclosmatium globosum; assembly: GCA_002104985.1. NCBI lineage: Eukaryota > Fungi > Chytridiomycota > Chytridiomycetes > Chytridiales > Chytriomycetaceae > Rhizoclosmatium > Rhizoclosmatium globosum. Next base: position 184,438 of record MCGO01000041.1, on the reverse strand, counting down.
CAGTCAGGTGAGAATCCAAATCGTTCAACAAAGTAGTTTGATATCGTTCCTGGACCGTGTTTTAGTGCAATGTCTACATATCCTCCTCATAGAAGCCGTTTGCCAATGCCCACAGCTCCAAACTCTTAAATCGCCCAAATTTCTCTGAATTGCGTCTCTGTCTCTTCTTTTTGTCATCATTCGCTGCCGCTCGCAAATTCGCTTCCCTCTCGGCTCTATCTTCTCGCTAAATCATCATCTCACTGAAAGGATGGAGTACCTATAGGCATGTAAGGAACTTGAGGAGGCCCCAACAAAAGCTTGATGACATCCCCGGTGGTAGAACGACCGGCAATACCAGCAAGAAGAGCAGGAACCCATTGCTTGGATTTAATATCCAAAAGATTCATTCCAGACGCGTCGGAATGATCAATGCCAATGTATCTGCCAGCAAGAAGAGAAGGAATCATTGACGAAATGAGTGAGATGCGTTCACAGACAGAAAACTCTGGATTTCTAAGCTCGACAATTTTAGCAATTTGGTTTCCCGTGAAGCGCTCGTAAGCACGAGAGCCAGTCAAGTTTGCGAGTGGACCTGGGCCACCGACGTGGTCTTCGAGCGCACGACACCATTTCTGTTTTATGGGTTAGTTTAAAGAAAGGAAACGAAAAGGGAGAGAGTATAAGAGTATATGGGGTTACCGTTGATGAGCTGTCCATCCAAATTGGAGCCAAGGGCAGGGCAAAAGCATCCGCCAACTGGGCAGCCAATGCCACATTTGGATCCAAGTTTTTCAAGAGACCCTCAGCACCTTTCGTCCAAAAGACGGAACCGTGTTGCTGACCGCACCTTTAAGAGAGAGTAATCAAGAATCAGCAACAACCACCTTTGAATCACCACCACCTCCTATTAAGTTAAGGTTAAACCAGCAAAGAACACCCACCCAGACACCGCCTCAATTTCACCCAAATCAACGCCTTCTTCTTCAACAAGCGCCACCAACAACTTCTCGAGCGCCGCCGCAAACATTCGCGATGGCGCCAGAACCTCGTCGCCGTTCCGAACAAACGGCGACCCAAAGCCAAGTGTCGCAAGGGACACGCTCGCCGTCGCAACAATTGCAAACTCAGAATCGCTGATCACGCCAGAGATGCTCTGCGTTGACACGTCGATTCCAAGATACATTCTTGAGTAGTTTCAAGAAAAGAATCAATTGAAAGAACCTACTCACTCAGACATGGACCAGCAGCCTAGGGCTTACATTCCTAGTCCTCGACTGCCACGAATCAAGGCCTGTGTTGAATGCAGGCGACACAGAAGAGGCTGTTCAAAGGAGAAGGAAGGCTGTCAAGCGTGCAAGGTCCGTGGATTGACCTGTCTTTACATCCTGGACGAGTGAGGCATCTCCTTTGTTGGATCACCTGTTCCTGACTTGCAATTACAGACCCTCTGTTTCTGCTGCTCCTGTTCCTCTGCCCGCTTTCATTGCTGCTCAGAACCAAACAGTTACTGGTCAGCCACAAGCTCCTCAGCTATCGCAAATCAACATCAACAATAACAATGACATTCTATTCATGAGCGATTGGCTCAATCCGTCTCCTTTTCAACCGCCGTCTATGCTTGCATCTGATTCAACCCCATCTATGTTTCCCTCCACTTCACCACCTTCAAACGCCACCAACAACGATTGGTCGTTTCAATCTCTTGACATGCCTCTACTTCAATCACAATCTGCATTTCCACATGACCCTCAACTTCTCCCCACCAACACAGCCACTATTGCAACCACTCACCAAACTCCCCTCCAACACTACATATCAGCCCTCGAAGCCCCCCTCTCCAATACAAATCAATCATCATCAGCAGCAACAACATGGGAACTCGAAGATTCATCCCTCCTCCCCACGTTCGATGACTGGCTCCTCATATTCCAGGACTACGTCGGCCCCAATGGAATCCGTGCAACCCCATTCACGTATTTTGATTCAGACGACTTCTTGACCCACTTCTTCCAAAAACCGAGCATCCTTCGTTTGATCCAATGTGCTCTCTCAGCGAGTTATACGGGTGCACCTGAAGATGTGAAAGTATCGTATTACAAACGTGCGCGGAAGGCTCTTGTGCGTGCGTCGGATGTCATGGAAACTCCTACAGTGGATACAGTGCTGACGTTGTACTTGCTCTATGACTTCTCAATGATTGAAGGTCAACCTGTCATTGGACGGCAGTTTCTGTTTATGGCGGGTCGGTTGGTTCTTGAACTTGGACTTCATGTTGATCCGGATTTTGAGTCTGTGTCGTCGTCGAATGATATTTTTTCGGAGGCTGCGTTGATTCAGGTTGATCAAATGGATGAACGGGAGAAGGAGAGGCGACGGCGAGTGTTTTGGGGTGTTGTGCGTGCTTTGGTTTCTGTGCAGATGCTTGCTACGGATCCGTTCGAGTTTGATCAAGAGATGCAAGGATTCTGGGGGACGGTTGATTTGACGAAAGTCAAAGGGCCACAGCAAGTGTACGCGCCACATCCAGTCTTTGCGATGGAAGCCGTACATATTGATTGCGCTCTCTTCTCTCTCATCTACGAAATCAAGAGAGCCTACGCGACTCCCCCCGTTGGAACCGTCCAAGAACTCATACAATCCATGGAAACATTCGGCCTCTCAACCCGCCTCGCAACCGTCCACCACTCCATCCCCGTCGACTATTTCCTCCTCTCCACATCCCCAAGCCGCCTAACCCGTCCCGACATGGACCGCTTCATCGACCAAATCAAAAACGCACGTCCAGTCGCATCCATCCTCTCCCTCAACCTCGCCCTCCTAACAAGCATATCAGTCCTCCACCGCCCCGTCCTCTTCCTCACAAGCTTACCCTGCTGCCACCCCTTAATCCTCGACGACGCCACACGCGCCGTGCTGACACAGTGCATACAAGCGTGCGTCACGTCCGCGTATCGAATCATAAACCTGTTCCTCTTCAGCCACGACATCCTCAAAGGCGTTATTAACCCGACGACGCCGCTGTCGACGGACGTCATGGCGTCGTTCCATGTGAGTGGCGGGGAGTTTGCGGTGATGGAGGCGATGATTGTGTTGTGGTTTGTGACGTGTCGGATGGAGGGGTCGTGGTGGCCGTTTGTGGATGTGGAGTTGCGGACGGGGTATCAGGTTTTGAGGGGTGCGTTTTTGAAGTTGGGGGATATGCAGAGGGAGAGGGGCGTTGAGGCTTCGGGGATTATTGCGCCGCTTGTGCGGTGTGTTGAGGCGATGGTTAGGGAGATGGATGCGGTGAATGGGTGGGTTGGTGGTGGGAGTGGGAGTGGTGGAATTGGGGATGAGGTGGATTCTGTTGAGTTGGGGATGAAGGTCATGTCGATTGGTGGGGATGAACATAATGTGAAAGAGAGTTTTGTGGCGGATCCGTGGGGGTATCTTGGGTTACTTGGGATGGAAGTGGATGGAAGGGTTCGGTGGAGGGGAAGGACGGAGGATAGTTGGAGGTTATTCTGGAAGTTGAATTCTTGAGTGCCATAGTTTGAACTGTAATGTATAAAGGTAGATTTTCTATGTCGATTGTTTTTGGGGTAGATCTCCATTTTTCTTCTTTCCCCAATTCACATCAAATCGAACAAACCAACCAAACAATGAAGTTGTTTGAGCAATCGCAAACACTAAACTACTCATGGGATGTTGTGACGACGGCCAACTGGATCAAATACCCAAATGAAGTGAGCACCCATGTGCTCTCAGTCGACATCCTAGACCGATCCGTGGACGCTGTGACAGGCGTACTCCGAACTGAGCGCCTCATTTGCTGCAAACAATCCGCGCCGTCTATTCTGCGAACCATTGGAATCCCAATACCCGAAGTTGCGTGGTTCCGCGAAGTATCGTACTTGGACCCAAAGACGAGGGAGTACACGGCAACATCAGTCAACCTGACGATGCGCAATATAATGGTTGTAAAGGAGACGTGTGTGTACAAAGAGATGCGCGAGCGGATGGAAGAAGTCAAAGTGATGGCCAAGAAGGTTGAAGACAAGTTTGATGAATTGAAGAAGGAGGTTGTTGAGCGACCTGGTCTGTTGGCCTCGTTGAGTTCACGCGGCTTCTTCTTTGGAAGTGGAAGTGGAAGTGGAAATGGGTCAGGGAACGGAAGCGACGCTCCCTCAATCCAAGTTGTTGCCTCGTCAAACGATGAAACACTTTCACAACCACAACCAACTCACTCAACTCAGTCAACGTCAATGATGAAACCATCTGCTTCAACGACCTCATTCGCTTCTTTCTTTTCTCGGTCCTCTTCTTCCTCGGATTTGACCGCCGAACACGAACTAGAACCTCAATCGAATCTGACCGAATTTATTCAAACTGCTGAATTCCATGCGCAAGTAGGAATCTCGTCTGTGAAGCGGATGATGGAGGATGCTGCTGCCTCGCGATTCCAGGCGAATGCTGCGAAGGGTCTCAAGGGCCTTGAAAGTGTGATTCTGAGGGTGCTTGAGGAGGCGAAGCAGTTGGATGGATAGCATAGTATCCCTTCGTGAAAATACAATACATGATTATATTAAGACAGGACAGTACAGCTAATTCAATTTAATACAATTAAGCAGACGCCGAAGCAGAGGCAAAGTCCCGCCTGAGTTCCTTCACAACCGCCGAAAGAGCCTCTGGATCCACGCCCTGTTCAATCAAAGCAACACACACAGCAAGCGCGTCCTTGTCCAGTCCCGTTTCGAGAAGTTGCGATACTTGGTGCACAATCGACAGTGCTTCTTTGGCAGCTGCTTGTTTGTCCATGTTTTTACAGACAAATTAAAAGTTAAGAACAAATGTCTGATTTGGATGCGTATGTCCTCCTACTCCAAGTCTACTTACCGCCTGTCCTAACGCCCCCTTCCCCTTCCCTCCCTCAATAATAGCCAGATTGAACAGCTTAAGCGCTGCGAACCAATCACCGAAGCCCAAGTCAGGGACCTGTGCCTCAAAGCCCGTGAAATCCTCATCGAAGAGTCAAACGTCCAAAAGATCCAGGCGCCTGTCACTATCTGTGGCGACATTCATGGACAGTTTTATGATTTGATGGAACTCTTTCGTGTCGGTGGAATGTGTCCTGAGACAAACTATTTGTTTATGGGTATGCTGCTATCCATTCTCTCTGTCTACTACTTCAGATGTTATGGGTTTTGAATTGCGGTGTGGATTAAGAAGTGGTTGGAGGTGGATGAAGGAGACAGACGGAGGGTATGAACTGCGCGAGGGACTTCTGAAAGCAGATTGGATGATGCAGGATGACATCGATTGTCAGGAGAAATGAAGCCAAAAGAGTTGGTGTCATCGCATTAGTATGGAACTGCCGGCCAGAATTGAGGGACATAACACATCGGAGACAGATAATCGGACATTCATACACTCTTCGACCCATCAACAACAACTCTACTTACATTACATACAGGCGACTTTGTAGACCGAGGCTTCTACTCTGTCGAAACTTTCCTCCTTCTCCTCGCCCTCAAAGTCCGGTACCCAGACAGAATCACTCTCATCCGTGGAAACCACGAATCCCGTCAAATCACACAAGTCTATGGGTTCTATGACGAATGTCTCAGGAAATATGGGTCCGTCAATGTTTGGCGGTACTGCTGTGATGTGTTTGATTACTTGTCGCTTAGTGCTATTATTGATGGACGGATTTTTTGTGTGCATGGTGGGCTTTCGCCGGCTATTAATACGCTTGATCAGGTTTGTTGTTCTTCATGTCTGAGAATACTATTGCGACGAGCGAGTAATGTGAAGAACTTGTTCCCATCACATTGACAGATACAATGAGCGAAGCGAAATATCATTTGTGAAGCATCTTTGTTATTAGGTTTAATTTTGGTTACTAATTGATCCAAAATAGATTCGCGTGATTGATAGGAAACAGGAAGTACCGCATGACGGTGCAATGTGTGATTTACTATGGAGTGACCCAGAAGAAATTGATGGATGGGGTTTAAGTCCACGAGGAGCGGGATACCTCTTTGGTGGAGACATTGTGAACCAGTTCATACATACCAACAAATTAGACTTGATTGCTCGTGCGCATCAACTTGTTATGGAAGGATGTAAGGACTCTTGCTTTAAATATGGTCCGTGTAGTAACCGATCGACAGATAAACTCATGTTCAAGGATACTATTGTGACAGTATGGTCTGCACCAAATTACTGCTACCGGTGTGGGAATGTTGCGGCGATTTTGGAGTTTGATGAGAACCTGAAAACAAATTACAAGATCTTTGAGGCTGCACCACAGGTGATTGATTTGAAGTTTCGAAAGGAGTTGGATATTCAAATTTGATGAACAGGATTCACGAGGACTTCCCGCAAAGAAACCTGCGCCAGATTACTTTTTGTAGGAACAAGCGCATTCTTTGGGACACGTATTGCTATTATTGTTTATTTTAGAACTTTGGTAGTTCATATTTGGATTGGCTTACTGTAATATATGGCTTGGACAAATTCTCATTGTTGACATTTTGTTATCGGTGGGTGCTCTGTTGTTAAAGTAAACACAGCCACAAAGTGACGTTGAAATGCAACATCAATGCACTCAATGCCACCTATGCAAGAGCCGCTCTTCAGCTAGACCTTGCTCTTTCTGTGATTCTCTCTCAAAGTAAGTGCGATGTTCTCGAATGAGGTTGGCAATCATTGACAAAAACGTCAGTCCAACAAAAGTCGACACACAATCGCAGCTATTACTCTCAGAATGGCTGATGAAGACTCCATCATACTTGCCGTTGTTTCCTTCAACTCCTCCTCAATTGAGTGCTTCATTTAAGCAGAATGGAGTGCTTTTCCAACCACTATATCTCCAGAATACACTATCCACATATGAAATCAAAGAGGAATCCATTGGACCGCTGGACATTGAAGACCGCGATCTGCTTCCGACGTTGGAAGACTTCGAACTTGTTTACAACGATCTCACTCGAAACGGAACCATCTGGCCTCCATCCATGTTTTCATTCGACGCAGAGAGTTTCTTAGTCAATTTTTATTCGGCTGAGCCGGCGTTTCGGTATGATTGCGATTTCGATAAGCGTATTTTTAAATGTAACCCTGACAGACTCATTCAATGTGCCACTTCTGCATTTTACGCATTTCCCCCAAAGCCGGAAACTGTTCAGCTATCATATTATAAGCGAGCCAAGAAAGCAATCGATCGAATTGCAACACGAAAGCCCACGTTTCAATCAGTGCAAGCTTATTACGCCATATATGGCTTTGCGTATGGTAAATAATAATTATTAATTGTTTTATAACTGAAGTTGTGTAGATAAAGGCCAACCCCTTGTTGCCTTGGAGTTTCTGCAAAAAGCCATGTCGGCTATGATTGAATTACGGATGGACTTTGATCCAGATAATTCCCCGTGGCTATTGCCACTCAATTTGACGTCACGACAGAAGGAAGAGAGGAGGCGGACCTTTTGGGTGATTTATCGACAAGCAGTGTATGAAAAGGCAGTTTCTTTTACGGAAATGCGCATCCTAATCGATATCACTGCCATGAAAACTGCATCTAATATTATCGGCCACGAGTTGGAGTCTTCGGCCGTGGAGTTGGCCTTGAAATGGGATGCCATGATCCTGAACCAAATAGCGTTGATTAAGTATCACTACTCAATCCCTCCAAAGGAAGTCTCAGAACTGCTAAAATCAGATTACATACAGAATCAATACGCCACTTTGCGTAATCTTTTTGCTACTATGCCGCCAGAACTACTCCTAAAATCGCAAAGTCCACTACATATTACTCCAGATGAAGGAGTTGTCATTGTCACACAAATTCTGAACAGGAAAGATAGTAGAATACCAATCATATACGCGCATATGGTGGCCGCAGTTTCTGTACTACACCGACCACTTCTCTTCTGTACAGCTTTGAAAACCTGTCATCCATTGTTAATAAGCCTCAAACTAAGACGCAATATTCTTGATGCTTTGACGAGATGCCTTCAGTCCGCATATCGAATTCTCAGTCTATTCATGTTCTTGGAATTCGTGAATGAAGGAACTTTATGTGCAGATAAAATCCCCGAAAATATGCGATATTTAGTTTCCGGAGATTTTTTTGCGTCGGCACTGTTGGAGTCTGCCAATGTGTTGTGGTTTGTCAAGTGTCGAATGGAACCTGCATGGCTTACATTTATTCCACTGCCACTCGCTGATATAATGCCGAAAGTTTCGGAACTTGAAAGATTTTTGAGTCGGTTGAAGTACACAGCTCTGCAGGAAAGAGACGGAGCAATGAATCCACTTGCCAAAACGGTGGAAGCCATGATTAGTGATATGAATTTTGTTGATGGAAAAGAACATGCGGCAGACAAGTCAAAAGAAATTGAGGGTATTGAGATTGGTATGAAAGTAATTGCTTTGGATGAAGATGCAACAGTGGCGAATGCAAAGCAAGTTGAACCCAAGGCATTTATGGGCCTGCTCGGGTTGGAAGTTGGAAGTGGAATCCGGTGGAAGGGGAGGAGTGAGGAGTCGTGGAGACTTTTTTGGAAACTGAATGGATAATGAATGAAGTTGACTATTAGTAAATATATCCATTGTATAGAACGGTGAATCTCTTCAGTGTATTTAATTTGAGTTTCGTTTTTGGTGTGGAGATTCGATATACCCGCCACAAATCCAGTCCTTTCCATTGATGCAACCCGAAATCACTGGCTATCAGCACTGCAAGCAGTACCCGTTGGATGGAACTTGTTCCTGCTGCCAATCTCCATCAAAGTAGGCATTATGTCAACATCTCCCTCCAATCATTTATCAAACCCACAGCTCTTCACACGGTGCCTCACATTCCCAGTTGCTTCTCTCCGAATGGCTCATGAAACCTCTATCATATCCGCCATTGTTTCCTCCAACTCCTGGAGAACTTATCTCGACCAATGCTTGTGGTGGAATGCCCTCATCGAATATCCCAATCTATTCTGGCCCTCTATATCATCCGAATATGAAATTTGCATTTGATATCAAAGAAGACACTCATGGATTGTTGGAAATCGAAGACCGGGACCTTCTTCCGACATTGGATGACTTTCATCTTGTTTACAAAGATCTCACTCAGAATGGATCAACCTGGCCCCCGAAAGTAGATTCCTTCGATGCCGAAAGTTTCTTACTTGGTTTTTATTCGGTTGATCCGGCATTTCGGTGAGAATCTCATCAACTTGTGGTTTTCCTTACGACTTTTTGATAGGCTCATTCAATGCGCCACGTCTGCTTACTATTCATACCCAGTTATTCCTGAAACTGTCCAGCTATCATATTATAAGCGGGCCAAGAAAGCGATGAATCGCATTGTAACACAAAAGCCCACACTTCAAACCGTGCAAGCTTATTACGCCATTTATGGCTTTCTGCTTGGTAAATAATAACATAACTTTTCATTATTTTTTTCACTGAATTTGTACAGATAAAGGCCAACCTCTGGTTGCCTTGGAGTTTCTGAAAAAAGCCATGTCCGCCATGATTGAATTACGGATGGACTTTGATCCAGATGATTCACCGTGGCTATCGCCACTCAATTTGACGTCACGACAGAAGGAAGAGAGGAGGCGGACCTTTTGGGTGATTTATCGACAAGCAGTGTATGAAAAAGCAGTTTCTTTTGCTGAAATACGCGTCCCAATGGATCCTGCTTCAATGAAGGCTCCATCGAATGTTATGAACCTTGGACTTGTATTCTCGAAAATGGAGACCAAAACGTGGGACAGCTTGATCCTACACCAAATGGGATTGATCAAACAGCACTATACGATTCCGTCAAAGAGTATCTCGGAACTGTTAAAGTCAGATTACACACGGAATCAATATACCACTTTGCGGAACCTTTACTCGTCGATTCCTTCAGAACTCCTTCTGATTTCACAAGACCCAACACATGTTTCGCCAGTTGAAGGTGCTGATTTTGTCGCTCAAATTTTAAAGGTGTCTGATAAAGGAATTCCGCCTCTAAATGGGTTTATGGTCGCTGCAGTTTCTATACTCTACCGTCCGATTCTCTTTTGTACAGCATATAGAGCGTGCAATCCGTTGGTCATTAGCCTCGAACTGAGACACAATATTCTGGAAGCCATTACAAAATGCTTGCAATCTGCCCATCGAATTGTCACTCTATTCATTTTTTTGGAATCAGTTTATGAAGGGAGATTATTCATCGATCAAGTTCCTGAAAACATGCGAACGCTCTTTTTCCCTCATTTCTCTTCTGCTCTTGTAGAAGCTGCAATTGTTCTGTGGTTTATCAAGTGTCGGATGGATTCTGCGTGGCTTGCTTATGTTCCTTTACCCCTCAAAGACATAGCACCCAAGGTTTTGGGGCTTGAGCGATATTTGAATCGGATAAAATCTGTTGCTCGGAAAGAAGGAGAAGGCGCTATGAAACCACTTGCTAAAACAGTAGAAGCAATGATATTTGAAATCAATGGTGTTGATAGACAAGGTTATGGGGCAGATAGTTCGACAGAAATTGAGAGCATTGAGATTGGCATGGCAGGGATTGCTTTGGATGAAGACATAATGGAAGCCAATGCCAAGCAGGTTGAACCGAAGGCATTTATGGGGTTGCTCGGGTTGGAAGTTGGAAGTGGGATCCGATGGAAGGGAAGGAGCGAAGAATCATGGAGGCTCTTTTGGAAGCTGAATGGATAATAAAGTTAGAGACATATGATTGATTTTTTACTTTACTTCATAAAACCACTTGATTATATCTAATATCCAAGATCAAATAATCCTCAATAGTAAAAATCTTCCTCCATCTTGCTGACTATATTACGAGCCAAAGCATGCTGAAGCGCAAATAGTATACGACGATAAACAACAGCTACCGACACAGATTCTCGAATAACTTCCCGCTGCATCATCAAGCCGCGCAACTTTTCTAAAAACTGTATAGAGCTCTTGCCTAACCCACCAGTAGTTTTTTACTTTTGGATCAAAGATGGTGTTGAAACTTTCTTCAAAACGCTTGTGGTGAAGATGGTCCTTTACTTCAAGAGTTACCTGCCCGACAGCGATGGTAAGGCTGAGACTAAACATACTCTGTGGCTAATTGTCATCACTTATCCAAGAGCCCGTCGTCATCTACATGGGCCGAGACAAGTTTGAAAACGAACAGCTGATTGAGCATGGATGGGAGCAGGTAATGCCGTACAACGATTCCTTACAAGCTTTCTGCAGAGAAATTGAGATGAGGAGGAGTTCGGAAGCAGTTTGAGGACTGGCAGTGAAGGGATGGTTTGATGAAGTTGACGTTGATGTCAAGGACCTGCAGTTGATCATCAGTTTCGCAGCCATTGACCATGCCAGCCGAATCTGCTACTTTGATTGATGTTTTCAGATTGTGATTGATATGTACACATCAGAGAAGGTGGATGAGTTACTTCCGAGATCTCATGTGTATCCAAACCAACCATCACAACCAAAGCCTAACCATCAAAACCCCCCCAACCTTAAAAAACAGGACGTCTGGTTCCACGTTGACAAAATCTCCTCAGCGCACGTATACCTCCGCATGCCAGACGGAATGACATGGGACGCCATCCCCGAATCCCTCCTCATCGACCTCGGCCAACTCACAAAAGCAAACAGTATCGAAGGAAACAAACTCAACAACCAAACGATCCTGTACACTCCTTGGTCCAACCTCAAAAAGACGGGTGGAATGGAAACAGGCCAAGTAACGTTCCACAAAACCAACCTTGTCAAGAAGGTGTTTATTCGGGAACGCGAGAATGCGGTTGTGAATCGATTGAATAAGACTAAGGAGGAGTTGTATCCGGATTTGGCGGCGCAGAAGATTGAGAAGCAGAAGGAGTTGAGGAACGCACAGCGGGCTTTGGAGAAGCAGTTGCGACGAGAGGAGGAGGAGAGGAAGAAGGAATATAAGCAGGCGGCAGAGATGAGGTCTTACAAAGGTGTTATGGATAATGAGGAGGAGATGAAGTCGAATCGATACTATTCTGGTATGTCGGTGAAGGAAGCCGAAGAAGACTTTATGTGATTTTCATGAATAAAGATACGAAAATAAGTTTGCATAAATAATTACATGGTAATGAGGTTGATGGGTGAGAAGGTATTCTCATCAAGGATGACATTTTCCTGATTTGGTCATGTCTGAATCTGCTGAAGTTGGAATAAGGCCGACTTTTTGTTCATGCAACCTTTGCTGTTCTTGAAGCCAGTCACAATTCAGCCGATATGCACAGGGACCACAACGAGAAGGAACTTCAGTGACATCAAAAGTTTCCATTTCGGATTGATGAATTTTTCCTTGCCAAAAGAGCACACCGCGTTCTAAGCGTTGAGTAACCCAAGTTTCATCGATAGTTTCTTTGACTGTGGCAAGGACGGTATCAGGTTCACGTTGATAACGGTATTCAATTTCGATAGTGGAAGAGAGTCGTGGAATGAATTTGAACCATGCCAATGTTAATGGAAGGAGGGTCTACCAAAGAGTTTATAGTTAGAAAGTCGGGGTTATCACAAAAACAAAACTCACCGCAAGAGTCATTGGAGGGTCATCAAGGTCAAGGAGAGTAGCACTGAGAGACTCGTAGGAGCCAGATTCTGTGCAACAAAGAAGGCTTCGTGCATGAGTCAAAACTTGTGGAGACAGTCGACGAGTTTTGTCCAGATACGAGAGCGACGAAAAGAAAAACTGGGCGAAATCAATAGGAATATCTGGATGATTCCCGGAGAGTTGGTTGAATAGTCGAGCATAGATTGCACATTGCAGAATATTTTGAGTTGATTGAGTTTTACGGGGTAGCGACTTTGAGACACGCGTTTTTGTGTCACTTAGAATGTATTCAAAGTATGGAACAGAGGAATGTGCTGAGGCTGTTGCTGAGACAGATGGAATGACCATTTTGCGTTCAATCTGGTCAATGACGCCGTAGACCAAGAAAGGGCCAATTCGACCGACGACAGGTATTTCGCGAGCAATTCCTATTCGCCTTGTTAGGGTTGATTGCGATTCAAACAACTTAACACCAAGTATTCACCAGTGTCGAGCAGCACATTCACGGCTGAAACCATCGCCAAAAGCCGCAGAGCCCAGGCGTCCTCCTTCGACGCGGCAACAACGACCACGTCGACCGGCATCGTCTTTTCTTTGAGACCCTGTGAATCGCTGTTCCCTCTTTCATCGCAACAGTCTCAACTTGTTTCAGAGGAACCGTCGATGCGAGAACACCTGCCGCTCGCACCACATCAGCGACGAGAAGTCCGACACGGAACGAACTGACTTGGTTCTTTTGGTAGGTTGCTCATCTGCTTCGTTTTGTTGTTGAATCAAAAGTATTAGAAAGAAATGACCAGAAAAGTCAACTCCGAAATCAATGCTAAGGTCAGGCTGTGGTGAGTTGGATCTGCTGCTGAAAGCATAATAAGTATCATTCTAATGGAGGCCAGGAGAGGCGACATCACTACTCTTGCCGTCGATGCTATTGTGAATGCGGCAAACTCGTCGTTGCTCGGTGGCGGAGGTATCTATCTATCCCTTGTCTTGTAGTATGTCGCCTCCATCCCTCATCATTTCTTGAAAAGGTGTGGATGGTGCCATCCATCGGGCGGCCGGGAGAGAACTGAAGAAAGAGTGTGCCAAACTGAATGGCTGTGACACGGGTGATGCAAGATAACGCGGGCTTATAATCTTCCTTGCAAACGTGTCATTCATACGGTATAGATGGTTTTCATATTCACGCCTGGATGGCGGTACAAACCTCTGACCATCTTGTTACAGGTTGGCCCAATGGGTGAACACCCAAATGCTCTTGCTTCGTGCTACAACAAATCATTGAAACTCTTGCATTCGTATTCATTGAATTCGATTGCATTCCCATGCATATCTACCGGTATCTACGGGTATCCCAACTTGAAGGCTGCTCATGTAGCTCTAAACACTGTTCGTGACTTTTTGGAGTCCGATCAAGGCCAATCTGTTGAAAGTGTCGTATTTTGTATCTTTCTGGACATCGATTGGAATATTTACAATGAGCTGATGCCCTTGTACTTTCCTTCGAGTTCATCGGGAGATGAGAACGTGGAGGAAGATGATGGCGATGAAAACTGGGAAGATGTGGAGGATCACGAGAACTAGGGACATCAGTGATGCGGGTCATTTATTTCACCTCTCGTATTTCTACTGTGTATTCATTGCTTTCAAATAACAGCAAGTTAAATATGCCTTTACTTGTACGAGATCTCATGTCTCTTTGTTGTATTTATTAGCAGAAGAAAGAAAGAGAAAGACAATCTTGTTTTGGGGACATCTATTGATTTTCGTTCGCACTTCCAACTGACACCGCCAATCACAACACACCTTCCGTTCCAAGTTTGATGGGCCGCCTCAAAATCTTTGACCGTCGAGTGCCGCTCGCACCAGACGATGTTTATGTTCCAGGGCTCTATGGAGTAGTGCTGCACTCAGTCTGGTACAGATCAAGTGCTTCCCCTCCTAGTCCCACCATTCCTCCTCCAACGCTAGTCCCCTCCCCCCTCGTCCCACATCTAACCATCCACCAGGCTCGCTTCGACTGCCGTTGTATACGCCGTCATCCGCAACGACTGCAACGTCAGCCCTGTCCTGCTCGACTTTCTCGTTATCCTGATTTGCACTCTATCCATCCAAGTCCCTCTGGATGCCCTGATTATGTTTCTTTCAATGAGTGGGACAGTTGCGAGGAAAGGGCCGCGGCGATATGTAGGTAATGTGTTGGGGGGGTTGATTGGTTAGAGGTGTCTTGTAAATTGGATTGGGGTTTTTGACGCTTGACCCCCTTTAGTGCCGCTGTCCACGTGTCCTGTGTTGTTCTTGTTTGGGAACTTGCGCTTGAATGTTATGGTATCTATGTCACGTACGGTCCTGGAAACTATCTCAGCCTGTTGAAACTCCCGACTGTCAATTTCGAATGGACTCGTCGTCCCCGATTCTGATCCATATGGTCGTTATTTGGTCTTTCCTGGCAATCATTTTTACTTTCTGACGTTGGGCGTGTTGCTTGCGGGATCTGAGCATAAATCTGGAAGTAAGCTTGACGATTACATCAAAATTTGGCAGTCTCGTTTGAATTATGCTGTGGGCACCGGTGGTCTGGTGGATTCGGATGTACTGCGTGATGTTGCAGGCGAATTGGCCATTTACTTCAAAGGTAAGGGCACTTGAACATTTGGTGGGTGGCTCTGAAACTCAAATGGACATCTTATCTAGACTTCGACTGGGCTCCGTCAGACGTTGCTGTTGGCTACTTCTCTTGAAGCGAGAGCAGAAGAAAATCACGGAAATTAGACAAGCTCGTCGATTAATCATTGAGCAACCCACTGGATTCTCTATACCCTTTTTGGAAGATCAGTCCGTGCGTGATGAGCTTGCAAAAGTGCAAGGAGAAGAGGAGAGCAGACGAATGACATTCATGAATGGTGGTCGTGGGTCAGGTTCTTCAACCCCCCTTCGAAAAAGAAACAGAACAGGACTTTTGATAGCAAACAAATTGGTTCAAGACTTTCTCAAACTCTTTCCATGTCTGCCTCCCCCATCCCTGAAGAGATTGAAATGGAGGGCATAAAGTCGAGAGATATTGCTGTGATTGCTCCAGTTCAGGCCGAAATTCCATCTTTTGCGTCACTGCAAAAAGTTGTTGAATCATCTGAAAGCGTCAAGGAGCCAGCTATTGTTTGGTCGAATACTGCTCAGGGTGTGGAGAGTGATGCTGATGAGTCTGCCGCTGAGGAGAAACCAAAAGAATCTCCAACAAAACCCGTCACCTCTCCATTAAAATCAATCGAAAACCTCAAGTCTGGACCAGAGCGACTCAACTCTATTCCAGAACGTCAATTCGAAACAACAGCTCCTCTCAAAAGTGACGACGAAATTGACCAAACCACTCTGCCACAACTCCAAACAAACACAAAATGCGCGGAAAGTTCAGTCTTCCAAATTTCAAATCTCCATCCATGTCTGCAGCCATGAATCCCAGCCGCTCGAGTAAAACGAGCCCCAACAACCCAAACCCTGTCCCCCAATTCCGTCCTTTCCAGTTCAGGAAAAAAAGCAAATGGGTCACCATCGTCGACGACCCGAAATCAACCACGGAACCGTTCTCCGTGAAGAAATTGATGATATCCTCCACTTTGCGCGATACGCCGAAGTCGTATACACTCCTGAAGAAATCAACATGATTTACTCAGATCGGTTACATTTCCATTCAAATGATAACGGGATCTACAAGTCACCGTTCCTGATTGTGCATGACGTGGACACGGATTCTATTGTTATTGCGATTCGCGGAACGTACTCTGCAGCAGACGTGTTGGTTGATTTGAAGTTTGATGTCATGCCGTTGAGCATTCCTGAGCTTGAGGGAGAAGAGGAGGAGCATTTGGCTCATAGTGGGTTCATGCATACTGCAAACAATATTGTTGGTGATATTCGGAGGTTGAATATTTTGGGACCTTTGTTGAATGATCCTTCAAGCGAGTTTTATGGATGCAGTTTAGTGGTGACGGGACATTCATGGGAGCTGTGAGTACCCTTCTTTTATTTTTCCTCTCGTTTTCTCATTACCGTTGTTACAGGGAGTGGCTGCTTTGGTTGCGAATAT
The DNA here is from genome assembly GCA_002104985.1 of Rhizoclosmatium globosum. Classification (NCBI taxonomy): domain Eukaryota; kingdom Fungi; phylum Chytridiomycota; class Chytridiomycetes; order Chytridiales; family Chytriomycetaceae; genus Rhizoclosmatium; species Rhizoclosmatium globosum. The sequence goes on along the minus strand of MCGO01000041.1, from coordinate 167,807 downwards.
TCTTCGCTATGATTTTCCGTCCACGTGTTGTTATGCGTTTGAACCTCCAGGTTGTGTAGTATCCCGAAAGGCCGCTCAACATTTTGAACATTTTTGTACAAGTGTTGTTATGGGTGATGACGTTGTTACCCGTTTATCCCGAAACACTCTTGAAATGCTTAAATTGGATATTTCTCGCCATCTCAAGAACTGCGAGGAGCCTAAATGGAAAGTCTTTGGGTCTGTGCTGGGAGACCGTATTTGCTGTACCAGCAACTCCAAGAACAGCACAAGTTCGAGGAGACGAGGAGCAAATTGGATCGACCTGGTTTGCTTCATCGCCGCACTCCATCTGGCCACCTTATCCCTGAAGACTTGGAAAAGTTGAAGCGAAGAACAAACAGTTTGCGAGCAGGAAAGAACGGAGAAGACAACCCGTTCGCGGAGATGCAGTTACCACTCCACCAATGTACATCCCTGGTAAAATCCTACACATGGAAAAACTGCGTCGTCCACCCTTAAACATGAATCAAGTTGTTGGTCGTCAGATTCGTAAAGTGATGGGTGTGACGAAAGCCGTTGGTAAAGGAGTCCAGCGAGGTGCTGAAGGGTTTGTAGATATGGTGTTTGAAGGAGCTGAGATTATCAAGGACGGTGCAGCTGACTTGGGAGATATGATTTTGGACGGTGCTGACGCGATTATGGATGGTGCTGAGGGAATCAAGGAGAAAATTGTTGGTGATAAGAAGGAGAGGCATCAGAATACGTATTCTAGTGGGTTAGGGGCGTCTGGATCAGGTGCGCAAGATGAGCAGGCTGTTCATGAGCCTGTTGAGATTGTGGCTTTGAAGGATGCGGATCAGCGGTCGGTACGCTCGGCTAAGAAGAGAAGTAACAGTATGGGAGATGTGTTGGATATGAAGTCTGCCCGTGCACAGAGTACTGGCGACACTAGGTTGCGGTTTGCTGTTGATACTGTTGATCCGCAAGTACTTTCAGGGATCAGACGAAGCGGCGGAGAAGGCTGCTGCTGCCATGGACAAGTCTGCGTCAAGAAAATTGTTTTCGGAAAGGGTGTTTCAATGGCTGCGGAAGGAAGCAGCTCGAGAGGGAACGCAAGAGTCGTCGCCGTAAGCGAAGACTGGAACGTGCCCGATCTGCGGGAAACATACGGTCTAAATCAGTTGGTGCGAGAGATGGATATGTTTCAAACGCTGATGAAAGGGGGTTTCTTCTTCAGATGAAGATTTGCCTGGTAATGAGGAAGAAACTCGTGTCAGCAGATTTGGAATGCGTCGATCTCGATCAAGGCGGGCTGATAAAGGCGCTCTAACTGATACTGAAGTATTTTCTGACAACGAACTCGCTGATCTTGGGGCGTCCGCCACAAAGACGGTAAACCTGAGAAGAAGCAAACTCTTGCAAGCGTTTTGGGTGGTGGAGTTGCCACAAAGCGTTTGAGCGGCAGAGCAAGCGAGTACACTCCTCGAAAGGCGTATACTGTAGAGGTGGAGGTTAGCAACAGTACAGTTTCCTCGGACCTGCCGCCACGAATCGTTTAAGTGTCTCTCCGACACGTATGCGTGTACCTATGGACCAGATTAATCCTTCTATCAAACCTCGTGCGCACATTGATGCTATTCCTTCTGAATCTATCACTGGACGCGTGGTTCCTGTCAAACCTTTGCTGAGTCCAGGCAGCCCTCTTTCTCCAAACGGAGTTATGACAATTGATGTCGTTTCACCTGGCAAAACTAGTCCACTTCCTCCGCTGCTGGAGAACTTACGTATGACCTACCCTTCACTCCGATTGACCCTGACATCAACCCGAAACGATCAATGGAACGTCTTCCTGCAACAACTGAACCCCTGAAAGAGATTGACGAAGAAGAGGAGGACCAAATCGGACGAATGCCACTGTTCGATTCCATAATTCAACTGCAGTGTCATATCTCGTGACGAATTGGTTCTTTCAAAGCCACAATACCCTCCTGTGTTAAATCCTAAGGACAAAGGAAAGAAGCCAGAGCTCCCACAGGGACCTCGCGTACATGGTAAATACCACTATGTGCCACGTTGGGCGAGGAAAGAAGAATTCCAAGAGATTATTGTGAGTCGAAGTATGATTGCGGATCATTCGCCTTTTGAGCTGTTGAGAGAGGTACGCTTTTATATCTTTGTAGACCCTTTATTCCAATTATTAACCAATTAAATAGTTCCAAGCCGCGCCTGCTGGTTCAGTTCTTGGTGTGGTGACTCGTAATTGATTGATTTTATATCCCATTTTGTATTTCGTTGTAGTTGGTTGGATGGATGCACGCAACTTGTTGGTAGTTTGATTTAGAGACGATATATAAACATTGTTGAACAGTGATACTTTACTGAAAATAAGTGGCTGGTGGAGGTTATGGAAAATACAATAAGACTTGTGGAGTCTGGAACATCCAATTTCCAAATCCTCCATTGCATGAAAGTATTCAACAATGAATATTGGGGAGAGGGGCTGGTTTCTTGTTCGTGTCCAGTGTTGACAATTCTGTCAGTCGGACGCACCCAAGAAACATCTCAAAAACCGTATGTTTGACAGCTCCCCCGTCCTCCTCCAACCGCGACTTTGACGTAGAAGAAACATCAGCGACTCCATTCCACTATATCTTGTTGATTGTCTCGTATCTCTGGTTCTAATACTCCACACAGGGAACTGTTAAATGCCACCAAAGAAGGCCGCCACTGACGCAACTGCTACTACCCCACCAAGAAGGCGCCAAAGGCTGCCCCAACTAAGCCAGCTTACTTGGACATGATTAAGAAGGCTATTCTGGAACTGGTAAGACGTAACTTGATAATGTTTTTGTTTACGTTGAAGGGGGAGAGCTTCTCCCGCCGTCCCAGCGCGTACCCCCCATCCTCGCTATTTTCTTTTTTTTTATTTAAGTCTCCAAATTTATTAACTCGTGTTTACATTCTAGAAAGAGCGCGATGGATCGTCTCGTCAAAATATCAAAAAGTACATCAACGCCAACTTTGAGGTGAGTCACAAAAATGTTCGCGACTCATATTTTGTGTATAATGAAATTGCTTTTTTTTTCAGGGTCTTCCTGGAACCGTTGATCACTGGATTAACCAAGCTATTCGGAAAGGAGTTGAAGCGGGGAATTTGATTCAACCAAAGGGGCGTCGGGGCTCATTAAGATTAATAACAAGGCTGAGAGTGCGCCAAACCTGCAGCAACCAAAAGACAGGCTTCTGCCGCTGCTAAGAAGGAGGATGTTAAGAAGGAGGCAGCTGCAAAGGTATTTTTTATCTTTCTCCCTGCAGAAGCTGACAAAATTGAATTAACCTGCTGAAAAGAAGACTCCTGCAAAGAAGCCAGCGGCTGCTGTTCCAAAAAAGAAGCCCGCGGCAAAGACGGTTTGTTTGTTTACTTTTACAAACATGCATCACATATTCACGCCGTTTAATTTAGACCCCTATTTCCAAAGCCAAATCAACTGCCAAAAAGGCTGCAGCGAAGCCAGCTATCGCCGTTGCTGCTAAAAAGAAAGCTGCAGAAGTCAAGAAAGCTTCCCCGACGAAGGCGGCTGCTTCCAAGAGAGCAGCTCCATCTAGAAGCGAAACTGCGGCGAAGAAGGAGGATGCTCCAAAGAAGGCTCCTGTTGCAAAAAAAGCCGCTTCTGCACCAAAAGAGCAGCTCCTTCAGCAAAAAAAGTGCCAGCGACCACTAAGAAAGCTGCCGCGCCTAAAACTGTGACGAAGAAGGTAAAGTCGAGGAAAGTACATGACGTTATTTAACAAATCGAACATAGACCGCCAAGAAATAGGTAGAATCGAAGATTGATTGACTGTATTATGGATTTTTGTTATTGTGAAGTGTATACCGGATTCCCTTTACGTTATTATTTTGAATAGATTAGTGTATCACTTTTCCAAAAACCTCATCCAAACCACTTGTCCAACATGCAACCAGAACTTCAAACGGCCCTAATTGCGGGAGTCACTATCTCAGCGATATCTATCGTGATTGTTGTGATCGGCTTTGCCTATATGTTCACGCATAACATTGACGTTGATCCTCGACCAAAGTCAGCTAGGAGGGACATTGAGTCGTCGGGCCTTACCATTTTGGCTTCAAAAGCTTCTCATCCACTCCAGACCGACTCTGATTCCAATCTCGGAGACTCCTCATCCGTTACGGTTGTTGGACTCACTGTTCCGTCATTGGACAGACTTCAACCTACAACTTTGCGATCAACCCTCTCGACACCTGGCACCTCATCTTCCAGTAACCAAGGAACAATCAAACGACCTCATACACCAGTTCCCCACGGTGACGAGCCCGAAGAGATGGACCATGCCGAATCACGAGTGGCTACCCCAATTTCAGTTATAAGCAGTTCTCTGCCGTACGTTCCTCCATCACGGGAAACTAGAGACGAACGCAACACAAGTGTAACTTCATCTGAGATACACAGAATATACTATGATGCTGTTGAGCAACTGCCACCTCGATCTTACAATTTCACCGTCATCCATCCAAATCTTCAGATCATTAACCTCATCGAGACGGGGCGAAACAGAATCGTATCATACAGCGCTCGATAAAAACAGTAGTCATAACAAAAACGAGTCCGATTCCGAGAGTTCACGGAACCCAAGCTTACACAACGATGACTTTATGAAATTCACTCGTTAGTTGGAAATAAACCTCTTTTTTATTCTATGTGTGTATTCTCTTCCTCCTTGTGCATCGAAAAAACTTTCGACAACATCCCAATGACTTCTTTGCTTCGAATCAGTTGATCCGACACGCTACAGATATCCAAGAATATGGATTTCACAGCTTCATCTTCAACACCTACAGTGACGTCACCTTCACTTTCAGGTTGGTCTGCCAAAATCCGTTCCAAGTGATTGATTTGGTTTTCTTTCAGCTCCAGGATCCTCATTTTGACTTCAAACAACAGCGACGATTGGGATCTGAACCAGCGAAATGCATTCTGAGGGTCGGTTACGTTGACCATATCCGGAGTGTGATGTAACGCGGAAAAGAGGGTCAATCTTGGAATGGCTAGAATGAGACTTGGATCAAAACTTTGTACTTGATCTACTGTAATGTAACCACGGTCTAGAGCACGTAAGACTGTTTCACTCATCAGCACCTTATGGAAAATATGAATGCAAAAAAAAATTAGATTGATTGAGGCCAACAGAGGTTTTTGAAAACACGTACTTGAAATAAATGCGTCTCGTCTATTCTCCCGGGGATTCCATGGTACGTTGCTGCAAATAATAGAAGCAGATCTTCTTTTCGAATGTCGCCCAAGCCAAGTCAAAATCTTGAAGCACAGGGAACAGATCGCGATGGGGAGGCATAGGATCCCGAAGAACTCTTTCTCGAAGAACATGGCGGACGGCTCCCATCGCAGCTGTAACTTGCCGAGCTGGTTGAAGGAGTTCTGACGTGTATTGTTCATACCACGGATTCTGTACCCGCTGCTGAGAGCTTGGGAGCAAAGTAATGTTTTCACTGAATCCACCAGTTAGTTCACGTTGATCATCTGGAGGGAGTTGTTGAATGTAATCTCGGGATGATTTCTTGTCTTCATCAATTTCAGAATACAGGATGTAGATCGCCCCCAACAAGACGCGTTGACTCGAATGTAGTTTCTCATTTCGTTTACGAAAAAGGTCTGTGCGTGTATCACTGACTTTGGAAAGTGCGGCATGCATTTGAAAACCTGCTCGTCTGATCAAAGTTGCTCAGTTGTGAAGAAATTCCAACAAAGCTTACCAGCATGATAGTAAAGTGTGAGTGGCATAGTTTCGTTTAACCTGGGAGGGCGTTGTCCTTTTTTCAAAGCCAGTCTTTTGAATGCAAACAGTTGCGAGATGGCGAATCCTGACTGAAGCGGTAGCTGTCGCCCAGGAACTCCTCGATTTACTTGCCTTTCTGTTGATGGTGCTGGGGCTGGAATCCAGTGGTTGTCGCTCGAAGCATTCTCTTGATATCAAGTTTGTTTTGTTTTTGACGGGGGAGATTTGTCAGAAAAGGGAGGAGAGAGGAAATACATTCTCCAACAGCATAAATTGGTTATTGATTGATCTTCAAATCAGAGGGAGATTTTGCAAAATCGGGAAACTCGGGAATGGCAGGTTGGTTGCAGAGAAGCGAACGCCACCACCGCCCAAAAAAAGAAAGGGCAAAACAGGATGGGCCCCGCAACCAAGAAACGGACTGCCACCAAGAAGATTCCCGAGCTCAGGGACTACGATGTGCATCCAGTGACCGGGTTCCTGCCATCGGAGCCGCTTCCGTTGCAGCGTTTGCCTGGCACGTTCTACGAGGTAGTTCCGATTGATGGCGGCACTCCCTCACTCACTTACTACTTTAACTACTTTAACTACTTTAACTACTTAGGCGTGGGAACTTGTGCTCGATGATCTGCAGCGGCTCTTGCTCGCGGGCAGACTCAGAGAGCGGGTGCGACAACTGCCGCTGTTGGATGTGTCGCACTTGAAGACGCTGCGCGAGTGGCAGCGCGCGTACCTGGTCCTCTCCTTCCTCGGTCAAGGCTACATTTGGGGAAAGAACGAGGCTGCCGAGGAGGTGCAGTGGCCCCACGTCATTCGTCATCATTCTTCAATCAACTGATATGATTCGATAACAATCAAACAGAAAGTCCCAAAATGTATTGCAATTCCTTGGCTACAAGTCTGCGATAAACTTGATGTCAAACCAATTATATCCTATGCTGGTGTGGAATTGTACAACTTCAAGCTCTTGGATCCAACTGCCCCATGGGATCTATCCAACTTGTCCATCTTGCATACCTTTTCTGGAGGAATGGATGAAGCTTGGTTCTTTTTGGTTTCTATTGCAATTGAGCCGCTGGCGCTCCTGCTCTTCCTGCAATTATCAAGGCATTGCACGCAGTTGAAAGTGAAGACTTGATCGCTTTGAAGGAGGCCTTGACTTCTATTGCAGAGGTTACCGAAAAATTGAAAGGTATATTAGTTCGGATGTACGAAAAGGTTTGTAGTTTGTGATGGGTGGTATCCTTCAAGAAATCTCACCCCTATTCACTAATTCAGACTGACGCTCACGTATTCTTCAATCGCGTGAGACCATACATGAATGGTTGGGAAAACTCCGAGGACCTTCCAAACGGTGTATTATACGAAGGGGTTCTTGCGTCCAAGAACGGTGTACCAAATGGCATCAAAACCGATTTGGGTGTATACGGTAAATACGCGGGTGGCAGTGCGGGACAAAGTACTTTAATTCACGTTCTGGATGCTGCGTTGGATATTGTTCATGCCCCAATGAGGGGAAGCGATCCCACCAAGGTGATCAATTTCATTCACGAGATGCGGAATTACATGCCAGGGCCGCATCGTAAATTCGTTTACGCCATCTCCGATTCTTACTCTATTCGCGGTACGGTTTTCTGCTTTCCTTTGTATTAAAAGGAGAACTGATCCTTCCACCTAGATTTCGTCGAGAACCTTGCTCCAAGTGCACGAACTACTGAATTAGTTTCTCTGTTCAACAAGTGTGTCGAGGGTATGAAAGCGTTCCGCAACATTCATATTCAAATGGTATCGGTGTATATTGTTTCCCAAGCCAACAAACGCAAGGATGTCGGAAATGCGGGAATTCCAGCCGAAGTTCAAACAGAACGTTTGCAGAACGGTTTAATGGCTCGAGGAACAGGAGGAACTAACTTGATACCATTTTTGAAACAAAGTCGCGATGAAACTTCCGCTGCGCAAATCCAGCAATGATTTCGATCAATAAAGTCAATAATTTTGCAGTCGTTTACAGTGGTACCATTTATTTTGATACATTCAGCGTTTGAGTTGTTCGACAACGATAGGAAGTCTGTTCTGGTTGTACGCAAAAGCACCAATTGGGCGCTTCATGAATGGAGACTGAATAGTATCAGCGCCTTCAGCACGCACCAACATTCCAATGCTGCAACAAGGTGTGTAAGTTGGAGCCAATGAACACCAGCTAACGAACCTCATGATGAAACCCAAGAAACCTCCAGTCTGAAGCATCTGATTGCCACTGTTGCGAGGTATCCTTTCTCGCCTGGCCATATCGCAACACAGTCATACCGCCGACAAGGAACCCAAGACAAGCTCCTGTTGTACCTCCCATCAGGAAACCCATCTTCATCTTTTCCAGGTATTGCGCAGTCTATAGAGACGAATTAGCTTGGTTCGAGCTCAATAAGATTGCCTACCTCATGGCTAATCATGGGCATCTTTCGTTGTGATGTTTGAGTGAGAAAAACGAAGCAAGAAATGCCACCCCAACTACGTAGTTTATTTAATATAGGAGCAATCCAAAGCCAGTCTATTCCTATGCCAATTATACGACCTAAAAATTCGAAAAGTTTTTCTTTCCGTAACCTGTACGTTGCCTTTGAGTTGCTTGAATTAAATCCCCCTCCACGGCCGGGTGCCTCTTTTTTCGATGCTTCACAAGCTTTACTTTCATTCTGTCCAGGATATATGAGTATATTAGAACAAGAATGAGGGTTTACTCACACGACCAGTGCGATACAACCACTAAATATCGCCATATTCGTCAAAACAATCAAAAAGTAATACGTGGCACTATCGCCATACTCATCACGGTCTTGGCTCGAAATGCGGTTGCACTGGCATAAAAGCAATAGCCAAAAAGATACTTGCAGATGCGCGAATCCAAACTTTGCAATTATAGGATAATACTGCGTAGCTCTTGAATCCTCCCCTTTCACTTGCTTCACCTCTTCAGTTCTTTTAAAAATGTGGCGAGTGTAAGCGTATGCAAAATAACATCAATGACGAAGACGCCAAATCCAGAAATACACAAGGCGATTCTCGATGCATTAAACGCATCTCTGTCATCGATAGGAATAGCAACAATTATAACTGGGACTACACACGCAACACTTGTCACTGCTGCCATAATTTGGAAAAACTGAACTGCAAACGGAGAAGACTCTTGTCGAAACACAACCTCCGATCGGACCCAAGAGTAACAAATGAATGAAATTTCAGTCGTTGCAAAGAATATTGTGCGAAGCAAGAGGTGACTCTATTTCCGCCATCGGTCTCTATTGAAGCAAACCCAAAGAATATTGTGGCAGACATTAGCAAAGCTATAAGAAGAGCATTTTTCTTGCTGAACAAAGCCTTGTAATTTTCCGTTGTGTAAAGAATAAAGCCGATCGTTCCTAAGCCAAAAGCGCGCACCCTCCAGCTAGAAATGATTGTACCGTCGATGCCAGCTGAGCTTGTAATGTTTGAGAGTAAACTATGGTCTCAGGCTTCGTTGGCCCTGAATCGATAGTATTGTTTGACATTATGTTGTTTCAGTTTTGGAAGAATCTCAGTCCACAATGTACCAAACAAAGAAGCGAACATTTCCTTTGTCTAAAGTATCAATCCATTATATAAATAAAAGAACATGAAAGTATGTTTCATCGATAATCATTTTGAACCACCCAATGCCGCTGAATAGTACCTGGGCAAGACAGAATTTTTAAAACAGAGTATTTTAAGTTTGTGTACTCACTTTGACAGAAACAGCCCAACAGTCAGCGGTTTTTTCAAATTCGGCGGAAACTCTTCCAATGTGAACAACAGTTTCTCAATCCACTTTTTCACAACTTCATCGCCAACTACACCAGTGCGATACTTCCAAACCCACCAATACCTCCATTTGCATCCTCATAAAGCGATATCTTTGCGTCATACGTATCTAATCCATTCGAGCTCCACAGCAGACACGCCGTTTGAGTTTCAGGGTCACCAGGAATATCCAAAACCTCACTTAACGGAACACCCGCCTCCTTCCACATTTGTATCTCTCGCTGTGTATAATATGCAAACTGCAGTGTAAATGGAACCACGACACCAAGCTTAGCTGTAAAGTCCATGAACGAGCTCCCCTCCGCAACCTCCCGCAACCTTTCGATCGTGTTATTGATTTTCTCAATCATATCGACAAAGAGTAGACTGTTTTGGTTCATATTCGCTTTCACAGGGAGGACTTGCGACACAGGTCCGACAGTCAAAAAGTCGTGGTGAAGTGTGGTGTGCATTCCAATCAAGAACTGCTCAGACCCTGACAGATGTTTGAATGTGAAAAATAGAGCAGTAAGGTACATGGCTGGGGTAGGTATTCATGCATAGTTTTGCCTTGTTTGTCCTGTCGGAAAATCTTCAAGTCTGTCAAGTAGCTCTTTAGTCGCTTCACTGTCTCCGTTGGAACCGTGAACTGCTCATATGAATATATACTTCCAAGTCCTATTGATCCGCTGCTATTTACAGAACCAGCGTCACCCAAGCCAAGGACTGGACACACCGTCTGTTTGTTCTTGCTCCAGTCCTGCTTTACAGTTCTCGATCGGATCTCAATCTCATTCTTAATATTTCGGTGTAAATGACTAGCCTTATTCAATCGATCTGTTGCATCTGCATTCTCTCTCTTGAGTCGATTGATTTTCCGCTCAATACTTGCTTTAACTTTATCTTGCTCCAACAAACTTTCGCTAACTTTTGACTTAAGCATATTCGAAAGAGCTAGCAGTTTTCGTCTGTCTTTTCCAAGGAGACCATCGATAGAAGTTGGTCGTTGTCAAGCGCCATAATGTCTTGTATATTAGTTCCAAGTTTTTGTTGGAGTTCTTCAGATACTTCATGCCGCTTCAACAGAGAGGCAATATCATCATCAACGATTTCTTCACCGAATACTTCAAACAGAATGGCAGCTTTTGCAGCTTTGGTTACCTATTCATCCATAAAATTACTGTCATTTCCTCCACTCAATATAACAAACCTGAATTTCCTCCTTCGTAACAGGATCCACAAAAGTTTCCGTTTCCGGACTGTAACTGTCAATATCAATTCTCTGCTTCTTTAAAAACACAAGCTGAGATTCTTGCGCATGCTTCTTCGTCTCCAACGTTTTAATCTCCACCGCCAACCTCTCCATTTCCCCCACCATTTTCGCCCTCCGCTTTTCAAAGCTGACACGGTCGTATCCTTCGATACTTAACGGTGGGTCAGTTCCGTCGACCCAAACTTGCTGCCAAAAGAGAGGAAAAGCCTTTTCAGCCTCTGAATCACGAGACTTTACGAATTCGAGGAATGGCGTGACTTCTTTCGTTTCATAAAAGACAGTTGGGTGGTCCCAATTCATTGTGCTGACTGTCGAAGTATATAGTCGCATTATTTCCTTTGATATAAAGGACGCAGATTGGTTGTCACTGTAGCGATGTCCGTAAGCTGGTGTTCAACATACATGATTATGGATAAAATACTCACCAAATGACAGTGCTGAACAAGAAATAGACAAACGTTTCCTCTTCATCCTTCTTTGCATACACATGAAAGACGGGTGACTTTGGAAGCGACGGATTCGTTAAAGGGTATTTCGATGTCTGGTAAGCAGCAACATAAGCCACGAATGAATTTCGATCCGTAAATGGAAGTGGTCCATTCGTTCCACCTTGAACTTGAAAGTATGGACACTGAGCAACAACCTCGACAGGTTTCTTTTCGATAAGTGCATATTGGGCAGGCGTAAATAACGGCGGCGGCTCATTAGCAGGAGGTGGTGGCGGTGGATTTATAAGACGAGTTTGTAACGCAGTATAAGATTGATACACTTGATTCGTACATGCCAAGAAATAATCTTCAATGAGTACAGTCGAATCGAGCTTGTAACATTGTACAATATACGTGGCTGGATCAGTTGTTTCCACAAACGGGGGTGCCAACCCGTCCGAAAGAAGCCCCTTCTCCGGAAACGTAAATAACTTGTTAAAAACAGCTAATTGGTGAGGGGTCAATGGATACATATTCGGATTCGTCTGTGGGTCCAAATTGATTTCAACAACTGGAATCACAGGTGGGGCTGGCTCAGTAGGAGTGTTATCCCTTCAATCATTCCGGATGCTTTTCTACTCATTGGACTCTTCCCTGGACTCAACTTTACAAATGATCCCTTCCGAGGTGATTGGGTTGTTGGCTTGAGTTTCTGCGAACCAGGGGAGTGTGGGGAGAGCAAGTTATCATCACTTTGGCCATTTACGTTTGTGACGGATAAATAAGATTTGGAGCGAATCGGCGGTGGTCGCGGTGAAACTTGCGACGTGGATGAGCTTTGTGGTAGTGGGGGAAGCGCTTCAACCAAAGATCCGCTTCGTTTTGGTGGTTCGACACCATCAAATAGCCCAACATTTGACTTGGCGCGTGCACGGGCAGCTGTGTGCATTTACTGTCACTGGTTGGAGTTTGAGGGAAGGGGTCAGAGAAGAAATGGAACAATGGCTTTTTAAATTGGAAGTCTTAAAATCGCTGAAATATAAGCATGTAATTTCGATCAATCGCATTCAAGAATGGCCCATTTTTAGATCACATTCCATGTCAAAGTTTGATTGTTTCAATTTCTTTCAGTGTCCAGGTTCATCGAAGCGTTTTGACCACTGTTAAATAGTTTTACAACATCAACGACTGGAAAACTGTCGTTTTATTTGCGTCGTGAATCGCTTGTAATCGAATTCTGTTTGCTTCCCTTTGTCTAACACCCCAAACAAAGAAACAAAGAAACCAATCTTACTATCCCATTCAGAAATATGACACCAGATCAACTGGCTCTCATTCGACTAATACTTCGAATCATTAGTCCTCTCAGTATCGTTCCAACATCCTCGTCGTTACAGTTGTTGTTTTGGAGAAGCGTCTTCAACGAACAATCAATTACCTCCAAGCAGGTAAATATGTTCCCACTCAGTCACGCAAGTGCTTTATTAAATATGGTATAGGTCTAGCCATTGGAGAAATAATAGAAGCAATCTGCTGGATAATCACATCTGAACCAGCTTTATCAAGCGCAGGACTGACAATCATACTCGGCGCTACCTTCCACTTTATAATCAACCTAGTATCTTGCTACCACGTTGCCATCACGTTCTACACATATCTTTCCGTTATCCATACTAAAGCCGCGCAGAATCTTTTCATCTATGGCTACACTTTTATTGCTTTGGTATAGCCTCCCTCCTCACAGGTCTCGTCTTTATGGCCGAACAACTTTACGCACGTGGTCCAGTGTGGGGAGACGCGACATTCCAAACTTGGATTTCATCCGCGTACCCAGACTTACGAATTGGGTTATTCTATATTCCATTGTAAGTCACACACAAAGACACCAACTCCTTAACTAAAAAAATCTAAAGATGGATCCAATTCACATTAATGCTAATAACATATATCCTCCTCATCCGCGTCATAAAGAAAACTCCAGACCTCCCAACAGAATCCATAGTGGAAACAGGAATTGTACAAGGAAGCAGCACTGATAAGGAACTTCACCGAAAACATACAGTAGATTACAAAGACAGCACAGAAACGGTATCCCACCAACCTGAACACCGATTATCAAGAATGGTCAGCAAAAAGACAATCTCAACACGAAAGACAGTGATGACGAAGTCAAGCCGAACAGCAGGAGTAAAAGAAATGAAAAACCACAAGAAACTCATTCTGCGAACTCTAGTATTGGCGATTGGGCTCATTTGGTCATGGACACCTGCTACAGCAAATAGAGTAATTTCATTTTTGGGAGGAACATCCCCCTATTGGTTGTCACTTTGGATAGCAGTTAGTATATCAACTAGTGGATTCTGGAATTCAGGGGTATTCTTTGTGATTTGGTTTTGGAACCGCTCCAATAATCGAAACAGCGTAACGAAATAAACATTATAACGAAATAATTAGTAACATACAATTGTTCTCATTCGTGATTAAGTTGATTGAAAATGTCATCGTGGGAGGTTCTCCGCCGAACAGCCAAGCAACTCGAACTTGAGGCAGAGGCAAAGTTATCTGCCTTCGCAAAAGCAGCAAATTCAACGCACTCGAACGGGGATTCGGCCGTCGTCAATATTGGTTTGTTTGTGGATTGTTTGGATATCCTAGTTCTAGGTCACCTGTTAGGACCACGGCTAACTGATAATCCTTAAGAGCAAGCATCCCTGCTTCCCGCCTGGTCCCAAACAGACTCGCTGGATGCTGAAATCCAGGATGTCCTTCGAAGGGTTGGTTTGCCCCACCTTTCGCTCTCTCACGACCTCACCTGCTCATCCTTCTAATACAGCTCACCACCACCACAAATCAAATGGCTGAGTTCTTGGATACTCCACACGCTCCAACGAACCCGTCCCAAATGCACATCCTTCAAAGACACAGAGAGATCCTCTATGACTACTCTAAGGATTACAACAGAACAAAAGTACGTACCCTGAAATCTAAGTTAGTCGTCTAGCAGTATGCTGTTGAACTGGTGGTTGCGCTGGATGATTGTAGATGCCAACTTGAGGATTCATAACACAACGTGGAATGTGATAGTTGAAACCAAGGGACGCCGCCTGAGACGATATGAAAGCTAGAATCAAAAGCTAAAATATCAGATTTTCTTTCGGAATCGTCTGGGGAGTCTTGGGATCTAGAAAGCAAGTGATTCTATGTGAATATTCCCCATATAGTCCTTCAACCTCTAATTCAACCTTCACTCTTTCCTTTATATCTATAACAATGTTTTTAACCCCATGAAACACAAAGGCTCACATCTCGTCCGCAAAATCGCATGCAGAGCTTCTGGGCGGTGGCTCGTCATCATCTGGAAATACACGTGAGGGAATGGGTCTGCAAGACATGATGCTCCAAGAAAGAAACAAGATTGATTCCGCCCACGGTATTGCTGATCAAGTGTTAGAGTTGAGTATTGAGTTCTCGAAAGCAAACGAAGTCCATGACAGAGTATAAAGGAGATGCACCAATGAAGTTTGAAGAAATCAATGCGAAGAAGAAGTCAAAGCGAAGAAGTCTGATGAATATGGATAGTTTGCTTAGAACTTCAATTCCTTCCGGCTCGCCGCATCAACAAATAATTACTTAACTTGAACAAAAACAGACAAGCAAACATCACACGCGAACAACTAGACCAACAAGGCCGAATTCTTCAAAAGTCTAAATCGCGCTTGGGTGCAGTGTTGAATCGATTCCCCGCTATCAATAATTTGGTCCAAAGAATCAACACGAAAAAGAAGCGAGATCAAATGATCATCGCAGGATTGCTTGGAGCCTGTACTTTCTTATTGATTTGGGCTGTTTGGCATTAGGTGTTCTTGGAATATATTCAGATGTATCAATCCAAATGTGTGCGCAATAGTATGTAACTGCCTCCAATGCTGTAGACATTACTTAAGCCAAATATTTACAATGGGCGCAGAATTTGGGGAATTCCTGGGGGAGATTCAATACCCGATAGTGTTGGTTGAATTATCCAATAATCCGTAATTTGGACCAAAACAAGAGCATAGTCAACAATGGGGGACGATGTGAGGATTACAGTAAATGTACCAGTTCAGCGAGCCCTCGTCGTTGAAGAAAGGTGAGTTGGGTTGAGCAAAAAGCAGAAGAAAGAAAGAGGAAGAAACCTTCAACAGAAACATTGTCCTGTCAGATCAGCCATGATGAACGACTTTATGATTGCCCCACCATCCAATGAGGACTCTGTTGTTGATTGGAAGTGAGTCCGTTTGCTGTGATTCAATATAAGAAGGAGCTGTCCCTCCCTCTTCCTAACCCCCTTACTCACCCACGTCCCACTCAAACCCCAATCCTACACCAACTTAACAAACATCTAACTACATTAATTAGATACGACATGCGACGGGAAATGCAGCTTATCTCACCGAATCTGTATCTTGGGCCATACGCCTGTGCGAGAGACAGAGCCCTTCTCGCGTCAACTGGCATCACACACCTTCTTGCAGTCGCCGATGCAAACGAGGCAAAGTTTATGAAAGTGCACGACGGACTGGTGTACCAACACATGTGCGTGCCTCCTCTTAGGGTTGGTTGTTAGAAGGGACTATCTTGGATTCACTTACATCAGGAATCAGTTGCTTGGATTTAAAATGGGGCACTCGGCCGAAGGAAGGACTTGGAATCTTGCCCTGGCTCTATATCTGCCTAGAACCAAACCAAAAACAACTAAAACCCTCCACTCAAAACAGAAAAGTAACGGACTCGCTCTCTGAAAACCTCATTCCCTATTTCCCAATCGCAAAGCACTTTCTCGATGCAGTTCTCTCAAATCCCGCAAACAAAGTCCTCGTCTACTGTAACAACGGAATGTCACGGTCCCCTTGTTTTGTCGTGGCGTATCTCATGGAAGCTTTGAAATGGGATTTCACGACCGCGTTTGGGTATGCCTCTCATTTCTAATAACATTTACAAATCATCTCACCCTTCCATCCAAAACAACTGTAGCTATGTCCAAAACAGACGCTTCTGCATCTCTCCAAATGACAACTTTAAAATGCAACTGAGAGAATACCAGCCTATATACCAAGCACGACTCCAGAATCTTGCTCAACACCATCCAACCCCCATTCCATACCCCGTCGCCCCTTTTGATCCAAATAATTCTGTTCCGGGTGCTGTTCACCGGTTAGGGGCAAAGCGGAGGCAGTTGGAGGAAGATGATGAGTTTGCCGATCATTATGGGGATCATCAGAATGCTGGCCGTGTTGGTGGTTCTGGTTCTGGAAGTGGCGGAATGGACATGTCAGATTGAAAGGAATGCGGGATGATGAAATCATAATAATATAAACATTCGTCAGGAAATAGAGTTCACTTGACTGAGTTTACGGACGTTAATTCCTGTTACTACCTTTCCTTAGACTACAAGTTTGTTGGTTTCACTCAAGCCTAGATCATGAAGGCTGTAGCAAAGTCGAAAAGACAACCAGCCCCAATTAACATCCTTCAAAAACACGAAGAAGCCGAAATTCCATTTCACGTGATGTTTTGGACGTTGCTGCTGGATGTGGCTGTGCAACCAAAACGCGAAAGAAAATCACGAAAAGTACCTATAGTTTCCTCCTTCAGCTATACTTTCTGCCATCCTGCACCTTTGCCGTCATTAGAATGTAGCCAAGAAAAACGTGAACTTTTGGACATGTTGACCCGATCTCCACATCCGATCTTCTTCAGAAACCTGGAAAGGGATACATATGGCGTAGCAAGCAAAACTCAGTTCCCAAAATCAGGTCTGCGAGCAATGAGCCAGGAGGTCGGAGTGATAATGCCCTTATGCTGGTGGCTGACCCATCTATTTGCAGATACAAGCAGTTAACATTCCAGACTTCATGGACGTGAAGCTCATTTTCGCCTTAATTGGTGTCTCGTTTGCACCAGTCCTTCTACTGGCACAAACTATTGTTGTCAACATACTTCCACACCTAGCCTCATTCAAGAAACCTACGAAGCTCGTCTTTCACTTGTTTCACGCCATTCCAGAGTTATTGTCCTTCCTTTTGCTATGGGCTTTCTACATTATTCCCGTTCTTCGCAATATTGTCGGAAATGAGACATTTCCAGCTTATGACAATCCAGGCTTCACTTTTAAGGTCATCATTGCTGTCGACTACTACTACGTCATGGCATACACTGTCGAGCTTCTTTTCAACTACAGTGTAATGCAGACAATGCTTATCATTCACCACACCACTGCCATCGTTATTACCCTGACGGCCTCATACCTTATCCTCGCAACAACGGATAATTTGCTCTTAACCGAATACATTATGCTCTCTGGAACCAGTGCAGTTCTCCACGCTAGTGTCGACTTTATCCCGCACTTTTACCTCATTCTCAGACAATTCAAAGCCCCACAAACCCTCACCCGCTTCTTTGGAATGGTGAGTATCTGGCCCTTGACCATTTTCAGACTCGCAGTCAACATCTTTTTTGTTGTTATTGTGCGTTATTTTGTTACAACCGTGTTTCGCGAATTAACCCCGATTTTCTACGGATGGACAATCTTCACGTCTGTAATGACAGCGGTTTTGGCTGTTACCCAATATTGGGCCCACGGTGTGTACGTCAAAATTCAGAAGAAGGACCAGCGTCGGGAGGGAACAACTGCCAGCCAGGAATATGAATTGGACAAAGTTCGTGCCTCCATCACTTCACTTGGAAGCACCGATGTATAATTGACGAAAAAAGACCAATATTATAATTATTAAGGAAATGGCAATATAAAATGAGAATAAAATTTCTTGCAGGTTGTGATTACCCACATTCACTATTTCCTGACATGATAAAGCTTAAACAATCGTTTGAAACAAGCGCTATCCTGCACGCAAGGGCGACAATTTAAAGTCCTTCACCTAGATGGGTGCGAACCAGGAATCTCAAAACCTCATTAACACAGTAAAATCAATGACGATTGAGTTTATTAAAAACAGTTCCTGGCGGTTGGCACAAGAAAGGCAAGCGAAACCATAATAAAATAAAGAGCAGGGGGGAAACGGTGTCACAGAAATTACAAGACTTCGTTTTCTATTCACCAAAACGAAGTTAGCTCTTTACGGAAAGAACAAACAAGACCTCACCAATGACGGCGGCAACACCGAGACCGATACCAACACACATGCTGACAACACCAAACTTTTCCTTGCGTCTTCTCAACTCTGGCAGGAGAGTAGCAATCTGTCTAGCACCAGTAGCTCCCATTGGGTGACCGAAAGCTGATAGAGGAGAGGAGAATAAGAATATATTTGAAAGAAGAATAGATAAACTTACCAATAGCTCCACCCTTTGGATTCACTTTCTCGACGTTGATGCCCAACTTCTTGACACAGTACACAGCCTGGGATGCAAAGGCCTCATTAATCTCCCACACGGCAACATCGTTAATTCCCAAGCCAGTCTGCTCAAGAACTTTAGGAATGGCAACAGCTGGTCCGATACCCATAATGGTTGGTGGACAACCGACAACAGAGAACCCAAGGAACCGGGCAATTGGCTTCAATCCCTTCTTCTCAGCATATGAACGTCGGCAAAGCAAGACAGCCGCAGCTCCATCTGTAACCTGGGAAGAGTTTCCGGCAGTCGAAGATCCGTTTGGCTTGAAGGCTGGCTTCAACTTGGCGAGGAGCTCAGCAGTTGGCACACGAATTCCGTCGTCGGCAGAGACAACAGTTCCATCGGCGAGCTTAATTGGAACAATCTCCTCCTTAAAGAGACCTTCCTTAGCGGCCTTGGCAGCAAGGGTGTGGGAACGGAGAGCGAACGCGTCTTGCTCGGCACGGGTGACACCGAATTGCTCGGCAACGTTTTCAGAAGTTGTACCCATTGGAGTCATAACTTCAGCGGCAGGGCCGTAGGCCATGACCTCTGGGGAGAGGTCAGTTGGCATAGCGCCTGGACCGTAGTACCTGGAGAGAATCAAAGGACGGTAAGCTTCTTGCTACTTTCAAGATAATAAACGTACATAGACATGGACTCAACACCAGCACCGATTCCAACGTCGATGTAGCCGGCCTTGATGGCGGCAGCAACGGAACCGACAGTAGCAAGACCGGAGGAGCATTGACGGTTGACAGCGACGGCTGGGACAGAGTTTGGGAATCCTCTATTTTCAGTTTACTCCTTTAGTTTCACAGCGCTGGAAATCGGTTTCGTAATGAAAAGGTCAACGTACCCATACAAAGCAGCCATTCTGGCGGTAGTAACACCGGCACCAGGCATCAACACGTTTCCAACCTGGATATCTTGAACAATTCCTGGTTCAATTCCAGTCTTTTGGATAAGCGCCTTGTTTTGGGGGTTAGTTTTGGTGTGGGTTAAAACCGCGAAACAAAGCGAAGAACGTACCTTGAAGACCTCTCCCATGATGTACTCAGGGTGCTATTTCGAAAGAAACACGAGAAGCGAGTCAGTTAAGCTGTCAAAAGAGCTTTGAGGAAAACACGTGGGGCTACACTCACAGTCTCCTTGAAGGCACCGCGTCCACCCTTACAGAGTGGAGAACGGACAGCAGCGATAATGACGACATCGTCTGGGCTCTTTGGGCTCTTGGCTGTTCGCATCCGAGGAAGAGAGACAGGGTTAGCAACGCCTTCGCAGAGAGTTCCTCGCAAGACCCTCACCCAAGTTGCTCTTTGAACCAGCTGAAGCAGGGGCAGCTGAGGCCGATGGAGCCAAGTGCTGCGAAATAGAAGCGACGCGATCAGTCGATGACATTTGATTTGGTTTTGTGGGTGTGTTTTTTCGTTGAGGTTTCCTCTTTCTTCGTGCCACACAAAGAAATGCTCGTGGTCCAATCAGTTCAAAACTAACTCATGGGCGGCTGATTCCTGACAAATGCATAGTGCCACCGTAGGAGCCCCTCTTTCTCTCTTACGCGTTTAAATTGTTTTGTTCATCGTTGGTCGGTTGGATTTGTAATAATGGTGTTGGGAGAGGAAGGGGTTAATCACATCGAACAGAAGAGAAGACGAAATTAAGAACAGGGTTTCGCCGACATAATTCAGACATAATTCATCTGATATCGTCAATGAAATTTGAAGCGTATCTATGACTGTGGTTGATGATATCACTTACACTTTCAAAGACTCTCAAGCCTCTCTGATACATAAACCTCTTCAAAATCGGTTTCCATATTAATTTGGAGACAGATATTGTCATGAAAAGCATTTTTGAAAACAGTCTGGATGCAAATCCCTGTGGCCCATCGGTTGCTAGTTGGAAAAGGACCTCACGTTCTTCTTCTTTGTGACATTTGTAAATGAGAATATAATGTGAAAGTGGATTCAGTGAAGTGGAAAAAGGAAAGGGTGATGCTCGGAGCAAATCGGAGGTCATTGAATCAGGTGATTTCCCTTTTCGATTTTCCACGTTGTTGTTTAGACAAAACCGTTGATTTACAACGATTCGAGTTTCTCTTTGATCTCATTTTGAATGTCGGCTCTGCGCAGAACTTTGTTGAAAGGAGCATCACCGTCTCCTGGAACATTATTTGGACATAGGGGACTTGTTAGTGTCAGAGGGACAAGGGTCTTGTACCAACCATCAACACCGTCTTTGTTCAGACCCTTCTCTTCGTCTACATCTACTTCTGCTACTTCCAAGACTACTCACTCTTCTTCCAATTGGATCAAATCATCCACCGTCCAACTCAGCCTTGGTCTTGGTCTCGGCATCTCTCTCGCAGCATTGTACTCCTACTCAAACCCACACGCTCCCTCTCAAACCGAAACCCAATCACCAAAACAATCAAAACAATCTCTGTTCACCCGCGGTGATGTCCGTTCCCACACTACAAAGGAAACGGGGATTTGGGTCACGTCAAATGATGGTGTCTATGATATCACCGATTTCGTCGATATTCATCCGTTCGTACTTTCTTTGGCTTTTTTTATCATTTTATTAAAGTATTAACCGTTGGATGATAGGGGTGGCGAACGAATCCTTCTTGCTGCAGGACACTCTATTGATGCTTTCTGGGCCATCTTTTCGCTTCATAACTCGCCTGAAACTAAGGAGCTTTTGGAGTCTTACAGAATTGGGTAAGCATACATCAGGCTAGATTGTAGTGGAGTGGAGTTACAGTGGTGAAAAGACTGTTGAATGGCTGATGTGGAAATTCTCGAAGATGGACTGAGTAACGAAGAAAGTGTGAGGATTTGTTAATCTCTTAGTTGAGGATAGATGATAGCTAGCGGAGTAATCAAATTGATGAAGTTTGGAAACTTGAATTCGAAGTTGAAACGAATCTTCTTGGAGCGTTTAGGAAAGACTACGTGGTATGAACAGTCCACTTTTGAAGTCGGACAAAAGAAAGAAAGGCATTCAGAGCGAAACGATTTCCTAAAACACCACCTAACCTTGGGCATATCCAACCAGAAACTTAATCCCCGCCGACCAAGACCCAACCTACAACGCGACCCGTGACGACCAATCCGCCATTACTTCCGCCCTCGAACGTCTCTTTGAAAACGATCCAATCCGTGACCCTCTCCTCATTTCTCGCTCCGATCGCCCTTGTAACGCCGAAACACCGCCAGAACTCTTGACGCGTGACTTTGTGACTCCAAATAACTTGTTTTTCGTGAGAAATCATTTGCCTGTGCCCGAGATTGATGTGGAAGAATATACACTTGAGATTGATGCGCCTTGGGTGAAAAGTATGTCTTAATATTTCCTTGTTTATTTATGGTTGGGGGGAAAAGGGGGCTACAATGGACGAATGATGGTTAATGTCATTTCTGGAACTGGAGGAGGAGAAAAGAACCTAATGTCCATTTCAACTAATAACGATTTCGCAACAGATCCAATCACACTTACACTCAAAGACTTGCAACGTAAATTTGAGCACCACGACGTTATGACAACACTGCAATGCGCGGGAAACAGAAGAAAAGAAATGCACGATGCGAAGCCTGTCAAAGGATTACAATGGACCCAAGGAGCAATCTCAAACGCGATATGGACTGGAGTTCTCCTAAAAGACGTTATTGAACAAAGTATCGGACCAGTCCCAAAAGAATGGGCCGACAAGATCAAACACGTCCAATTCCACGGTGCCGAAGGGTAATATCAACTTTTACTTCCCTTCAGCATCTAATTGTTACCAACCAAATAACAATACAGATACGGCGCCTCGATTCCATCCCACAAAGCCTTAGACCCACGCGGTGACTGTCTATTGACCTTCGCAATGAACGGCTCTCCCCTCCCAAAAGACCACGGCTGGCCCGTCCGCGCTCTCGTCCCCGGCCACGTAGCCGCTCGTTCTGTCAAATGGGTAACGAAAATAACCCTCGCCGAAGACGAATCCGAGTCCCATTGGCAGCAACGCGATTACAAAGGCTTCGGACCCAGCAAGACTCTTGAAGAGAGCGATTACTCCACCGCTGTAAGCATCCAAGAAATGCCTGTCCAATCGTGCGTCACTGTTCCACAGCCGAACGAAACTGTACCTGTTGTTGAAGGTCGCGCGACTGGGATCAAAGGATTCGCTTGGTCGGGAGGAGGTCGTGGAATCGTTCGTGTGGACGTCTCGGTTGACGGTGGAAAGACGTGGACGGATGCTAAGCTGACACGACCAGGACAAGAAGCCGGGAAGGAATGGGCGTGGACGCATTGGGAGGCCTCTGTACCTGTTACGAAGGAAGGTCCTGTGGAGATTGTATGTAAAGCTGTGGATACGAGTTATAATGAGCAGCCACGGGATATGGAGAGTGTGTATAACGTGAGAGGGGTTTTGGTGAGTGCATGGCATCGAGTGAAGGCGGAGGCTGTCAAGAAGGCGGAGCAGGAGAATGCAAAGTAAATGTAGGACCTCTTAGATTGGGATTGTTAATTGTGTCTATTGTTTTTGAAATCCATAGAACAATAAACTGCGATTTCAACGAAGGCAGTAAATGTTATGTTTTGATAATGTTTTTTATCAAAACATGTCCAGCATAAAATATCTAGATCGCTGAGTTGGCTGTTCACACAGCTTCCACTTTCAAGTGCATTTAATCGTGGGATCCAAAGTATACTCAACTTTTAAACCTTGTTTTGTTTGGCATCTGAATTTATTCAGAATTTATTTCCCTTTTTCATTGTCCCCCACTTTCTCCTCAAAGTCTGCCTCCAGTTCCGGCCACCCAACACTCCACGTTCTCTCTCGATGCCACACCAAATCATAATTCTTGACCAATGAGA
Source organism: Rhizoclosmatium globosum (assembly GCA_002104985.1). NCBI lineage: Eukaryota > Fungi > Chytridiomycota > Chytridiomycetes > Chytridiales > Chytriomycetaceae > Rhizoclosmatium > Rhizoclosmatium globosum. The sequence continues at coordinate 144,254 of MCGO01000041.1, read as the reverse complement.
TATTTCGATCCAAATCATCTGGCCGAAACATGCTCTGCCCAAATAATACGACATCTCCAACACGAACGGTGCATTCCCACGAACAGTTCGGAAGTTGCTTTGGAAGATCGATTCCACCTTTTTCGCGCAAATACGTGAAGAGATGTGCATCAAACCAGTCGTGGTGGAGGAGTTTGTATGGCAGTGTTGCACGGAGCTGTTTTTTGGATGTGGACGATATGAAAGGAGCTAGACGTGTTTTGAAGTACGATACAAGGAGGGGGTGATTTGGTGCAGAAAAAATGGTGTGTTTTGCAATGTGTGGCAGGGGGGTTTGTGTTTGGTTCTAAAGTATGAAGTCAATTGGTTGTTACTCACACGCACGGAAATACCTGGATTCCAACGGCAAGACCGACTCCATCCAATCCTAAACGCCATGTATCGATTGGATGTAAACATTCGGTATCAATATCTGCGAAAACACCGCCAGACTTGATCAACCACAGAATCTTGAAGACACCGACTCGTTGATGCAACAAACCCGCTTTGAAATATACTTTCTTTTCATGATCTGAAGCATATTTTTTGATCCATGCATCCATCTTTGTATCTTCAAAAAGTGTATATGTGTATCCAGGGTTCAAGCGTATCCAAGACGATTGAATACGTTGATAGAATGAAGACAGGAGTGATGAGTCCGATGTCCACCAAATCTGAGCAATCTGCTTCGGGATTTGAATGTTGCTGCTGGTGGGTGGATTTTTTGAGGAGACAATGCTATTCAGAAGAGGTTTGTGAGTCCAACCTTCAACAGACTGCTCAAACAGCTCGTAGCTGCGCAGTGAAGATAGATGGTTTGGAATATACAATATCGAAGTATCATTGATAGTTTTCCAACCTCCTTCCAATTTTCCAGTACCATAATGGATAGAAAGAGCCTTTGGATTCTCTGGATTCAAGGGACTGAGAAGTGTTTTACCTAGAATCATGATATCATCTACGCCAAATCGTCAAATGAAAGAAGCGAATATCGATGCAACTTACCAAAAAGTCGTTCACCATCCCATAAAAACGACACATCTCTAACGCCATCAATACCAACAACTTCCTCCAAATACCGATACACAGCCGGCTTCCAGACCCCTGGTCCAGTAATATACAACAGCCTCCCGGGATCACGCAACTCCTCGTCACTCAATTTATGAATCCCATTCACAACATCCCACACAACCATCGCCAACAATGGATGCCCAGCCGCCGCACCAATCGTCCACTGATTCAAATTATCTCTTCGTCCACGCGCGTTCTCGACACCAATTAGAACCGAAACACCATCCCGTCCTGCAGTCCATTTGTATATTGGCTGAAGGCACTGTGTATCCATATCCGTGTATATTCCACCAAAATAGTATAAGAGGAGGTATCTGACCAGGTCTGAGCGCATGACTGTTCGTGGAAGACGATAGTAGGATTGTACAACCCAAGAAGAAAAGAATCCTTCCACAAAGCGGTCCGACTCAGAGTTTGAAAAGATGAGCTGTACATGTTGCGGGTTTAACGCCTCCCATGACTGAAACCAGGCAGGAATATCGGATGTGTTTGTTTTTGTTGTGTTCGGATTGAAGATCTCTGAACGCGATGAGGTTTTCCATGTTCGAAGTATTAGGTTTGGGATTTGTTTTTTGTATTGTGTGATTGGGACTGAAGACTTGAGAAGGAGGGAGGATATATTCAGGTGTGTTTGGTTTGTAATTTGTCGAATGTGGGGTTGTTCTGGTGTTGGTCTAGCAGTTGGATTGGAGTATGCTTCAGTGACTGTTTTGGTCACAGTTACAGTCCGAATGAGAGCTTTTGATAAGTCCGTGTCTGTTGGAAGTGCAAAATGATGATATGCGGTGGATGTTTGGAACCAGAACCAAAGTGCCAGAATAAATAGTGCGATCAAGAAAGTGAGCCGCCTTCGTCGTCTTATTGGGCTACACGTTGGGGACTTGTTGTGAGGTGCAGGTGTTTTCTGTTTGTCGTCATCCATTTTGACAGCCACCTCGAAATGGACTTTTAAGGTTTCAATTCGCTTTTAATGATTCATAAATGTATAACAACAAAGAAAGAGGTAACAACTAAGAAAAATTAAAATGAGAACTGAAAAACCAAATAACGAGAGAGTCTAACCACAAGCAGCATAAATGATATTCGAAACACCACAATGCAACCAAATCACGACATGACAGAGAAAAGAAACAAGAGAGTTCAGGCTAACCCTGCAATCTAGTTGATGGCAACAGTGCTGTCAGAGTTACCAGCGTAAAGCTTTCCCTTCTTGGAGTGGGCAAGAGCCTTCTTCCAGGCAACAACACCCAAAACCATGTAGTAAGTCTTACGGGCCTTAACAATGTTGGCGTTAACACGGGTAAGCAAAGCACGCTTGACGAGACGAGCCTCCAACTCAGCCTTTCTAGCCTTGGTTGGGTACAACTTGACAGTCAAGTCGAAGGACCACTTACGGATAATCTGGACCTTGACAATGTCGAGCAACATGAACATAACAGTGGAGATAGCGAGAACTCCAACACCCCAACCCCATCCAATAGCAGTGGCATCAAGAGCGCGGATACCAAAGATGGACATGAACATAGCAAAGACTTGAGTACCAGCAACAGCGAGGATGAAGATCCAGGATGGCATGTTTTCGTAGAAGTAACCTGGGAGACGAGTAGAGAAGATGACGAAGTGTGGGCAGGAAGAAATCTGGAGGTACATAATGGTCTGGAGGACACCGGCATTCGCCTCATCTGGGTAATTGTCGTAAGAGTGCTGGGTGTAACCGAATCCATAGTGAGCAATGAAGAAGTGAGCCCAGGAGATAACCATCAACAAGAAACCAAGGACGAAGGAGAGGGTGATGAGCTGTCCGAGTCTCCACTTGTCTGGACGTTGGGAAATCTGAGCATTGTCGACAGAGATAACGAGAGTGGCAGCGTCGTTTAACACGGCAATCAAAATAATCAATCTTGGTGGGAGAGAGAATCCGTAGGCACAAATGGAGATGAAGAAGAACAACAAGAAGTGGATAGTGGAGGCAATACGGTACAAGGCGTAAGATCTCATTCTCTGGAAAATGGCACGGGAAGTCTTGACACCGTCAATGATGGTGGAAAGACCGGCAGCAAGCAAGACGATATCGGCAGCGGAACGGGCGGCATCAGTACAACCCTCGACAGCAATACCGACGTTGGCCTTCTTCAAAGCTGGGGCATCGTTAACACCGTCACCAGTCATACCAACGAGGTAGCCACGCTTCTGGAGCAACTCAACAACCTTGTACTTGTGTTCTGGGATAACCTGGGCAAAACCATCACACTTCTCGCAACGGTCGATAAGAGCCTCCTCGTCAAGAGAAGCATCCATCAACTTGGAGGCATCCAAAATAGTACGGTTCATTCCGAGACGGTGAGCAACTTCCTTTCCGATAATCTGTTGGTCTCCGGTGATCATCTTAACGGAGATACCGAGCTTGTGGCATTCGTCGATGGTGTGGGCAGAGTCTGGACGTGGTGGGTCAAGGAGGGAGATCATACCAATCATTTCAAACTTGGTCATGGCGTCGTCGATAGTGCGGGCAACACCCAGAGCACGGAGACCACGGCGGGCGAAGTCGTTGACAGCAGCGGTAGCCTCATCGTGTCCACCGACCATACGGACGATAACCTGTGGAGCTCCCTTGATGGTACGGAACTGCTTACCAGTGGCAAGGTCAGTGACAGTAGCTTCAGTGTACTTGGAGGTTGGGTTGAATGGAATAAAGTTGTTGACCTTGTAACCTGGGATGTGGTGGTCCTGGTTGGCACGTTCCTTGAGGATAGTGACACGGTTTTGGGCAGCCTTACGGATAGCGGACTCAATGGCGTCCTGGGCTCCTGGCTCAGAGGCGAAGAAAGAGGCCAAGAGGAGGTCCTGTTCAGTGTATGGAACACCGGTTCCGTGGAAGTCGTCGGTGGTGTTTCCCTTGTTGGACAAGTATGGAACATCGAAGGAGAGTTGGTTAAGGGTCAAAGTACCAGTCTTGTCAGAGCAGAGAATGGAGACGGACGCAAGTTCTTCAATGGCAGTCAAACGCTTGACGATAACCTCCTTCTTAGCGAGCTGGGAAGCACCGACAGCCATGGTAACGGACATGATAGTTGGGAGACCGACTGGAATGGCAGCAATAGTCAAAACCAAGACTTCCAAGAGAGCAGACTTGACACGTTCTCCAAGAGCAGCATTCTTGTCCTCTGGGACAGCCCAGGTACGAACGAAGAAGAGAACGACAGCCATTCCCTGTGGAGATGTCTACTGTAAGCAAATTGAATGAAAACAAAAAACGAACTTACACAAGTGATGATGACCAAGAAGTTACCGATAGAGTTAATGATCTTCTGGAAGTGACCCTCCTCAGTAGTGATGGAGATGAGGTTGGCAGCACGACCAATGTAAGTGTTGATACCAGTCTTGGTAACGACAGCCAACATCTGACCTTGCTTGACAATAGCGGAAGAGTAAGCGGTAGCACCCTTACCCTTCTGGACAGGGAGAGATTCACCAGTAAGGGCAGACTGATCGATCTGGAGAGTACCCTCGGAGATTTCACCAGTAACACCAACACCCAAAAGACGACAATCAGCTGGGATAATGTCACCAAGACGGAGAGCAATGATGTCTCCTGGAACAAGGGTGTTAGAATCAACCTCGACGAGCTTTCCGTTTCTCCAACAACGAGACTTCAAGGCAAGAGTGTTCTTGAGGGCGTCCAAGGCAGACTCAGCACGGGCCTCCTCGAAGAAACCAATACAGGCGTTGATGATCAAGACAGCGAGCAAGATACCGAAGTCAATCCAGTCCTCGAAAACACCAGAGAGAATACAGGCGATTTCCAAAAGGTAGGAGATAGGACCCAAGAAGTAGGACAAGAACTTGAGGAGAGGGTTGGTCTTGTTCTCTGGAATCTCGTTGAGACCGAACTGAGCAGTACGCTCAGCAACCTCAGTGTCAGTGAGACCGTGGAGAGGCTCAGTGTGGAGGAGGGCCTCCAACTCTGGTGGGATGTCGTCGGCAACCTCAACGTGGATCGCCTCCTCCATCTTCAATGGCTTCTTGCCGTCAGAGTTGAGGACTTCGTGCTTCTCTGTGAATTGAATATGTTATTAATGAAACAGTCAGATAAGCTGAAACAGGTTGGGGAAATGGAAGGGGTGATGGGAAATGGAGATGTGTGCTCAATTTTTCCGGATGTTGTTTTTGAGAGAACAGCCGCCACCACCGCCTGCGCAGCCTTCAAAGACTTGCAGGACTGACGGTTGAAAGTTGATGAAGAAGGGAAGGAGAAGGAAGAGGGATGAGAGCAGAGGGGGCAATGGAGAGCACGCTCAGATAACATCTCAACATCCAATTTAAGCACAAAGATTGATCCTCATCCGATTCCACTTCAACGAGACATCCAAAGTCCTCCTACTGACATTCACAGCCAGTAGTAGCAGCATGAGCCATGGCAGCCAAAGTTGTGAGCACTTGTCAACGTTGCGATAAGATATCCGCTACTTTCCCAACCTTCTCCCCATCTCTCACACTGCATACAACTCTCTTCCTCGTGTTACAGAACTACTGGAACTATGAACCGGTTGGGTGACATACCTTCGTGGTTGGTCATGTCTGAGAAATGAGTTCGTGAAAGAAAAAAGAGACTTGCGACTTTTTGGCCTTTTGGCAAACTGGCTTCAGCCCCCAACAAATTACAAAAAAATTTATTACATATCCATGGAAGTCTTGAGTGCTCACCAACATATAATGTCAACTGTATTCCAGTGTATAATACCATAGTTACAGGTGCAACTCTTTGCGGGCGGGATTGTCAAAGCATTCAGGTTCAAACTGGCGTTTTCGGTCTGACGTGAAATGTCGCAATTGACAACACAACTTGACAAGGGCGTTGATTGAGAAACGAGAAAGGGATAATCAAGAAAGATTTGAGAGACAGGCGTCTTCATTGATGCTGTCATTTCAATTTCCACAGCAACATCGTGCAGCCACAAGGTGCCACTTCTTTCAATTCTCCAAAAAGTTTGTCATCACAAAAACAGCAACTTGTTATTTTCATGAAAATACATGTGTATTAGAAAATACGATTAAACATCATAGAATTCTGTCATGCCTCATTCAACCTGTACCCATCCCAAAAACATACTTCGAAACTCATAACTCTCGGCTCCTTCGGCGGCAGATATGACTCCATCAACAACAACTTCTCCCGTCGCAAGTTCGCCCTCCCAATTCCTTCGCCCATCGTCGAGAGTCTCCAACCAAACCTCGACAGCTTTCTTGCTAAGTTTAATAACGACATCACTTGCGCTTGAGCCTTGCCATAAATAAACTGGAGAATGTGGTCCAGGATCTAAAATTGCACAACATGAGGTATCCAGACTCAGTTGATCGTATTGTGGAAGTTCTTCAACTGAAAAATAGCCTTTCACACAGCTACACACCAACAAGCGGGGTAAATTGGTTGGAACCACTGTACCTTCGATGCCAGTGTTGATTATCAGCGGCGGCATGGGTCCTGTACAATATGGTTGTTTTCCATTTGGAAAAACTTCCCAAAAAGCTCGAGGCTCGAGTCCCTCAGCCACAATTCGGACTTTTTTGGTCACGAGCAGCCTTGCAGATTTGCGAATACTCTTTTCTTGCACAGACTCGTCACGACCATCTTGTACAGTATCGACAAGCGATTCCTCCGAATCACCAACCCCAACACTTTCCTCATCCCCATAGAAACTCGTGATGCGATCAGCAACAGAACATGCTTTGCGACCATCCTCCAGCGTAGAATTCTTTCCTGTCCACAAGAACCCTCCCTCCCCCCCAACTTTCCCAACATAGAAACAATCGCGACTCACAAGCCGTTCACTAGCACAAGAAACTTCTACAGCACGTGTAGTCTTGAACCTCCAATCAGTTCGAACGTGATACAAAACAGGTCCACACCCCTCCTTCACCCGTTTCAACAATTGCCTCCTTGTCCCTCTATGAATCACACTCCTATTTCCCCAATGCGCAAGTAACTCCACAGGCTCTCTCTCCTGCGTCACGTGCACAACATTCACGTCACATCCATACAATCCCCGAACAGCATCCTCAAGTTCCTTCCTCGCATGGAACCGAAACGACTTTTCTGCAACATTCGACGCATATCGTCCCACCCAAAAGTAAATAACACAATGCCGAGTCGTCGGTTCCTCTTTCTTCAAAGCGAGACTGAAATAACTATCAACAACAGGGAACTTCTCTCCACCAAGTTTAAACTCCTCATCTCGCTGCAACACAAGCGCACCATTCATAACCCCACGTACATCCTCTTCCAAAACCTGCTCCGTAGCATCTCCACCATACACAGCTAAAAAGGCATACTGTCCTTCCATGCAAACGTGAACACCACCGCGCTCGAAATCCTCCAACCGGACAAAGCGACCGCGTTCAAATGCGAACGCAGTGTACTGTACAAGTTTTTCATTTGCCTCTTGCATGGCTTGCATAGCTTGAAAGAATCGGTCCTGGTGAATCACTGAAGCATTCCCGGTCAACAGAGGGTGAGGTGCATACAGTGCGCGAACATCGACTTTAAATGGGACTGGTGCAAGTTTTCGGCGGATAGACTGGGTGAGTGATTCGGTTCGCGGTTCTACCCAGTCTGGGAAATATAATTTGAAGGGTTCGGGCTCATTGTGGTGGGTTATACGTTGGAGAGAGAGGTAGGATGGACGGTAGGATTGTCGAATTACTTTCTGTATGCAGGTGGTAAAGAGTTGGTTGGGCAGGTTGTTATGGCAGCAAAGTACTCAACTGCCAACACTTCAGATGCAAACGACTTTTTCGCTGCAGATGCTTTGCTTCCTATCCATAAGAATAGTTCAGCTCCAGCATCGAGAATAAAACAATCCTGTGGATCGAGCATGGATCGGCTGAAACCAGATTCGTTTTCTTGAAATCGATAATCAATGGGAAGCTCAGCGAACAAAGCGTCAAACGTACCTTCCCGTGAAACAATCCAATTACTCAACTCACCAGTTCCATCACTCGGAACTTTGTACAGAACTGCAGTGCGCTCAACCTCGACCTCCTCATCCGCAGACACTTCCACATCTGGCAAAACCCGCTCAAGTACTTCACAAACATCTCCCTCTTCAACCTCAAACACTTTTGCACGACCTGCACGATCCGCCCCATTTACAACATCTATCAATAGCCGACATTTTGCCCGAACAGCACTCCGACTCTCCCTACCATTCCACTGGACAAGCTCCCATCCAGCATCCACAAAATAAACTCCATCACTCCTCAACCCTCCTTTCACCGGTTCAACAACTCTCATCCTTACCATCCCTCTACCCCCCTTCACAACGAACACTTCATAAACTTTAACCTGAAACCTCCGCCTCTCTGCAACAAAAAGACCACTCTCTGCCGCAACCTCCTCATCTTCATATAAAATCCCACCAACACCTTCAAACACCTCTAAAAACGCATCTTCTTCTTCCCCCTCCGCTTCCCTCACAATCCCACCCCTCGCTCCGGGAAGCAGCTGTTTCACACCAACAGCAAACATGGCACAACAAAACCGTTTATCCATCTCGGCGCGACTCCCGATCCAAGTGTAAATCGTGTGAACAAGGTGGTCCGTGGACATTTCGCCCTTTTCGCCGGTTTGGTCATAGCGCTGGAGGTGAGGGTCGTCGGTTGTGGTGCTGATTACGAGGTAGCAGTCTGCGATGCAGAATCGACCGTGGTCTGAGGTGGGAAGGAGGGTTGGTCGCATATTTTCGATACGGAAGAGGGTTAGGCCTGGCGTGGACGTGAGCTCTGTGAGGGTTTGGGGGAAGAGGTCGGAGACGTCCAATGTTCCTATTTGGGGGGCTGTTGAGACTTTCTTGGAAGAAGTTGCGGTAGATACTGTTGCTGGTGGGGGTGGAGTTTGTGAGAGGGGAAGAGATATTGAGATTGATGAAGTGGATGTTCGTGGGTTGATTCGCTTTTGCTGGAGTAGTCATTTGTTATTGAACCATGTGAATTTACAGAAGCTTGGACTAACATTATCACCATCAGCTCCTCGAGCTCCAGCCGCCAACAAACTCATAGCTTCGACAAACATATTCCCCTTTTTGGCTGCATCCCCAAACGTGACCCCCTTCCGTCCAATTCTCTCCTTCCCCCTCACATCCTCCCTCCCTTCTCCAACAATACCTCCCTCTTCTTTCTTCGAAAAATCGGCATGATAGAATTCGTACGCAGGTATTACTTTTGGCGATGAATTGGCAGATTGTAAATACGAAGCATGCGACAACGCAGGGCTCTAAACCAATACACTATTACTAAAAGATACCGCAACAAAAGAGTTAACTCACATTTATCTTCTTACTCAACCGCTGAGCCACCCGTTGAACAGAAGCACTACGTCCCCGATTCCTGAGTGTTTCAGCAACAATCGATTCAGGCGATGAATCATCGACACCTTCGGAAGAATCTGGATTCGTGGGAGATAGGGCTGAAGATGTGAAGAGGGAGGGTGCTTCAAATGATGCAAAGAAGGATGAAACCTTGTTGATGACATAAGATTAAGGAGGTATAGTAACTAGATAAAAGATAGCGTACCTTCGAACCAAGGAAAGAAAGCCTTGACTTGCGTGATTTGGAGGATGAATAGGCGATTGAGTTGTCCAAGTCCAACGATTCATTCGATTCTGTTCCTTCAGCTTGTGATACAGTTACAGCAATCGTAGCTCTTCTTCTTCGTTCAAGTTGCGGCGAGCGGTACGTTGAAGGGGACCCAGTGGCTGTCCGAGTGTTCCCTTCCATTGTTCTTTTTCCCAAATTGGATCTTTTCTTCTCCTCTTTTCTTCTCCTCTCCTTCTTTATATTCAAATTTGCCCAAACAGTATCAATTATTTCATGAAATGAGGTTGTTCGCTTTTAATCCATGCTCACAGTTTAATACTTGCACGTTGAAAATCGGCTTCTAACTAAATGATAGAAATAAGAGGAACAAGAAGAAAAGAAACGAAACAAACAAAGCTGAGGGAGTAAAGGAGAAGGGAAAAAGTATGACTTAAAGAGATCCAGCTTGTCCATTCAACACAACAGCACCGTTACAATGGTAATCAAACTGATTTCCCTCCTTCATATGCGTGCTCCAGCCCTTAAACAGTTTTAAAATCGCAGTGGCAATAATGGGATCAAACGTCAACTTCCAATCTCTGAAAAACGACGGTAATCCCATTACCTTCTCCTCCTCGAAGTTGACCATCAACTTCAACTTTGGATACTTGGCCAACGTGGTCGGGTTCATAATTTGATTAAACCATTGGAGACGAAGATCAACTGGTTGTACGGCTGCAGCGTCGCCTGGGTTAGACGCAGATACACCAGGGGTGCCGTCTGCAGAGATGTTGTATAAGTATGGGGAGCCTGTTTCTGGGAGCATCATTGGCTTATTCTGTTCAAGAGCAAAGCGACGGTAAAAGTTATAGTAATGCTCCCAGTTGGCACCTTGGTTGTATCCGACACCGGTGAGGTATGATTCAAAATATGTTTCTGGAACGGCGTGGTTTCGCAATTGTATTTCATCGGGTGGGTAGTAGTACAGCGATAGACCGACCCAGTCAACGTATTCGGCACCTGGCCACCACGGTCCTAATTTGACGAATTTAGATGATGAAACATGGGTATATAGACAAAGGAATAGATAGCGAAGAACGAAAAACTCACCGTATGGATCGTCGTTCTCATCAATTATACCATCTTTGTTGGTGTCCATCAGATCAAAGTTTGGGTTTCCTGGTCTTGGAAGGGAGACACCACCAGAAGTACCAAAGGGATACCCCTTCCCAATGTTTGGAGCCCATACAATTGCAGTCATGTTGGTGTACTGTTTCAGAATTGTGGACATGCGTCTAAAGTTGGGAACATAATTTACAGGGTCGAATCCATATGAGGAGAAAGGACCTAATAATTTGTTGGTTTGTGTGGGAAGAAGAAATAGTTTTGGGAGGCGAGAGTCTATTGCTCATGTCTTGAAGAGGGTTTCATTTTGATTGATTATGGCTGACACTTTCCACTATTGTTCGTCTGACGCACCGAGTCCCTGCAATGAAACGAAACTCACCATTCATTTCATGTCCGTAACGCAAAAAGATGGGAACACCATAGGCAGCATTGCAATCGGCCAAGGCTTTTGCGAGCTCAGTCAAACGGTCGTCTTTAAAGTCCTCAAGCTTGTCAGCCGGGTCCATCATGATTGAAATTTCAAGCATAGCTTTTACTCTACCGGCCTCGGAGGCATACCAGTTGAGTAGTGAGAATTCAAAGGCTGGCTTAGACTTGTTGGCACTGAACTCCATGAACGAATTGAAGACATTTGGCCTAAATCCATTAAGCTAAAGGGGCGATCACAGTGTCAAATAGTGCAGCATTAATTGGTGGCGGGGAAGGGGCTGGAGAAGTGCAGGGAGACAAATAAGGGAGACGAAGGAGGGAAGACACTGACTGAACACTGACACGCACCTTTGTCACAATCTTGCCTGGCGTCTCAACAGACCAGTCCAAGTGGAACCCAAACATCTGAATTCCCTCAGTCTGCGGCTCAAGTCGTGCCCAATTTGACTTTGGATCGTAGTTGCAATCTGGGGCCGTAACGTCAACTGACTGGAGGCCATCAAAAAAGGCTGGGACGGCTCTTGAATGAAGATCGTAGATGCGCCAACTAAACCACAAAAGACAAAAGAGCCCAAGAAGCATTGCCACGAGCGCCTTGGTCCAAAAGAGACAGTGGAGGATGTTGTGACGGAGCATCCCCTTCTACTTTTCCTTTTGTTTCAAAAATTCAATTCAAAGCCAATTTGACGGCTTTACTAGTGCTGCAGTCACTTATAACATTCCTTCCACAGAGAGCTGGCTCCACTTCTTTGCAAGAAACCTCTCTCACACTTACGCTTTGTGAAGCTGCATACGCTGTAGATACTTCGTCTCCAATTTAATAGTTTGTGGACCTATTCAAGTCTTTTCATCAAATGATTCTTTATTGCAATGAGTAGCTTGTATCTACTGAAAGTGAAACCCTTGTTGAGGATTGACTTGTATATCAGAAGGTGGAGGAGAGGAACATGCAACGGCCTGAAACTTCGAAGGAGGATTTTTCAAGATAATCGTCGTGAAGTTGGTGTTCGAATTGAAGTGGTTGGGTGAGGTGGGTGAGTGGGTGAGGTTGGGTTGCTGGTGTAGGTGTGTTTTAGTGGTGATGTCACCATTGCGATAAGCGGAGAGGATGGAGACGGATTATATCCTATAAAATATACTTTCAACTATTCGATAAAACAAGTTAATCAAAAGTACGTTGTCTTTTGAGTCCATTTTTGGAATTATTCATCAAAATGACTGAACAGCCTGCTCACAATCATAACGCTGAAGAAGAGGAATGGGATGCCTCGAAACATGGCGGTTTCAGCAAAGAAGAACTCAGGGCGTATGCAGACAAGCTGGATCTGGACGTTCGGTGAGATTGGGCCTGTTTGATTGAGTGATCTGATGGATAACGAACCAGACAACTGCCGCTCGATAAGGTGTATGATACAATTCAACAAGGGACACATATTTTGTTCTACGGGGCTGTCTTTTGTCCTTATACTCAGGTAATGATCTAACTCTGTGATGATTGCGACATTGGCATGGCAATGGAGACATCCTATTTGATCAAGATTGGTTCGATGAACTCCAGTCGAATAATTACTTATAGTGATGTATTAAGCTCTTGTTGAGCCTGCGGCTGTCCTAAACACGCACGTGAAACCTCCGGCATATCATTTTCCAATGTCACTAATGCTCACGCACATCCCACAAATTCACAGCAATTCACAGCAATCTGGCTCAATATGGTACAGTTCCCACTCAACCCTATTGTCCTACAACCAGCTCACCCAACTCTCACACCAACAGCAACTCTCATACGACTTTTACAAGCTTACCGAAGTCCCCAACATATCCATCGCAAAAGTTCAATGCGCCGACAACCAACCCGTATGTTTCAACTACATGCGTGACGAAGGTTTCCCTACCGTAGTCCTATACCACAAAGGTCACTACATACAAGAATTCATGGACAGAGACAACGTATGGGATTGGGTCCAAAAGCAGGTCGAGATCGTGAAAGCCGGACGGGAGGAACAAGAGTGGGGTGCTATCAAGAAGGGCCTTGTGAAGGAAAAACCGAGTAAAGTGGAGAAAGTGGCAGCGCATCAGTTTGATCAGATTAGTCACAACAAGTTGGAGGAGGAAGTGATTGGTGGGAAGGTTGGAATTTTGGAGACGGTGTTTCCTGTTGAGATGGTTGTACTTGTGATTGGGGTTTTGTTGGTTGCAGGGTTTGTGTTGAGGAAGGCGGTGTTGAGGAAGGGGAAGTATTCTGCTGTACAGGAGAGGGAATTGGATCGATTTGAATAAATAATTCGTTCGTAGTTGTCCTTCTATACTTTATTTAACTTTGTTCGTTTGTTTCATCTCGTTTCAACTCTGCTTTAATCATGGACGAAGTGCTCTTTGCCAAATCGCTTGCGGCAGATGCCAGGATCGAGTAAGTTCTTGAAAGCGATTCTGTTGATCTTACGCTACCGCAGGAAACTGAACCAAACCCAAGTTGAGGCGTACATTGCAAATGGAACACACTTCATCTTCTTCGGGGCGTACTACTGCCCCTACACAGCCGAATTCAATCCAATCTGGCTCGATATTCAAACAACTTACTATTCCCAAGGCTGGAATGCACTGCCAAACTTTGGAATCAAAAAGATTCAATGTGGAGACATTGAAGAGTTCTGCTCACAGCCGAAACTGGGGTCGGCCGAGGGATATCCAACGATCAATTTGTTCAAGGACGGAAAGTTTGTAGAAGAGGTGCTTTCTGATGAGATTGGTGTGATTGAACGGGAGGCGGTGTTGCTTGGAGGAAAGCCTAGGGCTATCGCTTCAGCTAGTCCACTTGCGACAAGACCGAAAACAAGTGCTGGAAATGACACTTTGTCGGATGGGAACGGCGGTATCAAAATCATCAAGCATACAGCAACTACCGCCGGTATGGACCTTCAATCAATCATTCCAGTATCAATCATTGTCACCTGTTGCTCGCTATTCCTGATTTGCGGCCTCTTTTTACGAAGGAGAATGAAAAAATCGAGATACCAACCTCTCTCTGGCGATGCAAACATGGACGCTGTACGATACATTTAATGATTGATTACCAAAGTATTTTATATAAAATAATTCGACTGGTAAATCGTGAATCGTGCTTTAAATCTGAAAAACGTGATGTCATTCATAGTTTGGCTCCCGTTGGATTTTATTAATGTCAGAACCAAACACCTAAAACTGTAATGAAGAGGGAGAAAGATGAAACACTAATGCTAACACTTGGAGATGATGATGATGACGAGCGCTGGGTCGGATTGGAAATTGCAGAAGCACCTTTCTTCTGATTAAATGCGGGTCCAATACACTTAAAAATATTAGAATTGAATTAACGAAATACACGAAACTAGAAAGCTTACATCCTGGTACTTGTTACTCCAGATTTTGTTAACAACACGATTCACATTTTTTGCATCAAAAAGTGGGGCCTGATGGTACTGATAGTTCTCGTAACATTTCCAACTGAGTCCTGTATCGGCGTCGATTTGCCAGCCGCTGGGAGTTCCCCTCACGAAGCCTGTTACTGCATCCACAATGTGTACAGACGAAAGAGATTGCAAGTTTGCAAGTGGATCGGTGCCAGAATCACTACAGTACTTTAATTTTACGCATTTCGGGTTGTTTGGGAACACGGCATATCGCAAATTGCCCTAACGTAGTGTTAAGGTGCGAAAGAGGAAAGTACAACGCCTGAGAAGCATACCGTATACAATGGAACGCTGACGTTAAAGCTAAGAGACTGAGCACATCCAAAGTTACAAGCATTGTCTCCGTATCGAGTAACTTTAATCTGTGGAGAAACATGGATCGCATAGAAGCTGTTTGTGTTTGGTTTCAAGGTTCCCTGAGAAATGAGGTTTCTGTTCACAATTTTAAGAACATTATGGAAATGCAAGGAGAACTCAACGTCAAGTAAGCTTGAATATCGTCTTCAGCGTCAAGGGAAGTTGTCATAGCCGTGGACTCAAATCGAGGTGGTAAGGACTTTCCCCGCCCCATTGGCGTAGAAGAATATTCTGCCAAGAGGTCCAAGTAACTTGATGAGGCGATAAAATTGTAGTATCCGCCATTTCGGAGGAATAGGTGACATTGGGTCCATAGAAGATTGGGGTGATTTCAATGGACTGAAGTGGAGACCCATAATTTATCTTGGCGTTCACTGTATCTTTCTTTGGAGTGGTAGGTTTTCGTGTGATTGGGTTTTTGGGCTTTCCAACAACGCAGCGCTGATCAGCACCGCTCCAAAGTCCAGATACAGCCCACTTTTGATTAGATGGGTCTGTTACAAAGCCATAAGCGTTGTCTTGAGGAATGTTTGGACCTCCGCAATAATCGGCGAGCTCAATTCCACCGGCGCCATCAATGGTGGCTACCCAGCCCGTTCCGGGGTCAGCATCCGTGACTGATTCCGCAAATTCGTGACTTGCTCCATGGGCGACTGAGTCTGCCGTGTTTGGATTGTCATCAAAATAGCATGAGGCAATAACCCCATATGGAACACAGTCAAGGGTGCTGATGTCTGCGGAATAAGCACAACCGTGGTAAGCACCGAGACCACTGTAACAGATTGTGAGGTCGTATTGTGTGACGTTCGTGTACGGCGACACGTGGAACGCATAATAACTGTTTTGGTTGGGGTTGATTGTTCCCTCACGCACCATTTGGCGAATAATTTCTCTAATATCGATAAAGTCGTCGAGTGCGCGTTGTATCTTGCCTTCGTAGTTGATGGCTGGAAGAACCGATCCTTTGCCGATTGTTTGTGTTGGCGTGTTGTATTCCGTGACTGCACCAATTTAGTTTCTGATGAAATAGGTGAAGATAAAGATACTTACAAATGTCCATCCATGCCGACGTGACAATGGCTTTGTAGTATTTTATAAGGTCATCTTGAAGCTCTTTCGTAACGTTGTACCAAATGGGAGTAATTTCCGGGTTAGCCAAGACCCTACCACCTCCATAATTAAAATAAACAGGAGAGGATGAGTTGCTAAATGTGTGAGTTGTTTGGTCGACTGGCGAAGAAGTTGCAGGGGCAGCTGCGGCGAGAGAAGCAGCGAATAGGACCAAGGGTATGAAGAACATCATGGATTTCGAGTTATCTTTGAAAGCGAATTGGGGGTTTTTGAGGCTTCTGAAACCAGGAGTCAACTTCCATCATCGTTCAGGCATGATTGTCGTGATGATCCTTTGTCAGTTGAAATTTGTAATTCATGCGCTCTGAAACAAACAGATTAACTACTCAATAACTGAGTAAATACTAAATTAAGGATGCTTCTCTTTCGAAAGTATCACAGATAAATTCATCGATAAATTCAGAGAAATGTCTGGGAAAGGAGAAGTCCAAAAGTCCTTTCGTCACCACTTCTGCTGTGCAGGCCGCCGATTCCACATTTGGATCGTTTCAAGTATTGCTCTGATCATCGCAATCGGACTCACTGTCTTCTTCCTCTTTCCACGAACTCCAACGACAAAGTTCCTTTCTGTTGCCCTTGCCCAATCATCTCCAATTCAAGTCAATTCATGGACAAGTGGGACGGCAAAGCTCATTGTCAAATACAGAGTATCGAATCCAAACTACATCTCCATTGACATTCAAAGTCTGTCTTTCAACGTAAGTGACGGAATGGAGTAAAGTGTGTGTCTCAATTCTAGCCTTCTAACACTCTGCACAGGCTACGAATGCTCTCTACGGCAATGGAACAGTTCCATTTGCATCTGGAAAGAATATCACTGGATTCACACTTCCTGCCCGTGGCGATGCGGACATCAAGCTCCCCTTCGCAGTGACTTACGATGCCAAATTGGATCCAAAACTCCAGTTTGCAGGCGACGTTGCGGGATCATGTCTTAAGGATTTGGTTGGCGGAAACGACTCTTTTGTGGCGGACTTGAAGCTTGTTGCTGAAGTGAATGTGTTGGGTTCAATCAAGTTTGCAGAGGACGTACAACTTCAGTACAACATCATGTGCCCTTCATTGTAAGAAAGAACTGTGTATATTTTTCTTTGTTTTTAGTTGAATAAATGGAAGAGAACCTCTTTCTTTCCCTTCTGGGACACCCTTGTTTCGTTCCCAATTTGGCGGGCCTCCAATCCCCTTTCACATAAACTCAACCGAAACACAGTTGCCTTTCGTTCAGTCTCCTCTGCGAAGAATTATCCCCTAGAAAGATGAAGCCAATTACCAAAGTCCCTCCATTCGCGCGATGTATCGCAATTGTCCTCGTCCTCCTTCTGACAGTTATTCTCATGGTATTCTTCCTCGTTCCACGGGAGCCTTCAGTTGTAGTATCTGGTCTCTCATTCGACAGAACGAATACAAACGGTGTCGTTCAAATCAGTTCCCTGACAAGTTTATCCGCCCGTCTAATTATGGGGCTTTCCATTACGAATAACTGTTATTACCCTGTTACAGTTGAACAACTGAATTTTAATGTGAGTTATGGTGTTTGAGTTTGGTAGTTGACACAAACATACTTTCTAGGCAACGAATCAGGAATATGACAGCGGAAGAACGCCGTTCGCGATGGGCAGTAACGCTACTGCGTTTACTATTGCAGCAAGGTCGACATATTCGTTCACGTACCCGTTTTCAATCGTGTATGATTTTAGTAAGGACAGTGGAATGCAGTTCCTTATGGGTGCTGGAACAAAGTGTGTCGCTGGCGCACTTGGTGGGAGTGGCTCCGGAGCTCAGATTACAGCGAACGTTGTAGTTGCGACGCAATATGATGCTCTGGTGATCAATAAGGGATGGTTGAGAAACGAGATGACTGTGAATGTTTCTTGTTGATTTTGTTGGAATTCTTTGTTATTCCATAATTATTCCATTGCAAATAAGTACACATTTTTGTTATTCCGTGTTTACACATCTCTGATCTCACACTCTGAATCTAAGTATAAAAGGATGACTATATTTCTAGTATATTTAATAATGAGCCCCGAATTCCGGATGGAGCCAGTTGCATTTCGTTTGCGAAGTCGGAATGCAGAAAAACCACTTGAAATAGCAGTGCCCCTTACCACCCACTCTGCTATCCCTCAAACCTTCTTCAATTCGTGGATATCACAAATGACATTCCCAGAACCAGTCCAAATGACCCCCGAGCAATTTGATTCCTTCACAAGCCTCCTCTTCAGTTCCGAACTCGCACCCCTCCCACCACCCATAAACGACCCAGATGCCACCGAATCTGAATCTGAAACCCAACCCCCTCCTCCTTCCCATCTACCTCCATCTCAACCCCACAAGCGCCAAACCCGTCGCGTAAAGGTCCCCGAAATTGCAAAATTCCAATGCCAAAAATGCCACACCTTCCTCATCTCCTCTTCTCACCTCTCCCGACACATGCGTACGCACTGGAACATCAAACCGTACCTATGCAAGCTCTCTACATGCAATCGCAGGTTTGCGAGGAGGGACAATATGATGCAGCATTACGCATCGCATTTTCGGGAGAAGAGTTCGAAAGGGCGCAAGTATAAAGTTGAGGTGGAGGAGGAGTGGGAGATGGAAGGTGGGTTGGAGGGGAGTTCACGGAAAGAGAGTGTAAAGTTTTGGGAGGTTGTAAGGGAACGTGTTGGAGTGTAATCCGATTTATATGTGTGGAATAAATAAAAAGAAATGAACAGGAGTGGTGGAGATGGAAGGATCAATGTGTGTGGTGAGCAACTGAGAGAGCTGTCGTTCTCGTATCCGCTGAGGCTCATGTCACCGTCAAGTCGATCCAAACATCGCGATGTGTATATGCTGTCCCATGGAGGGGGGTTAGTTGGGGGAGATGAAGTCAAGTTGCAGGTTGTTGTTGAAGGAGGCGGATCACTGTCGTTGCTCACTCAGGTACTTTCGTTTGTTATTTAGACAAAAGTGTGTTAGCTAACATCGGCAGTAGGGGTCAACAAAGGTCTTTAAACAAAGTGAATCGAATCCCAAGCCAACAAGATCAATTGTACAAGCACACATCCATCCATCGTCCCTGCTTTCAATTATTCCAGAGCAAGTGACTCCTTTCGCCGATTCGGTCTTTGAATCCACGCAAACTATTCTCTTGAATCCAGTGGAGGCCTCTCTGATTCTACTGGATTGGTTCTCATCTGGCAGAATCCATATGAACGAATCATTCAAATTCAAATCATACGAAAGCAGAGTTGCTCTATTGGTTCCATGCGTGTGTGCATCGAAAACACGTAACAAAGAACTTCTACGGGATGCATGGTTATTGAAAGGTGCAGAGGCGGAGAGAGATGCTTTTGGGTACACCTGCTTTGGAAGCCTTATTCTCATGGGTCCGAAAGTGAAGACGATAATTGATAACGCGGTTTCGCAGTTTGAATCGATTTCGATTGGTATTAGCGCTAAGCAGAAAGTTGATACGGATTTGAGTTGGAGTTTGTCCAGAATATTTCGGAGAGATTTATGCCCGTGCCTCGGTGTCAGTGGAGGAGGAGAAGAGTTGGTGGGAGTCGTGATACGGTTTTGTGCGGTGGAGAGCTTGTTGGCTCAGACGCTCCTTTCACAGCTACTGAAAGGTTTGGATACAATCACATGTTCCGAGATGCCTTCTTCTTTTCGATAAAGCTCCCTTTTTACTTTCTATTTCTCTCATACACATTGTTTTCCAATCCAAAAAGCTTTGCAGAATGGCAGAAGAAGACTTTACGAGCCTACCCCTGTCCGAGCGGCTCGTACACAAGGTAGGGCACCTACTACTCCTACTAATAGCACTTAGCGAATACTAAAGCAACCAATTGAAACAGAGTTGGAAGGCGCGCGTGTCCGGATTCGACGAGTTGACGTCCAAGTTCAAAGTGCTCGACGAGTCCAAAACGGGCGAGTTCCGCGACTGGGCCGACTATCTCAAAAAGGGCGTCGTTGATTCAAATGCCGCGGCGATGGAGGCGGCACTCGCGGCGACGCTGAGCCTGGCTGAGTTTGGACCCGTGTCGGTTGTGACGAGGTATGTCTGGGCTGGTTGGACGGACTAGATTGGGTTAGCGACGAGTAGTTGGTTGCTTGTTTAGTTGGTGGCCTTCAGTGGTGGTGGTTGGTGGGTCGACGGCGTTGCTCTCCCTCTCAACCCATCCCCAAGCTTTTCACTAACCCATCCGATTCCAATCAGAACTCGCTCAACTCTCATTCCTCTCATTGTCGAAAAGTGCCTTGCCCACACAAAAACACTACTCGTCAAAAGAGTGTCGATATTATTCTCATGTTTGTTGAACTCGAAAATAAGGCGGATGCGGTCCTTGTTAGTACTTTAAAATGCGTGAAAATGTGTCATTCTGATTCACTGGTTCTTAGGAGGACGTGATTCCCGGCTTAGACCATAAAACTCCAAAGAATGTGGCTGCTTGCGTATCTGCGCTCAAAGAGATGTTACGGTATGTAATCGCGTATTTTGCATAGAATGATTTAATTCATATTCGTCATCATCTATCAGAAACTTTGGGTCAAAGGTTGTACCTGTCAAACCACTCCTCAAACAACTTGCGAAGCTGTTTGACCACAAGGATGGTACTGTGAGAACAGAGGTAGATATTCTTAAGTTTAAAAATATGTAGTCTAACCCTTATGGCACTCTAAGGCAACTAACCTCGCTCTTGAACTTTACCGATGGCTTGGTCCAGCAATTCTTCCATCTTTAAACGATTTGAAACCCGTTCAACTCAAGGATCTTAATGATCAATTTGAGCAGTATTCTGGAACAAATGCTGGGAAAGCTGTTCCGGAGCGACTTGTCCGTTCAGAGATGGAAAAACGGCAGGCAGTTGGTTATGTTGCCGAAGAAGGTGAGATTAAAATCTCCTTCTAGCTTTAGTAACTTGCGCTTACCTATTATCCTACCAGAATCTTCTGCAGGCCCACAGACTCAAGCAGCTCCTGAACCAGTTGATGTGTTTGATATTTCGGATCCAGTCAACGTACTCGACAAGTTGCCCCCTAAATTCTATGAAACGCTTCAAGCTCCAAAATGGAGTGAAAGAAAAGAAATCTTGGAGGCACTGTTGGTTTTGGTGAAAGTCCCCAAGTTGGAAGACGGACGGTATGGAGAGCTCGTGAACGTTCTGGCTAAGGTAAACTTTACCTATCTTTCGCCATTCTCACTTAAATGGTATCAGAAAATTAATGACGCCCACGTCATGGTCTTAACGCTTGCTATCAACTGCCTTGAGCATATTGCGCGTGGTCTTCGTTCAAACTTTTCCCAATATCGTGGAATTGTGAGTGCACTCCTATAACCGCCTCCTTGTAACTATCAAACCATCATAGGTCATCACACCCCTCCTCGAAAAACTCAAAGAAAAGAAAACATCTGTCATCGAAGCAATCAGAACCTGTCTGGACGCTCTCTTCCTCACCCTTTCCTCTCTCACCGATGTTCTCGAAGATGTTCAAACCTTCCTTAAACACAAAAACCCACAAGTAAAGCAAGAAACAATGCTTTGGCTTCTCCGATGCCTCCAAAACCTGCGAAAAGTACCTGCAAAGGGGGACGTCAAAAATCTTGCCGAGCTGATGGTCAAGCTACTTGATGATGCTGATTCCGGGGTTCGTGAAGCTGCTGCAGAAGGGCTTGGAACACTTATGCGCGTTGTTGGGGAGCGCGGAATGGCAGCATATATGGAAAAGGTTGAAGCCGGAAAGGCTGTGAAGGTGAAGGAGTTTTATGAGAAAGCTGTTGTGAGAGTTGGCGGTGCCGCGCCGCCTGCCAAGAAGGAAGTTCCAGTCGTGAAGGCTGCGAGTCCTCTGCCAGTTAAATCAGCGCCTCTTGCTAGACCCGCGACAAGTAAACCTGCACCAGCAAAAAAACCTGCCTCGGCGCCAACATCTGCAGGTTCAACATCAACGTCAAACACTGCTTCCGCTGCAGCATCCTCTAAAAAGAAACCAGCGACAAAAGATGACGAGCCGCTCTCTTTTAAATATTCTGACGACTCTGCAGAAGCTTGGATTTCAACGCAATATCCATCTCTAGACCTGAAAGAATTCTCAGATGCCAACTGGAAAACACGTCTTGCAGCGTGCCACGCGTTCCTTGAAACAGTGAAATCGGGGGCTGCTGCGGATGTGGAAGCCGAAGCTGTGATTCGGTGGTTTGGAAAGTCACCTGGATGGAAGGAATCAAATTTCCAGGTTATGACGGCTATGGTTGCGTTGTTTGACCATTTGGCAAAAGAGTGCAAGGCTAGTAAAGGGGCTTTGAGTTTGGTTCTTTCAGGTTAGTCTTGACTTCATATCCAAACAAATTACTGACTCAATTTCGACAGCGATGGCGGAAAAACTTGGAGACGCAAAACTCAAGAAAGTGACTGGCGACTTGTTTACAACGTTTGCGGAACAGTACTCGCTTCAGTTCGTCCTCTCACAAATGTACGAACCAGTCGGAAAGGCAAAGAGCCCTAAAACCCTTGCCGACGCTCTTCTATGGATCCATCAATCTGTTATGGAATTCGGTATCAAAGGCCTCGACATCAAGACTCTCGTTGAGTTTGTCAAAGTCAACGGTATCACAAACACGAATGCATCTGTTCGTAGCAACGCGGTTATCCTTTTGGGTGGATTGAGAATGTTTGTTGGTCCAGATATTCGACAGTTTGTGGCAGATTTGAGTGGTCCTCAGTTGGCTACTATTGATGCTGAGTTTGAGAAGGTTGCAGCGAGGGCACCGCCTGCACCAAGTCGTGTTGTACAAGATGCAGTAAGTCTATTATTATAAAGGGTGACTTGACTGATTTTGTGTAAAGGGCCCTTCCACATCCGAAGACCCAATGGACAACCTCTTCCCTCGTGTCGACATCATGACTCGAGTCTCCCCCGAACTCCTCGACAAACTCTCCATGCGCAATGGGGTCTCCGCAAAGAAGGTCTCGAAGAATTGGCAGCAATCATTGAATCTGCGAAACGCTTCAAGCCAAACCTAGGGGAAGTCCCCTCTGCCTTAAAAGCCCGTTTGAACGATAGTAACAGGAATCTTGGGATCATGGCAGTTGAAATTTGTGGGAATCTGGCTGTTGCTGTTGGGAAGCCGTTTTCAAAGTATGCAGGGGTGTTGATTCAGCCTATGGCATCATTGCTTGGAGACCAAAAGCCACATGTCCGCGCAGCTGCTTTAAGCGCGTTGGAGAACGTACATACGGCCTGTGGAATTGATTGTTTTGTTTCACCTTCATCTGCCGCACTTGTTGCGGATCAGCCAAACCTCCGAAAAGATTTGCTCAAGTTTCTTGGTGAAAAATTGGATCTTGCCAAGAAGTCCGAGGGTGGTGTTGTCATGCCTAAGTGTGAGGAACTGTTGAAACCCTTGTTGATTTGTTTGCAAGACAAGAATTCGGATGTGAGAAAGTATGCGGCTGTTGTTCTGGTTTTTGTTGCTGAAGACGTTGGGGTGCAGTATATCCAGGACCGCGCGGCGGATTGGTACACTGGAAGTGCGTTGGCTTCATTGAAGCCATTTTTCATTCCATTGCAAGATGTTGGTGGGGGGAAGTCTGGTGCCCCAGGGTCGCCCAAACCTGCTGTTGCCAAGAAAATGCCTGTAGATAGTGCAGGTGGATCAAAGCTGAAGGCGCCAAGTTCAGCTGCCAGTAGTGCTGGTGTTGCCAAAAAGCGTCCTGTTTCTATGGCCGCCGCCCCAGCGGTAGCAAAAGCTGTTGAACCCGCTGCAACAGGATCAGCCCCCGTTTTGACTTCTGACCCAAGAGGCAAAGAAACTCGTGCGTCTCAGGATCGTGGAATGACAAAGTGGACGTTTGAAGCACCTCGAAAAGACTTGGTTGACTTTTTGAACGACCAGTGTAATGGAAACCTGTCTGAACCAGTCATAGCGCTTCTGTTCAGTACAGACCATTACAAGGAGAAGGACTTTTTGCAAGGTCTCACATTAATTGATGAAGCGATTCAAACTGCGGACGCGGATATGAAGGCTCGTTTTGTGGCGAACACGGATTTGATTCTCAAGTATTTAACTATCCGGTTCTTTGACACCAACACTACCATGTTGATGAAAGTCTTGGAGTTACTGGAGCATTTGTTTACGTTGCTGGATGAAGAAGGTGTTGCTCTCAGCGAGTATGAGGCCTCATCATTCTTGCCGTTCTTTATTGTCAAGGTTAGTTGCCAATTTCGTTTATCTTCGAATTCTGAATGGTTTGAACTAGGTTGGGGACAACAAGGAAACCATGCGAGTCAAGATTCGTGGAATATTTAAACAGCTGTGTAAGATCTACCCACCCAGCAAATTATTCACATACATCTTGGCCGCCCTCACGTCCAAAAACTCCCGTGTCAGAACCGAATGTTTGGAGGAACTGGGTGACTTAATCAAGAAGAATGGAATGTCTGTATGTGTCCCGGCGAAAGTGTTGCCTGTTATTGCGGCACAAATCGCCGACTCAGACGCGAAAGTCAGGAATGCTGCGCTCGGTACTGTGACGCAGGCTTACCTATTGATGGGAGATGCTGTATACAAACAGCTTGGGAGAATATCAGAGAAGGATAAGAGTTTGTTGGAAGAGAAGGTCAAGAGACTTCCACCTCCAACTTTGGCGAAGGAACCAGTTCCTGCTGCAGCGCCAGCGTCTTCGTCGCCACTTTCAAAAGAGGCTACCAATACCATCTGAAACTTCATCCGACAGTGGAAACTCTACTTCCGCGTCAGTGTCTGGTTTAGTTGGAATTCCAAAACCGTCGTCGACTGGAGTCAAGAAAGAGTTCAGTTTGGATTTAGATAAGATCAATCAGGTTGGAAGTAAATCATCAGCAGTGAATAACCAACCTGAGCCGATTGCAATGGATGTCGATAATTCTCCAATGTTGGACTATCTTGTGACGCAAATCACGGCTGGTGATGCTTATCAGAGCATTGATGCATTGAAACAAATCGAAAAGGTAATAACTGGACCAGTCGAACAAGTATTGCCATACATCAACGAAATAATTTCTGCCGTAACTCTTCAAATCCGAATCGCTTTCAGTGCTGCAGACTTATCAAGTGCTGGAACAACGAGACTCTGCAAACACTTGGTCAATGTGTTGGTCCAAATCTTTTCCAACCCACAAATTGCTCGTTCCATTCAACGCCTTCCTCTTCATCAGTGTGTTCAAGAGCTGTTGAATAGACTGTTGGATCCTGGGCTTCAAAGTGTTGATCAAGGAGCACAACTGTCGAAAGCTCTGAATGTACTTATGGTTCGCGTTTTGGATAACACAGACAGAAATTTGTCATTTGGGTAGGTGCGTCAAGTTGTGTATCTTTCTTAACCTGTGTACTAGAATCTTGTTGAATCTGTTGGAACAGTCAGCCACTTCTTCTGTCCATTGCAGTCCCGAAGAGCTCCCTCTTCAAGCAAAATACACGGAGCTTGTCATGAAATGTCTATGGAAGTTGACCAAAGTCATTCCTCAGCTAATTCAGGAGAAGCAGTTGGATGCTGGTCAACTAATTCTGGGAGTTCATGAATTTCTGAGGGTATCGCCTCCAAACGAATGGAAACGCCGTGCTGCCGAAAAGGTTGTTCCTCAAGCAGATATGCCACTTCGAACTGTCAAAACTATTTTGCATGAACTCTGTAATTGTCTGGGAGAAAAGGCATTGGACTGCACGGCCCTTATTGAAGATCCATCCAGAAGCCATGCTGTTGGTTATATGCGCCAGATGCTGGGTCAACCAGCTGTAGCTGCTAGTACCTCGAATGAATCTAAAATCTCCAATCTTCCTTCTCGACAAGCAACTGCTTCTCCGACTTCAACTGACTTTGACCAAAGACTTTCTGCCCTAAAACGCTCAATGACAATGCCAGTTCGCGAATCATCGGACAGAATTTCCACTTTGACAACAATGATGTCAAACCTGTTGAAAAACCTGTTCCTGTGATTCGTCGAGCCTCGACTGGTCCATTGTCCGAAGTTGAAGCTGACGCGCAGTTGACTATTATTTTTGCCAGAATCAGTGCGAAAGAGGAAACGAAGCAAGGAATCGCGGATTTGTATCAGTTCAGAAAGCAGCATCCAGACTGCGATGTATATGTGAATCAACATTTGAGCAAGACTGGAAACTATTTCCAAGGATATATTAAGCGCGGTCTTTCGGCTTTAGAAGCGGAAGAAAGATCAGAACGAGCTGCCTCAGTCTCACATACTTCGAACACAGAAGGATCAACCGATGTGTCCCAATCAACAGGTTCGCTTTTCTCCAAATTAAGTTCTTCGGCTTATCGTTCTTATAGACGTGTATCGCAATACTTTGGCGAAATTTCAGCAACAGCTTCAAAAGGTTTTGATCATTTTTAGTGTAACCTCGTCTAAAATCCTTCAAGCCTGAACCTGTTAGTTTGCCGGACGCTGCACGTCAACGATTTTCCGTCCCTGTTCAAAGCTCCTCGTACTCGTCCTTCGACGAGGTTCCTCAATCTAAACCATCTATTGCCACTAGTAGAATGGTCGCTCCCTCTCAAATGAGAGGCAATGATGTAAGTTAATATGATTGAAGCGCTTTTGTTAAGAGTGTCTCATTTCAAACATCAAACTGAGTAGTCGTTCGTACAGGAAAATAAGGCACCAACGGCGAAAACTCAGACGGTAGAACAGTTGAAAGCTCGCTTGGCTGCTATGAAAGTGAGGAACTTCACTCTTTATGAATTTAATGATTTAAACGATAAATTAGATGCAGCAATTGAGTCAAAACATAGACTAAGGGGTTTACGAGTGATCTTTTGGTGTTTGTAATATTTATGTGGGATAATAAAATCGAAACTTTGTTGTATCTATTACCATTCGGTGATTAAGAGCACAATGATTGGGGTTCCATTGTTAGAAGGAATTTTGAGGATTCCAACTTCTCCACATTGTTCAACAGAATTTCCTGCAAAACGCATTCTTACCGCGTCTCTGACCTGGTTACATATCATCGAACAAAAAATGGATGATTCAGAGGAACGTACCATGTTCGGTGGTGGTGGAGGTGCTGCGGCACTTTCACACAGTTTGAGCCTCAACAAGAATGGAAAACCAGAATCAATCGCTTTAAAAGTAAGACTTTCGCTTTTATTCAACAAAAACTGATAATAGCCGTGTAGCAAAATACGCCACAGCAGGCATCAAACGTCCAGGGAAATCAAGTTCACGGAAACACGGCTGGCTCGTTGAAGTTATCGGAACTAATGGGAACAAACAGACCTCCCCCAACTTACGCTAACGAAAGTGATCCTGAAGATACAAAACCGCATGGAAACGCGATTGGTTCAGTCAAGCTCTCGGAGCTTTACTCTACCAGCAAGAACGTGGTGGAAAATGAAGATTCTCACGTTCATGGGATGGAATCGGGTCACTGAAAATGTCTGCAGTCATGGGAACAAACAAGCCTCCACCGACATATGCGAAAGGGAATGAAGTAGCTGTGGCACAAGTTCATGGTGATGGTATTGGTTCTTTGAAGCTGTCTGCGGCAATCGGAAGTAACCAACCTCCGCCAACTTATGCCCATGGAAATAACACCGCAGTAGAAAAGGTCTATGGAGACGGAATAGGGTCACTCAAATTATCGGAAGCCTTGGGTACAAACAAACAACCTCCAACTTATGCAAGTGCAAATGTTCCGACGGATTCTGAACCAATCGAGCTACATGGAAACGGAATCGGGTCACTGAAGCTATCGGCTGCCATGGGATCTGGCAAATCATCATCCAGTCCGGCAAACGGGACGGAAGTTGACGAATCTGTAGGTTATGGACAAGGTATAAGCTCAATCAAACTATCTGAAGCTATGGGACAAAAATCACAGGTTACTAGCTCTCAGAAGCAATCCTCGAAAATTGCAGATACGACACCAATTGAGGACATATTGAAGTCTCTTGCAATTGACAATGAGTGGACTCCGGACGAATTAGCCGAAGACACCGCAAAGTTTAAAAAATATCGCATTAAAAACGCGAGACAAGCAAGGGATCTTTCGTTGAAGGCATGGGACGAAATGACTGACTTGCTTCCAGTAACGAAGGATGTTGTTCGTACGCGATTGGATGGTCCCAGCACTAATTTCTTTTATTATTCTACAATATTTGAAAAGATTTGAATTAAATTCTTCTTGATTTTACTTATTAGCGATGGATTTTCGGGTTGTTTGAACAAAGGGAACAAAGAAACAGTTGCGTAAGAAAATCCAATTCAAACATGTTTTCGTATGGAGGAAGAGGCGGAACATCCATGCGTCTCGCCGGCTATGGCGGTCACGACGACGATGATGAGGACAATGAGGAGGAAAAGGAGGAGGAAGCATCGCGACAGTCCACCATAGTCCAACCAGGGTCACCAGTGAAACCAGAACAAATCAGCTCACCGGTCAAGGCTACTCCACCAAAAGCACCCGTTCAAGAACCAGTTCTCCCAAAGGCTCAGTCAAACTCAATTTCTCCAAAACCTGAATCCACACTCAAATCGGCACTCAAAACTACCCCTTCGCCTTCTTGGCGCCAGTTTCTGCGCCAGCTCCAACCACTATTGCTCCAGCTCCATCTCAAATCTGCTAAACCTGTTCAACCTGAAGCTGCAGCCAAAGGAAACGCGGCAAAAGGGCTCCCGCCCCTTCATTACCCGTTTCAGCCGTTATAACCAAGCTTCCCCTGTTCTCCGTCGCCCCTATTGCCTCACGCTCCGACTTTCACGGAACTCAATCGGGATCACTTCGCTTGTCGACTAAAATGTCGGCTTCAAAGGACCGTCTTGATTTCAATCCTGACATTCAAAGCCAACGAAGTCCATCTGATGAGTATCATACATCAGAATTCCATGGTGATCAGTCTGGATCGCTACGCCTTTCGGAACGATTCACTAAAGAATCCAAGGACGATTTGGTGTTTAATGCGACACCCAAATCACAATCAAGCCTGACAATGTCTAAGGAGTTGACTAATTCTAAAGAATCCTTGACGTATAATCCAAATGTTGAATCTGTGTCCAGAAACAAACAACCCAACTCTACGGGCGATAAATTTAGTGCATTAAGTATTTCTGACAAGACTACTAAGGAAGCTCCGGCATCAGATGGTATGTTTAATGAAGAACAAGTTCTGAAATACATACAAGTTGGTGAGGGACAAAAGATTTCGAGCACAACAACTGTCGAAGTACTTATGAAAGCCATTGCAATTGATAACGATTGGTCTGACGACGAATTGAAAGCTGATTGTAAGTTTAGGAGTCATCTTTATCAAACAAACACGTGTAACAAGTAACAATTCTGCCTAGTGGCCTTGTTGCACAAGTATAGGTTTAAAACAGTCAAGAACTTGAGAGGTCTAAGTGGTCACGCCTGGTCTGAATTGACGGACATCCTTCCAATCACCAAAGACTTGATTCGCAGATCCATTGCATGGAAAGAAACTTAACGTCGCCCTCTTACTCTTCTGATTTCAATTTCATCTTAATAAAATTTAATTCATCACGAATAAATTCGGTGAAATAACCCGTTTTGTTTGGCGACACAATGGAACAGAAGTGATTGGCTACAATTGAAAACTTACGTTTCAAGTCTTGTATCAAGATGGATGATAAATCACATCGAACAATTTGGGGAGGAGGAGCTTCTCTTGGTCTCTCCGCCGCACTTTCTGGATACCAACCTCATGAAGATAGTGGGTCAGATGATGATGACTCGAAGAGAAGCCGTAGCCTACGCAACTCAGTCGGAAAAGCTACCCGTCGCCAGCCTCTAAATATTCAAGAACCGGATATTCCTTCATACCAAGATAATGTTGACGAAGATTTTCCTGCCCGTCGAAAGAGTAACGTCCACTTCAAGGAATCATCAGATTCAGAACACAAGAATGAAGATCCCTCATCAGACTTCCTCACTTCCTCATCCTTCCGTAAAAACAGTACAAAACGCGCTTCGGATTACGCGTCAGTCGCGTCTTCAAAATCGTCTATCCATATTGTCCCAGAAGCTCCGAAACTAGGAGCCTTTGACGAGTTCCCAGAGTTTAAGCCCCGCCACCGTGTTCCCCAAAACATTTATGGAAAGAAAATGAACGACGCGACGGACCGCGAAATCACCATCGACGATGACTCATATGCTAATTTTGAATATCATGGAAATCAGGTTGGGTCATTGTTCCTCTCTAACAGAATGTTTGAAGACCGTGACGAATTACGTGCCTTAATTCAAAAGAATCGCGGCGGGCGTCACTTTTTTAGTGAAGATGCGTATAACACGGATGATAACGTGATTGCTAGTATTGATTTGGAGGTGAATGGGAGTGGACAAATCAGGGAACTTGCTGCTTCGGGTTTGGGAAGGAAGCTTCCTGATAGTATGCCCATATCTGAGGTTATGCATGCAATTGCAAAGACGCATGATTGGACTGAGGACGAAGTCCAACAAGATCTCATTGTCTTGACAAAATATCGGATTCGGAATGTTCAGAGTGCAAGGAGTTTATCAATGCCGACGTGGGATCAAATGACGGACTTGCTACCAAGTACAAAAGATGCGCTCAGGAAAGCAATTGGCTGGTGTCCTTAATGATTTTTCTCAAATAAATTAGACTCGTTGAAAAAAAGTTGTGTTCGCCATCACCCAAAAGTCCAATCTCAAAAAAACAACATGGAAGCAACTTCGGTTCCACAGCAGTTTCGAATGATCGACTTTACAATCTACCGCGATGCCAATGGAAACGCGTTCGTTGCATACACCCCAACTCCAACCCTCACATTCAACCCACCACAACCAACAACTCCCGAAATCAGCTGCTTGGCCCCATCCTTCTTCTACGCGACCCCGCCTCGTGCAACCCCTACCATCACTTCACCACTGCCAATTTCTACACACGACCAACCATTCACATTCCCCACATTCACCCTCTCCCCAAACCATTCAACATGAATCCTTTGATCCCAGAATCCCCTCTCCAAGCACAACCGGAACCACCATCCCTTACCTCAAAATCCCTTCCAACCCCTTCCAAAACCCCTACCTCCACAAAACCAAGAGTCGCCTGCAAATTCCAAGACTGTGGCAAAACCTTTTCGTCGGTCTCGCACTTGAACAGACATATGAAAATTCATACGGGGAATCGTGACTTTCTGTGTCCATTTACTCCTTGCAAATGGGGTTTTGTCAGGGCAGATCATTTGCGGCAGCATGCTTTGAAAGTCCATGGCGTCGTCTGTAAGAAGCGCGTTCGCGCGTCACTGGTGGCGAATGAGGAAAGTTGCAGGGCTGTAACTGTGAGTAAGTTACAGATTGAATGAGCTTCTTTCTTTTTATATTGTTGTATAATTATTCAATCTTCTTTTTTCCTTGTATATAATTTATTCGCAAATAATTTATATAGCATTTCATCACTTCTTTTTAGTCAAACCCTTTCCCTTCTTTTTCCCAACCTGCACATCGTCCTCAATTTCTTCAACCCATTTCCTCTTCCCGTTTCGTACTGGTGCACGTTTACAGGTTACTTTTCCACCTTCTTTTCCAATGACATTGCATTTACACATTCCTGTATACTCAAAGCCGGGTACATCAACGTCTCCATAATCAACCGTCAGTTCTGAGTCGGCTTTGATGGTGTGTAGTGCGAAAAAAGCGATACGAGGTGGGGACTTTACTTTTGAGCGTTGAAAGACAAGTATCGCTCGAAGATTCGGCTTGCATGAGTGATTCTAAACATGATGCCGATGAGAATGCCATTAAATATTGATAAATACTTACGATAAAGCGGGTATAGTTGCAAGAATATGTAGTGTCGATCCTGCAAGGATCCAAGTTAGCCTAAACAAAACACAATGACGATGAAAACTAACCCAAACACTTCGTCCCCCTTCCACTTTACAATCCATAAATCCCTCTCCCCGTCCCCACGTGCTTTCTCCACCATCCTCCTTACTGCCACTCCATGAACCCCAACCACTACTCCCGCAACCTCTCCAATAAACCGCCCATGCATAATATCTCTCGCAGTAAATAGCCCAACTCCCGCCCCTCTCGTCACCCTCAACTCCAAACCCTTCCTTACACTCTCCTTAACTCCTCCGACCCGATTTACACACTCTCCCCGCCACAAGAACACGCGTCTCCGCACGTAACAACATGCCCAACAACACAATCTCTCAACACCCCGTGCTGAAACGACGGAACCTTGGACCCACAACACATACACCCATCACTAGCCCCGCTACAAGCCGCATCTGCATCACAAATACACCTTCCTCCTCTTCCTCCCCTAAACGCGGCCCCAAAACTTCATAAACTCCTCTAACCGCCTCCCCGACAACCCGTTCCCCTTCCCCTAAAAACCTCCGTTCAACACTCGCAACCCCTGTAACAACTTTCACCCCACACACCTTCATCTCTTCCTCCAGCGCACACCCTTCTCCACCCCACAACCGTTCAAAATACCGAAGTCCTTCCACTTCCTCCGAAGCTTCTCGATCATCTCTTGTAGCAGCGTACAAGTACCCTTGTGCAACATCCACAATAACGTGTTCAGACTCAACGTCAACAAGTCCGTCCTCTCTTTCCAAGCTGCGTAAATCCTCGTTGGATCGAGAGCAGGATGGCGGAGAGGGCTATGATGACAGCGGAGTGGAATACAGTCTCATCGAATGTCGAGTCTGTGGTTGTAAATAGGGAAACGTACTGCGTGATGACAGTATGATCAAAATCAGATAGTTTCGTGATGGCGTGACTTGATGCGAGAAGGTGGTGCCGTTCTCGGCGGTGAGCGAGTGCTTCGGGGGAGAAGAAAGTTTGAATCAAGTGTGGGATGAGAGGGTTGGTTGAGTTTGGAATAGGTCTAAAGTCTAGTATTGTATGAAGTGAGTCAGTGAAACACGAGCTAGTACGGGGCGTACCTGAGAGAACAGATCGACAAGCCAAGGTTCTTCGATTGGAGTGGCTGCACTAAAGTCGTGCCTTACTGGAAGAACAATTTTGGCTTCAGATTCAGGCAGTTGAATGGTTAATGTAGCAGAAGAATCCGAGTCCATATTTGCCTTCTTTGGCGCGTCTTTGGCAACAAATTCCTTCTTTTCACTTTCACCATCGCTTTCCAATTGGATAACGACTTCAGGCGAACTCCGTTTGACTTCAATACGAACTGCCGCTGCATTCTTTCGATTTGCGAGTGGATTTGGAAGTCCTGATTTTCCTTTTGCGGGATGGACTTTCCGTTGCTTTGGTTGTTGAAATGCATCGTCATCATCCTCAATTGAATTGATTGTTGGTTTCGTGTGGAGAATTCCACCGATATCATCCAAAACACTTTCTTTCGCATGGCTTTCGTCGACATCGTCCGTCAAATCAATCGGACCAGAATTACGAATGATTGGCGTTTTTTCCGAGAGCGTCTTTGGAAAGTGAGCTGTGATTGGCAGTTGGTCTGAAAATCAAGTTGGGGTTTTGATACTTTTGTATTCATTTTCGCGACTCTTTTCGTTGATGCGCCAGTGGTATTTGAAGTATTAGTAGGAGTAGTATGATTGCTATGAGCAGCCGAGGAAGAGGAAGGACGAGTGGTAACCGAATTGGTGAGTGGCTTCCCCTTCATAGCGACTGGCCAGTCACGGATGAAAGCGCTTTTGTAAACATGAGAACAGATCCGCGATCAGGAAGGGCTCGCTGAGTAACAGATTGGGCCTTGCGCTCGAATTCATTCATTTGTTTGGTTTTTAAGAGAAAGAGAAAAAGAAGAAAGAAATGGAGACGCTTTTGGAGGCTCTGGCTTCGAGTTCTCTTTACGAGGAAGGGCGGTGGTGGACAAAGGGACTTGTGAAACTATACGGTATATATGCGTGCTTTATCTGCTGCCTATGTACCTGCTACTGGGACTGCTTCACTGCTAGGGATAGCTTGTGTGAGAGTATAGTGCCGTTCTAATCAGTTAAAACAGCCTCTTTCTCTGCTTTTAAAGTCGCTAAAGATGCATCAACAAAGAAAGAAGAAGAAGAACAAGACGAATCGGAGCAAGTTAAGGAAGAGAAACAAGCTCGATTTGTTGCCGCAACTGCATCTCACCAACCTACTTCGTATTCGTACTCGGGAACTATTATTCACTTGTACTGTATCTACGTATCACTATCTCGCACGGCCTGGTGCCTGGATCCACAATCCCTGATTCACCCCTCCCATTCATCGTCTTTCACGTGGCTCTCCTCCTTCAACATCCTCTTTCCTTCCTCTTTCTCCCCCTCAGCCTTATTTTCATGTGCAACACGTCCACTCACATTCTACTCACTCTGCCTCTCCCTCCAACTATACTTTTACATTTCAACCCTCCTCCTCCGTCTTTCGATAATGTACGCTCCACCACCATATATCCCTACCCTTCGCAATGTTGACCGCCTGGCATACTCGTACATTTTGCCCCTCATAAACGCATCTGTTTGGCTCCCACTTGTCTTGATTCCATCCTCGCGCGTCTCCTACGACCCCTTTTCATTCATTGATGTTGCCGAACCAGTCCAGAACAGTATTTGGAATATCTATGGCCTAATGCCTTGGATATTTTCATGGATCAACTGGTTCACGTCGTTCCTCACCTTCGGAAAAACCGAATCCACAACCATCACTGTACCAGGTCTATCCCCTAACGTCAAAGGATTCACTTCATTCTGGGGTCGTTGGATATACGGCGGCCTGTATTCTGGTACGCCAAGCATCTTTATTGTGCCTCACCACCAAAACTAATTTAAAACTAAACCAGGCCCAATCTTTATTTGGTACCTGTTCAACCTTTCATTCCGTTCCGCCATCGGTTTCTACAACTGGGAAACGGATACCCGCATTAGCACGACAAATGAACAAGTCTTGAACCTCGACGACCCCGCTCCTGATGAATACGATGGAAGGATGGATGGTGGTAGAGATGTCGGGTGGTGTCGACGTATGTGGATTCGGTTTTCAGGAGTTCTGGTACCATGCCTGTATTTTGTATTGAAAGATGTAGAAGGCTTCTCACTGTTGGAGATGTCTTCAACAAAGAAATTACGTGTTGGGACGGATTTGAGGATTCAAGATTTGTATGGAATCTTGGCGCCGGTTTGGTTGTGGGCTGGTGTCGTTGGGTCTGGCATGCTGTTTAGTATTTGGCTAAACTTTTTGAACTATCAACACCGTCTTGTTGTGTGGAGGGATGACGCGAAAGTCGTTGGAGTTGTGATTGATGAAGAGGATGAAGAGCTTAAGGTTGCCTTCTTATATTGAAAACATGAAAAATAAATGTACTTACTTTCGACAACATACAATTTAAATATGAATGGATAGTTTCACCAACTGCAAAATTGCAAACGCGTTCATCATTGCAAGCCATATTAAAGAGATGTTCACATTTTTTTAGAACAGAGTATTTATTGTATTGATAAAGATAAAGGTTGTGGAGTACTTTTTAACGCATAGAAATTCGGACCACAGACTCAGAAGACCTTCTACAGAGGTTCAACGCGGGGCATAGCTCCACAAGTAATTCCACACACACTCTTGACTTCACCAACACAAACGCTGTCCCATGAAGTGCTACCACAGTACGAGTCTTTGGCAATAATTTGAGTCACGCAAGCATCACATCCACTTGTTAGCTTGACTCCAGATACACACTTGTCGTGAGCACAGGTAGATGCAGCAGTGGTAGTTTTTGCAGCAGTGGTAGTGGTAGTAGTGGTTGTTACAGTGGTCTTAGTCTTTGAAACGGTTGTGCCGGCAGCAGCTGTAGTGGTAGTGGTTGTAGTTGTGGTGGTCTTTGGAGCAACGGCAGTGGTAGTGGCAGCATTGCAAGTCGAGGAAATCGTCAACCCACAAAGTGGACCAGAGTATCCAGTTGGGAGACACAGACCAGTACCAGTCCAGTCACAAAGAGAAACAGGTCCACTCGCGTCAGTGGCTCCAGCACTCTTTCCACCGAATCCAGCAAATCCACTTGGCACAGCCCCGGTAAGGCCCTTGACATCCTTGAGCACCAAAGAGGTGAGCGATGCCTTGGAAGCCAAAGACTGTGGAATTGGGCCAGTCAAACCCATAGTTCCTGAAGCAGTCGACGCCAAGCTGACCATCTTCAAATTGGACGCGTTTGCAAACACAGCCTCAGTAATAGGACCAGTCAACTTGTTTCCTCCAATAGAAAGGAACTGCAAGTTGGTCAATCCAGAGAAACAGTCTGGAATAGTTCCCGAAAGACCCACGTTCTTCAAGTTCAAGTTCACAAGCCCGGTGATTTGACACAACTCAGTTGGGAAAGTTCCAGTGAACGTGTTTGGCGTGTTATCAGGAGTTGAACTAGTGCTTCCGAAAGAACCAAGCTTCAAGGACGTAAGTTTTGGGAACGAAGCCGCAATTTGAGTCACAAGAGTGTTAATGTTTCCAGAAATCGAGTTGGATCGAACATCAATCGCGTCAATGTGTCCGTTAGCGCAGTCAACGTAACCAGAGTTGCAACAGTCGTTCCGAGGTTGAGCTTGGGAAAGGTTGGCAAAGTTTGGCATTCGGCTGGGACGTTGCGGCGATAGTTGGTCCACAGAGTGGGTTTCTGGGTCCCAGAGTTGTTGAATGTGGTATTTACGGCCGTTCCATTCTTGGTTGTAGTAGAAACCGCAGGATCGAGTTGTCTCTTGGCTCCATAAACTATTTATTGGAGAATTCGGTTAATTATATCCCAATTGAAGTCGATTAACTTACTGTAGGCGCAGTTGTCTCCGTTTTCGTAGCCATCTGGGTTGTTCCAACCAGATACAGCAGTGTCCGGGTTGGAACCACCTTCGGCCAATTCGTGAGCAAGTGGGGAGAGCATGGCATCGACTCCAGCATTTCCGTTTGGTGTGATCAAGTTTCCTCCGCATCCAATGACTCCGTTTGGTCCACAGGCAGCTGGGTTACCAACATAAGTGTAAACCAAGTCTGGGTTGGATCCATAAGTGGAAGTGTGGTATCCTGCGAAGATGGCATGGTTAGGGTTAAAATTCAAAAACGAATGATGGGCTTACCACAGTATTGCGAGCAAGAGTTACCCTCAACAGTCTGGCTATCACCAAGAACAATGTAGAAGCCGTTTGGATCGTTTGGCAGAGACTTGTCCTTCACGTGGTTCCCAACAATCTTGGGAATAGGTCCCGAGTTTCCGTTGGATGTTCCAAGCACCTTTCCTTGAGACCAAGCATCGTCAACTTGTCCTCCAATCTTGACGTTCTTGGTAACGTACTTCTTGACGCCAACAGGAGTAGCATGTGGGTTTGTTGACGATTGGTCGTAGAGCTGGAAGTATTTCTGCTCGATACCCCAAAAGTCAGAGTTTCCAAGACCACCCAAGAAGTCAGTGATGATAGCCTTGTCAGCAGCAGCCCACTGGCCGTACCAGATCAAGTAGAGGTTCATGTCTTCCCACATTGACCGTGTGTTGAGAACGTGTTGCATGTTGGGAGCCACAGGATTGAGCCCAAAGTACCCATTTTGAGACTCTTCTCTTGGTGGATCGGTGGCAAGGACTGTTCCTGCGAGGAGGGATGTTGTGAGGACTAGGGAGTTGAAGATCATGTTTTTAGAATGGAAATTAAGCGCTCAAAGTACCAGCCGAATTTAAAGGCCGTGGGTTAAAAAAGTGGCGAGGTGGCTTGCATCACGTGTTCTCTTTAATGTCATGTGATGTATCTTTACATCTTGTTTGTGTGGCTAATTTGACGAATGTACTCGCACCAATATAGCAAGAAGCATCCCTGGCTCGTTAGGCATACCACAACTGCAATTGTTGCTCAGAAAGCTGAATATAGCGACTGTGTGCCACAAGCCAAACCCATTTGGCAGCCAAGAGAAATTTTTCTTGCCTTGAACCAAGCCGAAGGTGGCGTCAAAAAGGCGACTTGAAACAAGAAGAACAGGTATGTGTGAGAGTTCCATGCCATTCTTCCTTTGCTAGACAATGGTTTCTTGCATCTGTCTCGCAACCCTTCTCAACTTTCCCTCGTTGGCGACAAGCAAGTGTAAGACACATTAAATTCTTATGGACTGATAAGATTTCATATCGATTTGACGAAATGTTACCATTGGTTTGGTCTAACATTCATCGCTTTTTATTGCAAGTGACGTATCCCTTTCATTACTGGTCGTAAAATAAGCAAACTCTCCATCCTTCAGGACCCTCAACAGTGACGCCCTCATTTTGGTTCCACCAAACATTCTCAGCCTCAACAATTCGTCCCAACCCTGTCGCAAGCAAGCGATCTGCAACAGCTTTAACTGCATCCTTCGTCTCCAAGTAGAACACCAGCAAGTTATCTTTGGTTGGGGCATCACAATTCATCCCAACGTGGCGCTTGTCAAAAGTAAACTCCAGCTGATGGCCGTGATCAGGCATTCCAAGAATCACTCCGTCGAAGGTGTCATCAGAGAAAGTCGAAATAAGCGGCAAACCGAGACCCTCTGGGCCATAGAACTTTTGGCAAGCTTCGAGTGAAGCTGCCGTTGCCGTTGGTCGGGCAGTCCGATACCTGACAGCCGGGAGCGACGGAGAAAAGGCTGGAAGACGTGGCCAAACTGTCATTTAGGGATGCTTTTGGTCGAAAGTGTTGTGTTTTCAGTGGTTTGGATTTCGAATCTCTGGTGACGTGTCTCCGCTGACTTCCGCTTCTGTTCCGGGGGAATTGGTCAGCCTAAAATAGTCCTTCATAAATAACAAATCAACGGAGCAAGTCTCCGCTGACTTCCGCTTCGGTTTGGAGATATCGTTCGCAATATGGTTGAGCAGCATCATACAATCATGACCTGGATCAAATACTGCTTCGG
This sequence comes from Rhizoclosmatium globosum, assembly GCA_002104985.1. Taxonomy (NCBI): domain Eukaryota; kingdom Fungi; phylum Chytridiomycota; class Chytridiomycetes; order Chytridiales; family Chytriomycetaceae; genus Rhizoclosmatium; species Rhizoclosmatium globosum. Next base: position 105,260 of record MCGO01000041.1, on the reverse strand, counting down.
TAACAACATAGATTCTCAAGCCTTTCTTTGAATGCCTTCGCTTTGTTTTCACGGGCACTTTGCAAGTCAATCAAGAACATGAAAGGGATTGCGAGTGAGTTGATTTGGAAGGAGGATACTTTTGGAAGGAGGGAAGAGTGATCCAAAGTTGAGTAGAAGAGAGAAGAATAAATTAATCATCATTAAGCATTGATTAACATACTAAGTTAGTGGTGGTGTCGCACTCTGAAAACATTCTCAATCAAAACCAGCCTCAGTTCTGCGGCATGAACTTCTTCAAGCGAAAGGACGATGAAGCACCAAAGGGAGTTATCACGCAAGTATCTCGAGACTACGAAGCGACGAATAAGGTGACTTAGGATGCGGAAGAAACCTTGCTTAACAGTGCTTTGGAACAGGTCCACCGAGACCACATTGCCTCCTCAATCAACGTCCACACAACTGTTCTTGCGCAGAATGGATGGATTGCGGAACAAACAGTTGCGCTTTTGAAGACTGAGCTCGGAAAACACAACATCCAAGCAAGTATCTGTATTTGTAACAAGCACTCGTACCAGATACCCTGCACCTTCTCTTCTTGCTACCCCGTGCACGCTTAATACTTAATACCACCTTTAATAACACGAACAAACCACAAATAGCTCAACCTCGACACGCACTTTTCATCTTCTGATCGCCGACCTTCTCTGACCAATTCGACCTTGTCTGTGTCCCCCGTTCCGCCACCACTTCCTTCTCGCTCCCAAAACAATTCGTACAATTCACTTCCTCGAAACAACAATGCTCCGCCACCTTACTCGTCATCCACCCAAGCCCCACCCTCGCTTCCAGGAAGGAAACCATCGGCTTCCTCAATCACATCAGCCTTCACCAATTTGAACTTGTCTTCAAACAACCAGCCAACACAGTCCACAAATCCGGCTCTTCAACGTGCTGCACTCAATGCAGCCTCAGACCCACGCGTCCAATCGGCAGCCTTCAACGCCGCCAAAGACCCAGCTCTTCAAAAAGCCGCATACGGTGCTGCTTCTTCGTATGCAAGTGGGAACCAGTCAAACGCTGCAATGGCATCGTCACTAGCAAACAACCCTGTATTCCAAAAAGCCGCCATGAATGCAGCTCGTGATCCAGGTGTCCAAGCGGCTGCAGCTGATGCCGCACGGAACCCTGCTGTGAAGCAAGCCGCAGTCGCTGGTCTTGCGTCTGCGTTTGGAGGAACAGTTGGTGCTGTTGGGAAGGGTGCTCCACCACCTCCTCCCAACAAAAAGAAGATTGTGGTGGCGATTGCAGAGTTTGAGGCAGTAGAGCCAGATGATTTGAGCTTGCAGGTCGGTGATCTTGTGACTGTCACGGAAGATATTGACGAGAATTGGTATCGAGGGACTAGTTCAAGGGGCACGGGTATGTTTCCAAAGAATCATGTGGAGTTGAAGTAACATAGTTTTATGATGTCGTTCATAGTAATAAATATTCTTAACATATTAACGAAAAAGAACTTCCACAAATGAACACTGCTGACATCCTTTCACTGCCCACAGAGATTCGCCAATGCATTCTCAAGTATCTTCCAGTTGACGAGTATCTCATTCAAGTTGGCTTAACCTGCAAATCGCTGTTCGCCCCGTCTCTCTTTCACTCAATCCCTTTTGCCCAGATCCACTTTGCGGCTGAAGTCATTCGCTGTGATAGTGACACGCACTGCATTTGGAACTATTTGCACAACAATGCCCACCAAATAAGCCACCTTCCCACAACGTACACCCTCGTAATCTGTCGCAGAGCCCTCGAATCACCTGATTGCCCCACTTCTGAACACACTCTCAACTTGAACCCGTCAACCTCATTCTACAACTCCACCACAAAGATCCTCCCACTCCTTCTCAAAGATCCATCATTTGATCCAAGCATACACTCAAGCCGCGTTTTGAATTGGGCATTCATGTCCAAAGATGTGAAATTGGGGAAACTCCTCCTCGCAGACCCGCGTGTGAATCCAACAGAAAACAGCCACTCTCTGTTTATAAACTCATGCAAAGAATCGGTCCTTGATTGGGTACAACTCTTTCTCGCTGATTCCAGAGTCGACCCATCATTTGAATCGAATCGCCCACTTAAAGCTGCGTGTAGCGGAAGAAATATCGATGTTGTAGCAATGCTTCTCAAAGATCCGCGAGTTGACTTGAAAAATGCGGATGATTTGTTTTTGTTTGTTGTTGGAGGTGGCAACGAAACAATTGTACAACTGTTTTTGGAAGACAAACGAATTGATCCCTCATTGAACAACAACCGCGCTTTAAAAATAGCAGCTCGAAATAACAACGCTCGAATAGTTTTGATATTGCTTGACGATTCGCGTGTGGACCCAAATGAAGGCTTATGTGAAGCTGCCGAGTTTTGTAGATCGGATATTGTTCGTTTGCTTCTTGCAGATCCTCGTGTGGATCCAGCTATCAATAATAACGCTGTGATTCGTCGAGCATTGTTACGGTGGGATTATAGCGATAGTGATGATGGAACGCAAATTTTGAGGCTGTTGCTTTCTGACCGTCGTGTAGATCCTACTGCAAATAATTCAGAGGTATTGCATAACATGCTTGCTTTAAGACATTCGAAGGCGGTGAAACTGTTGACAGAAGATGGTCGTGTAGATTATTGTCCTCGAGACCAACGCATCACTAACGTTATCGAAGGAGGCTTCTTCAATTGGTAGATATTAGTTTCTCGTTTACAAATTTGAATATTGTGTTTGAAAAGTGGAAAAGTATGTTATTTATTCCCATTTTATAACCCCGCAATAATTTGCTCTGTCACTTTCTTGACAACGTCAAACGCAGCTACAATATGAGCTTCCTCAGTCAGTGGACTTCCAGGTACAAAGCGTATCACGTCCTTTCCTCCCAAAACTGTGTGTGTGACCATAATACTACCCTCCTTATTAATCGCATTGTAGACTTTCTTTGTCAATTCATTTGTCGAAACATCCAAACCAACAGGTGCAACAACCTGGAACGTAACAAGCGACCAATTAGGACCCGTCACAATCAAAAACCTCTCATCTCTCTCCAAAAAATCCGTAAACTGTCTGCACTGCGCAATATGCTTCCGAATGTGGGACCTAAGTCCTGTCAGTCCATAACTCCGAATGACAAACCACGCCTTCAACGCTCTAAATCGTCTTCCCAATGGTAGCTGCCAGTCTCTATAATCTTGCACAATCCCTGAATCCGACATTGCATTACGAAGGTACACGGGAGTCACTGAGAGAGCATTTGTCAAGTAGGTTTTGTTTCGGACCCACATTGGCGAGCAATCAAAGTTTGTCAAGAGCCATTTATGCATATTGAAGCTAAATGAATCGGCGTTCTGTGTTCCAGCGAGAACGGATTGGTATTCAGGGCAGATACACGCAGATCCAGCCCATGCAGCGTCAATGTTAACCCAGACGTTGTATGGGGCACATGCGGCTGTGATTCCGGGAATATCGTCAGTTGCACCTGAAGAGGTTGTTCCAATCGTGGCTGTGACGTAAATTGGAATCAAGCCTTTCGCAAGATCTTCTTTGATAGCGGATTCGACAGTTTCTCCACGAAGTCCGAAATCAGTTGGATCGACCTCTAAGGCGCGGAATTGGACATTGGCAATCATGCAGCCTTTTTTAGTGGCGGAGTGGGTTTGTGTGGAACCGTAGGCAATAAACTTTGCGGTGAGTGCATGGGCTTCTTCAGGAGAGAAACCTTCCGCAATTTTAGCATCGTGCATACGTTGACGGGCTGCGATGATGGCAACTACGATAGCTTCAGAGGCTGAGCCTTGGATGATCCCGCCACCTTTTCCCGAGGACAAGAAGCTTTCGTCCAGACCAATCGCTTTGCCAACCTTTATAGACGTTTAACATTCTTAGAGATATTTATGGTAGTCTTACCCAGTCACAAACGATGGTTTCCAACTCAGTACAGGCTGGAGATGTTTGCCAATTGAAACCAATCACATTGAACATGGCCGAGTACATTTCACCAAGAATTCCAGGAAACGACGAGTTTGCTGAAAAGAAAGAGAAGAAGGACGGATGCTGCCAATGAGTGATACCTTTACTAATGATATCAATCAACCTGTCAATTCAAGCAGAGAGAGAGACTACTTACCAGGCATAATCTTTGACTCAATGTCAGCTTGGATGTCATCCCACTTTTCGGGCTCTTCGGGTGCCTCAGACGGGATCAGTTGACGGAGGTAACCAGGCTCCACCGTCGACAGAACCGGAAGCGATACGGATGCATTCGATGTTCCTTGCGCTGCCAAGTCTTCGTAGTACTTTGCGATCCGCTCAACGGCTTCGTGTCCGCGGCGACGGAACTCATTGACATCCATTTTTGTGGAAGTTGTTTGAAATGAAAACAAGCCACTTCCAGCCACCCTTCCAGCCACAACTACGTGGCATTTTCGTGCCATTTGATTCATTTATTCCATGAGTTGATCGTTATTTATTACTATGAGTTATCGGAAATGCCTGACAATTCTCTCTCAAAAATGGACGCCAACTACCTCAAACACGCAGTTGGACCTTCCCTCACAGCTGCACTAACATCTCTCCTCGCCCATCCACATCCAACGCAAGTCACAGACCCGATCCACCACGTTGCGCGACACTTGCTCCATGGCGACCATGCAATCAACCAACAAATGGCTTGGAAAAAAGAAATGGGACGCGTTGATCAGATGGTTGAAGTTGAGAGAATTCGTGTGAAGCGGGATTGGGAGCATAAGAAGGTATACTATCTGTTTTTGATTTCTGTTGTGTTGTTGTTGATAATGGAGAATACAGAAAATTGGAGCCACTCTCGAAGAAGGTATTGAAAAGATGTTCAAACGGGCTGCAGACAAGAAACTTAAGGAGGAAGAAGAGAAGGCACGGAAAGAAGAGGCTGTGAAAGCTGCAGCCGCGCTGGAAGGGATTGTTGGTGAAGGAGACGCAGCTGCTGTTGGAGACGCGACTACAGCTGGTCGAACTGGGAATACAGTTCGCTCTTCGACTGTCACTGCACCCGTCGCTCCTCCAGCTCCCATTGCTGAAGCTGTGAGGACAAGTGTGGTTGCGGAAGAGCCACCTGCACAACAGTAATTCACTGTAATCTCAGTAGTAAAATAATATAACTTACGTAATTGGACAAATGGTGCCTCGATTTTTTGACTTCTGTTGACGCGATTTAAGGAAAGGACTTCAGAATTCTCCCTCAAAAAACCTGTTCTCCAACGCGCCTCGATTGCAACCATGTTCACATTCAAGTACACTTCGGCCAGAGCATCTCCGCTTCCACCGGTCCGCCCACTTCAGGCAAAGGGAGGTGGTGACAAAGTCCCAAATATCTCATCCAGCTACACGGTGGTTCAGAATAACAAGAACGAGCCAACGCCTTTGCATCAAGCTACTCGAACGTTCTCATCCAACCTATTGTTGTTTCCAGCAGTCGAAGAGAAAGGACCCAAACTTGCTACGGCCTTCTTGAGCGGCGGAAAGAGCGATAAGAGTTTATCTACGAGAGAAGCTACTATGTCTTTGTATGAACGTCACTCAGCGGTGTATGATCATATTGCTTTCTAATATTCTTTAATTTCTTATGGACTGTGCCACATAGCCCCCTTCTTGCCAACGAACTTTGTAAATGATTAAAGAATCGCTTCAAAATTGAGGCAACATCACGTTTATCGTGGTGTAGGCTATTTTTGGAAGTTGCAGGATGCAATGCGCCTCATTCCTCCCCACATCAAAATCATCCTGCAAAAAAAGGCCATCATTCGAAGTCCATTCACAATCTACAATTCACCGCAAAGATGATGTTCAAATACACTTCCAATAAGCCTTCTCCACTGCCACCTATGAAACCTGTTCAAGCCGGCTTCAAGTCCCCAATGACTGCACAATTCCCTCCTGTCTTTGTGCAAAACAACAAAAACGAAGGAACTTCTTTGAGACAAGCGACACGCACGTTTTCTTCGAATCTTTTGCTGTTTCAAGCTGGCAGTGGGCAAGACAAAGGACCCAAGCTTGCTGACCGTTATGTGAATGGTGGGAAGGGGGATGGAAGTGTTTTGACAAGAGAAGCTACTATGCAGTTGTATGAAAGGCACTCTGGAGCGTACGATGAAATTGTATACTAACTAACTTATATGTATAGTTGTATATTTTTGTAATAAAGATGTGTTAGTTACTTTAAGGAATGTCTCTTTCTCTATTCCTCCACCCGTTTATCGATGTAGTTCCAACAGTTGTGAAATGGTTCGTTCAACGACTGAACAATAGTTTTATGCATTTATCACTATCATTTTATTTAAGTAGCAGAGAAAGGAAAGAAATCTGTTATGCAGGGAAATAAAGAGCCAAATGAGCCATCCGTCTGCAAGCACGTTTGTCTGTAAAAATATCTGGAGTATTGAGCATTGTTCTTAATTCCGTCAGCTGTCGCTTGTTATCAACATCTCTCTAAAATACGCATTAACTATTTCGACTGTCGCAACCGAAAGGTAACTCACATTCTTCAATCGGTCACTTTTGAACAACGCAAACCGATTATCATTCGCAACATGTCTCCCGATGGCAAAGTTGAGGTCATAAGTGCCTTCCATGGTTCAAATTAAAATGATTACACTTTCAATTGACAAGTCGCCATACCAGGTCCAGGGTTTATCTCTCTCCGAATCTGTTTATCCATAAAGCTCTTTTTTTCCAAGCTATTCAACACTTCACGACGACTGCCAACGTGGCCGTTAAGTATCTCAACAAACGTTTTTTGATCATAGTCCAGCGGTGCCGGAGTCTATTGAAACTTGTAAGAAAATTCAAAATAGTTGGAATAAATCAATCGCACTGTTTGTTTAAGCTCCGGGAACCGTTGTGATGTTGTAACACAAACTCCAGCAATAGAAGAGGGCTTCAGGGCTATGATGCGCGAGAGTGTAGTAAGCTATTTGTAGTTGTCATCAGAAAATGTTAAGAATGGGTGGATATACGCACTTGGTCAACGTCGTACGATGCAGGTCCGTTATTCAGGTTTGGTAATTTCGGGAATCTGTCCGCACGGGGACCATTAAAATCTGTCAATACAGATGATGTTAGAATAAGGTTTCAAATAGTGGAACGTACTGGACCTTTCATTGTTGCGGTAGAGTAATGGTGCGAGTTGGATCTTATTGTTGTTCAAGAAATCTGATTCGTGCAAAAGAACGAACAATGAATCTGACAGAATGATAGATAGCGAGGCATAGTTGCACATCTGAGATAAATGGAAAAGCTATGAATTTAAATAGTTCATTTTAAATTAATACTGTATATACGAATAAGCAACCCGTCTCAAAACGCAGAGAAAACGTGCAGAAGTGCTCAATAATCTCTATCAATAAGTTCAACGCTTCAAGACCTTCTACCTATTTAAATATAACACTATCACGTGACGTGTATTCCAAAGGACGAGTTTGAGATTTACCTTCCCCTACACCAGAAAATGACCTCCCACACAACGCCCGTAGCCGGCTTCTTCGCCCTGTTCAAGAAAATAAAATCAGCTTGTACGGATCTTTTGTTGGAACAGTGTGATTATGTGAGTTTCAACTTTTTAGCTTCAAATCACCGTAACACAGGTACCCAGGTCAAGAACGTTCATTGCGCAAACTACGAACAGCTGATGCTCCAACAAATACGATTTGAAAAGGAGAAGAAAGAGTGGATCAACGATCAGAACGTCACAGCAAGCTTGAATGAGAAAGCATTGGAAGAAGAAGCTCAAATCCTTCAAGAAAGAATCAAGGTACAACCCCTGCATAATTCGTGTCTTTAATACGTTCTATCCAGAACCTCGAATCAGAGTTGCATTTGAGTCGTTTGGAAGCCGCAGAAAGACTTGATGAAGCCGTTGGTGATTTGAATACATACAAAGCGGATTGCCTGGAAACATACCTCTTTAGAGAACAAGTACTGTATTTCAGTCACCATTGCTAAAATAGCTTAAACACACTATTGACACAGGCCAGGAGAATGGCGGCGAAAATTGAACGACATCGCCATGAGCAAGTTGTCAAAGTATGGTTGCTTTTGTAGTATGTGTATCTTATATCAGCTATGTTCAGAGTCTTCATATGGAGCTTCATTTTTGCCGTCTTGAGTGGAGAGACCAACTTTCCAAAGCAACTTGCGATATGAACACCTTTAAAGCAGACTGTCTCGAAACGTATCTGTATAGAGAAAAGGTATAGCGTATTTTTTGTGCGTTATGTTTCCAAATCGCAACCAAAAAACAGGCGAGCCGCGAAGTCACACGCAAATTTAAGTACAATGCAACAGCTTTAATGCTTGCGCAGAAACGTACGGAGTGTTCCCGGCAAGAAGTGTCAAATGGAGGGCTCAGTTTGCATATAGAGAAATTGGAGGCAAAGCTTCAGGAGCAGCAGGTGAAGCGAGCTATCCACTTTTGCTCATTATATTTAAAATGGACAAATTTTATTCAGAACGAACAAGCCATCTTATTGCAGGAAGCAGAATCGCAAATACTTAAAATTAAATCAAGCAGCAAGGTTTGTCATGTGGCCATTGAATCATAGAAACATAATTGCTTCATTTTTAGAGTTCTGCAATTGCTCTGGAAGAATCGAATGAAACAATTACGCGTTTTGAAGCTCAACTTGTTAAAGTTCGCAACGCCAACGAAGAACTTTTGATTGATGAAAGCGATGTACCAAAAAGACACTCCAGATTATCATTGTACATTTATTTTGTTTAGTCCTCCCCTCGTACTGACGTTTTATTTTTATAGCAAAAGTATGGTAGACGTTGTGACAACATACTCCATAGATGAATACCCGGACAGAAAAGTATCTGCTAGGCCATTAGTGTTGAGTCAAGCTCAATGGTACTGCATGCTGGCTGAGAAACGGCAAATGGGTGTCATTATCCCATGCAGCCCCTCCCATCTTTACATTGATGCCTTCGAAACTGAAAACTTTGGCAAATGCCCCATGTCTAAAAGTCAGATGCAAGAGATGCTCAGGAATTTACGCGGAATGTGTAAACAAGATAGTCTTGAAAGTGGTGCATGCAAATACCTGGAGGACATGGATACTTGGGTGTCTACTCATTGTAAGAACACTACCGATTTCGACTTTCTTGCCTACGAAAGTTCCATGGACGATGTTGAACAATCAATAGCCCGAGCTCATCCAACTGAAAACTCTTCTATTGACAATGATGACAAAACGAGAACTGTAGAAATTCTTTTGCCTGTAGAAAGCTCAAACTTGGGGAGTAAATCATGCTCTATCTCTATTTTCGATGACCCGATGGATACGTTACAACGTGGCTGTCAGTAGTTTCGAAAAACTCCATAATTTGTACATATGTAAATAGGTATTAAGCAATTCAACCTGTGCAATACTCTTTATAACACTGTCAGTTTCAGCTCCACACCACCACGTTCTGTCAAAAAAAAACTAAAAACCAAAAAAATATTGTACTTATGAGGCAATTGTCTCTCGAAATCGTGCTTGCGATAGCCTCTTATTTATTTAGACGACTCTTCAAATATTCAACTTGTCCGAAAACCAAATACTCCAGTGTCCAATGTAATCGGCCAATATGATCTTGCATGAATGATTTAGAGTACCCTGAAACCGTTTTATAACTGAAATTGCCGCACCAATCGCAGACCAAAAGTGGAATCATTTGGCATTACTATGAATACAGCTCAGTACAGGTTCGTTTCACAAAGACGTCCATCAAGTTCAATCCAACTATATATATGCCGACAAATACTTATATCAAGATGCGTCTATGGTTTTATTCCAAGCATTACCTGATTACGAAAACAAGAATTGGTGCGGATCCAAGAATTTCGAGGGCCATGGTTGAGAAAATTGAAGGATGTGTAGAACGATCATATCATCATATCCAAGCTATTCTTGGGCAACTGCATTGTGGGGTGGAGCTATTGAAAGAAATGCGAAAAAAGCTGTCAAGATCCAAATATCTGTAAGTTTTAGGCTTAAGTTGTTTAAGAGCGCCGAACATTCAATTTACAGATTTTGGTTGGCGATGGTTTGTAGAATATTTTGTCCTTGGGGTGTAATAAGGTTCTGTTGGTTAAGGCAAGACAACAAACAGAGCTGAAGGTATTCTTTGAACTTCGAAGTTGCACAGTAGATTCGATCATTCTTTGCAAAAGATTTGGTGTTTGAATGAGATGATGGGGGCAGTGCGCAGAACATCACTGAAAGATCCTCTTTGCAAAAGTGGAGATGGCAAGTCCTCCTTCACCTGCCACCTCCTTCATCACCTTGCCCACCTTCTAATCCAATGCACAGAGCGATCTAATTGGCGAACTAACGCTCAAGATCGGTGTCGAGCGCAAGGTTCTCGAAGGGGCAATGGCAATGTTCCCGCAACTCAACGACGCCGGGGCAAAGGCGGCGTGCGGGGCAGCCATGGCCGAATCAAGACGGAACCTTGTTTTTCTCGAGGATCAGTTGAAGGAGGCCCTGGCCCAGGCGGGAATCAACGAGGCGGAGTGAGTACCGGTGCCAGTACCCCTTTGAGAGAGAGAGTTTGCATTGGACGGCTAGGCTGCTCCTCGCCTACTTAACAACTTGTTTCTAAACTAACACCCTACTACCAGTGCCTCGAATGCACCTCAGTTGCCTCTTGCCTCTGGATCAATCCTCGACCGCCTCTCCCACTCAGACCTGCCAATTGCCGCTGAACCACCTACAACTTCCTCTCAACAAACTCCAGCTAGAACTGACTCGTTCGATCACGTGCGCTTTGACAAACAACTGACCCTCGACAAGGTCAAATACCGTCTCACAGAGATTTCTCACCGACTTGCCACTGAACAACGAGTCAAGGAAGGCGCAAAGAATATGCTTAATGCGAGAAGAAACTTGACTACGACGTCCACTTCAAGGGGTTCTATCGATAATAACTCCATCACTGAAGAACTCAAAATCAAGATGGAGGAAAGTAACAGAAAAGTTGCAGTTCTGGAAAAGGCTAAATTGAGATATGCTCATCTCGCTCCATCGAGTTCGTCTTCTAGTCTTGATGGTTCCGTCGACTCTGTTTCTGCAGAGGATAGTATTACACTGGGTGAGTAGAAAATGCGAGCGAAGCGCAGGAAGAATACCGAGTGCAGCCAATATAAAAAATGGTTGATCGCAGCGAACAAGAAAAGTAGAGGATCGGAAGAGTCGGACTTGGCAAAAAATTATATTCCTCATCCACATCTAACCAAATAACCCCAGAACGCAAACAACGACGCTCTGGTCGCCTTCGCATCAAAATTATCCGTGCAACAAATTTGTCATTCCGTCTCGCAACTCAATATGAAACCACAGCTCATATTTTTGTTGACTCGAACTCAAAGCTTGCTACGAAACCCTCCGTTCAAGGCACTTACAACGACATTCTTGATACCCACGTTGATCGTGCACAAGAAGTCGAAATTAACATTTACTCTCACCCAGGCGGAACCCTGCTTGGTCTGGTTTGGTTCAAGCTTGCTGACCTTGAACAAGACATTGCAAAGAGATATCCAAACGGTCTACCCGCTTCCGTCGATGACGCCGAAGACACTTGGCTTGACTTGGAACCTACCGGCCACCTTCTTCTCCGTATTACATTTGAAGTCACTGAGCACAGCACAATTCAACCCAACAACTACTCCAACCAACACCGTCCCTCCCTCGTCGCCATCACTGACAACTCCGCAGCCGCTTCATCGACGCCTCAAAAAGTTCGCCGAAACAAAGCTGTCCAAAAAGCATTCCCTAAAAACGGGCACCTTTTTTATCCAATCTACTCTCTCTTCAACCAATGCGCAGTCTGTAATGAATCCGGTACAAAATGGTACCAATGCGCTGCATGTAACTACACCTGCCACGACCACTGCTACTCAAATGTAATCACAAAATGTATCACGCCTTCCGATACCTCTTCCAACTCCGGCCAGCTCCTCAAATACAACATCCCACACAGATGGGTCCCGAAAACCGTGTTAAACTCGTGGTGTGCGCATTGTGGGAGTATGATGGGTCCAACGTCACGGACGGAACAGTGCGTGGATTGTGGAAAGTGTGCTCATGTCGGATGTGCGCCTATGGTTCCGAATTTCTGTAACTTGACGCCAGAGATGGCAAAGTTGCTCGTTGCTGCGTTTGAGGAGGCGGAGAAAAGAGAACAGGCGGAGGAGATGAAGGAGGCGGAGGTTGCAGAGGTTTTGAGAAGAGAGAAGACACTTCTGGCGAGACGTAGTGTGAATGCTCCTCCTGCAGTTGCTGAGATTACGAAAGATGTGGAGGAAATTGTTTTGCTTGGGGAGCGAGAGTTTGAAGTTGATGCGGATGCTCCTCCTGTTCCGGCTCTGCCACCATCGACAGCTTCGAGCAGTGCAGGACAAGCTTTCTTGGACGCTGAAAGAAAGGCAAAGATCGATAAAGAGAGGTTGGAGTTGATTCAAAAGCGAAAGGAAGAGCGGGACCGCCAGAAGGCTGAGTTGGAGAGACTTCGTAAGCTTCAGGAAGAAGAAGATCGACGTGAAGCGGAACGTTTGCATGCTATTGAGCTGGAAAAGTTGAGGGAGTTGCAGGAACAGCAGAGGTTGCAGCAACAACAGCAGGCGGAGAAATTGCGTCAGTTGAAGTTGAAGCAGCAGCAACAAGCGACTCCTCCTGGAAGTCCAAAGGCCATCAAATTGGAGGATTTCAATTGTATTGCTGTGTTGGGTCGCGGAGCTTTCGGAAAGGTAGTGTTCCCTTTCTCCTCCATTTGTAAAAATCTCCTAACATATCGTACTTTAGGTTATGCTTGTTGAAGACCGTCGCACCAGAAACCTTCACGCAATGAAAGCCCTCAAAAAGAAAGATCTTATTGAGTCTGGTGATATTGATGGTGTCAAGCTCGAAAAATCCGTCTTCCAACGTGTTTCCGAAGCCCAACACCCTTTCCTCGTCAACATGTACTCATGTTTCCAAAGCGCATCGCGATTGTACTTTGTGATGGAATATGTTTGCGGAGGAGATTTGATGAGTGCGTTCCATCGAAAGGAATTTACGTATGAGCAGAGTCGGTTCTACGCTTGCGAGGTGTTGCTTGCCATCGAATTTTTGCACCAGAATGATATCGTGTACCGGTGAGTTCCTTTTTTTTGTTTTCTGGAGTTGACGCTCATAAACGACAAACAGTGACCTGAAACTCGAAAATATCCTCATGTGTCCAGATGGTCATATTAAAGTGTGTGACTATGGTATTTGTAAGCAGAATATGCCATACGGAGCTCAGACCAGGGTCAGTACTTGCCAATCAATCTCAAATTGCTGATTTTTGAATGGGCAGACATTCTGTGGAACTCCAAACTACATGGCTCCAGAGGTGCTTCAACACGCAAACTACACTCGTATCGTTGACTGGTGGAGTTTTGGTGTTATTGTGTACATTATGCACTATAGATCGGTACGTATTTCCTCTCATCAAGTTTATCGTTTATCTAACGTCGTTGTCAATAGTTCCCCTTCAAAGGTGATGAAGCTCGTGAAGTCCTTAAAAGTATCATGGCGAACAGAATCAAGTACCCACCTTTGGATTCAGAAGCCGTCTCGCTGTTACAAGGAGTACGTATTATTTAACTTAATTCCAGATAGTGTCTCCCTCTTACTCTTATTTCTCGCAGCTCCTCAACAAGTACCCCAAGAGTCGTCTCGGTGGAGGTAGACTTGGGTCTGAAGAAATCAAGCAACACCCGTACTTTGACGGCATCGATTGGAACGCAATGATGCAAAAGAAGGTGACGCCTCCATGGAAGCCTACCTTGGTAAATACTCAATTGCTTACATAATTCTTACTTGAGTGCAAACTAATCTTCGCGGGCTTGACAGAAAAATGAACGAGACGTTTCGAACTTTGAGGAAGAGTTTACAGGCGAAAAACCAGTGTTGACTGTGATGCATGGGAAGTTGAGTCCAACAGAGCAAGTTTTGTTTGACAACTTTGAGTTCATTTCCGAGTTGGCGATGGCGGCTGCAGCAACAGGAGCTACAATGGCCCGCCGATGATAGGATACTGAAAATTTTTCCATTTGTAGTTGTTTTGTTTTCCTTCAAAGTTATCAATAGAAGAACAAAGGAGGTATATTCGCCTCTAGAATTTATATTTATCTACCATATGTATTTTAAATGTTAGGAGCATGATTCACAACCTATTCAGGCACCTGAAGAATGGTGTATTCGAAGTTGCTAGGGAACGATACTGGATCATATTTGTTCTCACCGTCTTTTTTTAGAACTTTCGTTCTATTTATGTCTTTGTGGGAAGAGAGTGAGTGCCAAGAATCGAAATCCATTACATTCAAGCAATTTCTTGGCAAACGACGTCACTGTCAAATGGCATCGCAGACACAGGATGTTGCCAACGTTGGCGCCACTGCCGCAGTGTCCTCGCCGACTGAAGTGGTTGCAAGTTTTGCGGGCCCAGACTCGGCGACAGGAACGTTGGCGGCGGCGGCGGCAACGGCAACTCTAGACACAACTCCAGACCCAAACCAAGATCCAAACTCAAACTCGAATCCAAACCCAAACGAGCCGGCGCTTGCTCCTGTAAATACGGCTGTTCCTCAGGCTGCGTTGAATGGTCCCAAGGTGCTTCGATTTGGAGACCAATTCAACCAGATGCAATCTCTATCCGATATCAACAGCAACAATTGGCATACTGTTAATTCATCCTGCGCAAACTTGAGAGTCTCTGATTCGCATCTGTACTCGTCAAACAACGTGGCCATCAATGATTCGCTTGGAGGTCTCGCCATATCACCTTTGATCCAACAAACGTCCCTCCCTGATTGTAACATCACAAAGAACTATACATCCGGTCGTGTACAGTCGAACTACTGTTTCAAGTATGGAAGGCTGGAAGTATTGGCAAAGATGCCTGCCGGTGTCTACACCTGGCCCGCCATCTGGCTGGAATGCTTCAACTGTACAGATACTTCCTACTTTGAAATCGATTTGATTGAAACTTATGGTAAAATAGTTGTTTTTGGTGTATTCCATCTACTGGCATTTCTGACTAAGTCATTTTACACCCCACTGCTGACAGGTACGGACTTCTACCAAGGAGGAGAAATGTCCGTCTTTTACACTAAAAACCACTCCTTACCACATGCTGGCTTTTTCCTTGGTCAAGAGAGAAACTTTGACCTCGTCAACTCATTCTACAACTACACCGCCATTTGGATTCCCGGCAGCGTCACATTTTATTTCAACGAGACTCTCGTCAGTACTTACGACTATTCTTCCATACCGGGGGCTAATACGTTAGATGGTATGTTCCCTTCTTTTGAAACAATTTTTTTTTGTGGATCCCTTATCATTAAATCACTTTCAGATGGATGTGCTGTAGTGACGATGAACGTTGCAATTGAAGGAACGGCTCGAGATGGACAAGTGCCGAGTGATGACCTCTTAGCTGCTGATGCCCCTTCCTGGACACCAATGGTCATTCAATCTGTCAAGGTGTTTGACCCAGAAACTATTACCTGCGTAGCATGGGGCTGCGAAACTCATGACGAAGGAAATCCAGCCCTCAGGATTGACGAAGAGATTCCTGTGGCCGTCGCTGTGTCTCTATTTTTGCTTGTGTTAGTTGTGATGGGGTTGGCCCGGTGCAAGACTCGGTTAACGCTTTTGGATGTGGGCAGGGCGGCGTGGACAACGATTATGATTGTTGCGTTGTTGGCGCCGGCTATTATCGGATATTTTTTGCATTGGGAGGTTGTTGCGAGAGGCGTGTATGCTCTTGGGTTTGTATTCTTGTGTTTCAGAAAAATCTGTACTTATACTCTCGCAGAACTTACGGAATATTTACTATGGCTCATTATTCTATTCAAATACTTTGCGTTATTCTTGAAAAGGTTCGCAGAGCTCGTCGTTCTAAAGCACTGCAAACACAGCCAGCATCGGACACTCCAAAGAAGCTCACTACAGCCATTTCAAACGCAGTGTATAGAGAAGATCCAAGTCTTTTCCGAGCATGCCTCGAATCTCTCAAAGTGTTGCACGAAAATCCTGATAACAAAAACAAGTATATTATTGTTGTTGCGGATGGAAACAGGCCAGAAGAAGAGTACCTCATTGATGTATTTGTCGGTGTATTCGGAGAAGAAAAAAGTGCAGTCTTACGGCTCGAGACGCTGGAAGGACGTAAAGAATTGAAAATTCCGGAGTCAGTTGATGAAGGGAAATCTGTGCAATTTGTCTTTGTCACCCAGCCATGGGGTGGTAAACGTGAAGCAATGTATACTGCCATGGCTATGGTTGTAAATGTGAGTTTGTTCACGTTCTGTTCCTCGGGTTTGCTTAAAATACTTTTACAACAAGGACCCCGAAGTCGAAGCCATCCTCACCACCGACTCAGACACAGTCTTTGACGCCAACGCCTTAAACGCTCTCTCCAATGAACTCCTCCAAAACCCCTTAGTCGGCGCTGTAGCCGGTGAATGCAGAATCATTAACAGATGGGACAGTTTCATCTCGTACATCTCAGATGTTCGATACCACTTTGCATTTAACATCGAGCGTGCATGTCAGAGTTACTGGAATGCTGTAGTTTGCGTCAGTGGGCCCATTGGCATGTACAGAACAGCGGCGTTGACGTCGATTATGGATCCTTGGGTGCATCAAACGTTTTTCAAGCAGAAGTGCACATATGGAGATGACAGGCATTTAACGAATTTGTATTTAAATGGTGGATGGAAGATTGTGTACACTCCTGAGGCGTTTTGTTATACTGCGTCGCCAACCACAGGTTTGTACATTGCATCCAACACAGAGTTCACGCCTAACAACATTGAATTAGTATTCGGCTTCTTCACTCAACAAACACGATGGTCCAAATCGTTCTACAGAGAATACACGTACTCCCTCCCCCACTTTTACCGACACCCACTCTGGTTCGGATATGAACTCACTTTCCAACTGATATACCCGTTCCTCCTCATATACTGGCAAATGATTCTTCTGTACACGGGTACATATGTTGAGCAGCTCCTCACCGTCACGATTTTGGTTTCATTTGCGGTTGTGAAGGCCGCCGCAGGGTGGTTGTTGAATAAGGGGAGCTTAAGCAGGTTATGGTATTATCCATTCCATTTCCTGTTTTTCATTACAGTTTTGGTACCGGCTAAACTGCTTGCGTTGTTGACGTTGTGGGATACGCGGTGGGGGACTCGGGGGATGGGAGGCGGACTGTGGGGTGTATTGTTGTTGTGGAATATGGGGTTATTGGGTGGAGTTGCGTGGAGTGGGTATAAAGTGATTGTTGGTGAGGTTTGGAAGCAGAGTGGTGTGTGGATTTGGGAATGTGTGGTTGGTTCGTTTATTGGAGTTGGTGCTTTGATGTATATGGCCTTTTTGGTCGGTCAGCGTGCTCATAGGAGGTACTTGCGGAATGATGTTGAGGGAAAGGCAGGGAGTTTCGGGTCCGAACTTGGCGGAAAGTTTATCTCTTGCTTCTAAAATTCTATAACTTTATGAATCCATTTTATTCTCATGATCAATTACGTTTCGTAAAGTTACTGGCATAGTTCAAGGAATTTGCTCACGTGCTTAAATTGGTGGTCATTTGACAATCAAAAATCTAGCTTGGAGTTGGTTGTAACTGCAGATCCATGATTATGCCCCACAGTTCCACAACCACTGGTCACACCAATACCCTTTGACACAGTTTTCCCAGCATCATCTGGTTTCTCATCTTCCTTCTCGGGTGGCAATCTGAAAGGTTCGACCAGAAACCGCTTCCTTCGTGCCTTGAACGCAAGACTGTGCAGTTCTCCAGCACTCATTTTCGATGCAGCTGCAGATGTTAGCGTGTTGATTGTGGGAACTTTGTGGACGTGTAAGAACCCGTGGTAATCGGATGTGAAGTGGTCGGAGAAGATGCGTTTGGACCCTGCGGATTGAGAAAGAGTCACTTCACTATCGAATCGAAAACATGAACTCCTTTCACTATTCTCTGACTACATTGGTTTTAACGAGCTCCACTTGATACCACCCTTTCTCCAAATTTCGTTCACTTGTTTCGCTGACTATCTCTCCTACTCCTACTATTCTGCTTTACAAAATCTCGTTCCTTCGCTCACTACGTTCAATTACTTAACCAACTCACCAGAAAACGACTCTACTTCGAGAACAGTATCCACAGCGTGTCGAATTAATGAAACGTAAGGATTCGTTGATACTCCAACCAAATGATTGGAATAAAGGAAAGAAGAAAGGGTGCACATGACAACGGCCCGAGATTCACGCACGAGAAGCCTGAGTTTCGATAGGAACCAAATGAGAGCATGAATAGAAGTTGGAGAACCAGCGTCAGAGCCCCATGTGGGACCACCGATATCATCGATTGCAATGCGCAGAATAGTTGGAGCTGAGTTGGAATCCGAGTTTTTGAAGGACCCTTTTTGAATGATACCAACAATGGCGGAATAGAGGTTCTGATAGAGTTGCTTTGAAGTCAATTGAACCCATTCATTCACGTTCACGAGAGCAATGGAGGCAGTGTTGAGTGTAGCTTCATCCATCTGTTTCGTGATGTCAAACTGAGAGCAGTAAGGACCCAGCCCCTTCAACGAAGCCGAGGAAGCTTTCTGCTGCGCCGCATTGAGCGTTGGCATATTTTGGTATCGCCAGGCAATGTTGAGTCTGGTAGTGTCTCTGAGGGAGCCGAGAGTTCGCGGGCCCGGCTGAGTCAGCGGCGCGTCGTCGGCGTCGTCGGGATCGTTTTGTGATGAGTCATCGTCGTCGTCCTTCGCCACCTTCATCAACGTGCGCACAAATGCCTCTGGATCGTCGGTCGAAGCGAGGCAGAGCACGTGGGCCGCCGCGAGTCCCTGCGCACAAAAGTACTTTAAAACCAGCGACGAATAGCCACTGCCCCGATCGCGTTCAACGACTGTCACTGTCCCAACGAGCAAATCGCCAATGCTCGAGTCCAGTGACGCGATCCCACTCGACACTGTCGTGCGCCCGTTGAACCCGGACACTCGCGTGCCTCGTGGGGCTGCCGTGGCTGCCGCTGCTGCTCCTCCAGCGCCAGTGGGTCCGGTGCCTGGTGTGCGTTTGCGAAATGATGACATCAGTTGTTGGTGGACAAAAAATGAAGAAAGGGAAATGACCACTTCAGACTTTGCTGTTGAATTGAAGGAAAGAAACAGTTTTACGAGGTAAAGCGAATGATTAGAGGCCTTGGGGATGAAACAACCTTAACCTATTCTCAAACTTTAAATATGTAAGACTCTGGGGTTTCTTAACTGAACTCTGGAAATGAATGAGATCTTCTAGTGGGCCATTTTTGGTAAGCAGAACTGGCGATGCGGGATGAACCGAACGTCGAGTTAAAGTGCCTAAATACACGCTCATGTAGACACCACAAAAGGTGTTAGTTCATCTAGACAGCAGGATGGAAAAATAGCGAGAGACAATCTTAACCAAGAATCCACTTGTCATAGGTGGCGAAAATCTGATCCCAAAAGCTCTTGGAGTACGCGTCAGATGCTACAGGCCACTTTGAGGTTGGACCCCACAAGTCGTTACAATGGGTCGCATTGGCATAGAGCAACGGAACTTGACCTTCGTACGCAACATCGTAGTTGGACAACCAGTGCCAAGGATCGTATTGTCCATTCACCCACAGAATCTATTGAATTACAGTCAAATTAACACGCATATTCATGTACACAATAATGCTTACGTTATCTTGCTCAATATTGAGTCCACCCCAATAGGTTACTTCTTTTTTGATTGAAGCTGGAATGCTGTCATTCTTTTTCGTGACGCCTTGATACTTACAAATCCATTCATTGTATTCAACATTATTGTATTGTGAGTATCAATCAAACCGCTTTTGAGTGGCTGTCCCGTCTGAAAGTATCCGTGCTGGTTGCAAGATTGGTAAGCCCAGAAGTTATCGGCTACTGGGCCGCCAAGTGACCAATCAGTAAAAGGAGCTGTTGCATAATATGCCAAAATTGTTGGATCGTTGTCATCCTTGATTCAAGGCTTGCTTAAAACGCTGGATCGTGAAAGACTGCAACGTAGCCAACAATTCCGCATCAGTTGCTTTGGGGTTGGTAAATGCTGGATTCACTTGTCCATCACAAATTGTTTCCAACGTTGTCTTGTTCCCTATGTGACGTAAATCCGCAAAGTATTGAACTGTCCCACCCATAGTCGATGTGACATACTTTGCAAAGTCGCCAGTATTTTCAAGCTGACTTAACCAGAACTTGGACTTGAAAGATTTCAAAGCAGCTGGGTTCTTAAAGTTTGCCTTTATGTATTCGTCAAAGGCTTTTACGCGCGGGTCCATCCTTTCATACATGTGTTCCCGTTGTGGAACTGGTTGTTGGCTTGGAATGTCACCAAGTTGACGGGGAATTTTTGAAAGCATAATGTTCTGGTCAATACATTTGAATAGAAAAGTGATTTATTGATTAACGGTGGATGTCGAAATAATAAGTAGAAAGTGTCTGGTTTGTTTTACCAAGAAAGCTTCTGGTTGGCATAGTTGATGTACACACCGCTCATTGTAAGCTCCTTATCAACCAAAGCACGCTCAATATTTTCAGTGATTCCAGCGACACTTTCATGGACTTTCAATGGAGCGCCAACGCCTCCCATATCAGTTTCAACATGCCCAGGACACATGGGAATGACGCTAATTGCATCATTCTTCAACGCATAGCTCAACGCCTTGGAGTAGTAGTTCAAAGCGGTCTTTGAAGCAGGGTACGCGAACGATCCTCCAATCTCCGTAGCGCCAAACACGTCAACATCCTTGATGCTACCCAACTGAGACGAAATGTTAACAACGACAACAGGATTTTTATCCAAGTTGGAAGCAGCCGCGATTTTCAAGTTGTGAAGCAATGCTTGCGTAACCAAAAGAGGACCAGCAGCATTGGTGATCTGGAATCTGACAAGTTCGCCTTGCGTAAGGGTTCCAAGAGAATCTGCTCCACCAATACCCGCGTTGTTGATGAGCAAATGAACTGGAGTGTTGCCGAGAGCGGTAGCAAAGGTCTTGATGGATTCCTCACTTGACACGTCGAGAGCAAGTTTCTGGTGTGCGTTCAAGGTTGCTAACGCGTCGACAGTACGAGCGGTAGCAATAACGTTCCAGCCGCGGGCAATATAGTTTTCAGCGAGAGCACGTCCGATTCCACGGGAGGTTCCGGTGATGACAACTGTCTTTGACATTTTTGGTTCTTGGGGTTTTGTGTGTGAGTTTGAAATGTCTTCAACCAAAATTCGGTTGCTTTTTATATCGGTATTCTTTGATTCGAATTTGGATTTGATATGTGGAATCAAAGTCGCCGAGAGATTGACCTCCGGGTTGTTTCATATCACACTTTGTCTGACACTTTGTAAGTTTTCACTTTCGATTCGTTGTTTGCTCGAAACGGCATTCACTGATACAGAAATAGCGGTCAAATTATAAGTAAATACAAAAGACGGCTTTATTCATTCAAGCTGGAACTAGCCCTGTGAAAACTTGAAACTTTCCACCAGCATCTCCGCAACCACCAGGCTGGAGAAATGGACCCATCCAGCCATCCACAATTTGATAACACAACGTCTTTCCGTCACCCAACCATCCAGTCTTGACATCAAATTTGATTTTCACACACGTGGAAGAAATCGATTTGCAGGGCTGAAAGAGAGTTGGGTAGGCTGTACACGAATTGATACAGTTTCCTTTTCCGTCAGTAATGGTGCCGTCTTCCAAGGTTGTGAACTTTGTGGGGTTTTGTGAACATTCAGTATCAAAGAGAATGGTTCTCTCTGGATCGGATCTTTCGACGTCCACACAACTTTTCAAAGAATCAGTTTATGGACAGGTTATTATTGAACGAACTTACGTTCCAGGGATGTCAAGGTTTTGAAGACTGAAGTACGTTGGAGTGACTGGTGCGACAGCAGAGGTTGGGACCACCTGAATTTCGTCATCATATACAGTAACGTACTCGGTTTCGACGGGACACGTCGTAGTTGTAGTAGTCGACGTTGTTGGTGGCTCTTGAGTTGTCGTGGTTGAAGAAGAAGGAATCGTTGGTGGACTTGAAGTCTACGGAACGCATATATTATTAACTAAGTATCAGTATATTTTTACTCACCTTTACATGCGTCTTGTGGACAACGTGAGTAACAACGTACGGGACATGTGTCACGTCTCCACGCTTGACTTGATGAGCGACGATTTCAATTGGAGCTCCAGCCACGAAAGTGGCAAAGAAGGCAATAATGATAGGGGCAGTAAGACAGGAATACTTGGATACATCGTGAGTTTCAGAGTTGGGTTGGCTAAACAGTACTAACCATTTTTTGCAAGAAACGTTTTCTGGTAGATAGTTGCTCAAGAATGTGACTGCTTTTATCTTGACTCGTTTTGACAGCTTTGACAAGCGGCCGATACATTTTCAGTCAGCCGTCAATTTGACAGCCCAGATTATCTGTCAGACATACTTTTAGAGACTTTAAGCGAAACAAACTGAAACAGACAGTAGTAAAACTAGGATACATTTTTATCAACCAAAAGTAAATAAAATAATTTATATACACAAGGAACCATCAAGGAATAGCAACCTTCTTGAACCTCCCCTTCACA
The DNA here is from genome assembly GCA_002104985.1 of Rhizoclosmatium globosum. Taxonomy (NCBI): domain Eukaryota; kingdom Fungi; phylum Chytridiomycota; class Chytridiomycetes; order Chytridiales; family Chytriomycetaceae; genus Rhizoclosmatium; species Rhizoclosmatium globosum. Next base: position 82,570 of record MCGO01000041.1, on the reverse strand, counting down.
TCAGCACATTTCCCAAGCTTTGCATAATATCCCATCGACCAATGAACATAATAGCAAGAGTTTCACAGATTTATAAACACCGTCGAAGCGGAAGAGTCGCATGTTATAGCGTAGAGGAGGGGTGTTCCTTGGCCTGGGATAGTTGCAAGGCAACTGACGGGAAAAGAATGAGTTTGGCGAATTAAGAACAGACTTTTATACATGTTTGGATTCTCAATGCTTTCGAGCATGAATGTAGTGACGGGAAAGAGTGGGGCAGACGCGAGAGTTGAGGTTGGGACAGTTGTTGGTGCAGAAGTCGAAGTTCGCACCAACATGGTCAACACGGACGACACAAAAATGGTTGACGGCGAAACAGCTGGTACTTCATCGTCATATACGGTAACGTATTCTGTGACGATTGCGGAATTACAGGTGGAGGTGGCGGTGGGGGTGATGGGAAACAGGAGCCTAGACAAAGTGTTGACATGTGGAGATAGGTGAATAACATTGATACATTCGAATGAGTCCTGTGGATGATCTACGTTATGATGTATGGTTGGTGAGTAATATCACCACGCTTCGCGTTACATTCAACAACATCGAGAGGGGCGCAGTGACTGATATTTGCAATTGCGAGGAGTATCAAATGTGCGGCAAGAAGGGTGTACTGATTGTATAAAGTCTTGATGATAATAAAAGACAAAATGCTGAAAGGCAGGATAGTGTTTCGGAGAAATTTACAGATTTGGCAAGTGGCCAAAGGGAAAACCCATATATGCAAGAGATTTGGAATTTCTCAATCTGATAACCAACCATGTTTATTTTATGAAGAATGTACAGCAGGGAGAGAGAGTTTAAGAATGTCCACTTAATAAGAATAAGATGCCAGAAGCACAAGAAAGGCAATAAGTAATGAATAAATAAGCGATAAAGTGGAAGACGTAAAAAAACATATACACAGACTCCAAAAACAAACAGTTAACTTGATAAAGGGATAGGGACTAAAAGGGAATATAAAGAAAAACTCTAAAATCAAAGAAGAAAAGAGGGAAGTCAAGGAATAAAATAGGGGAAGTGAAAGTGCTTATGATAAGGTGAACATATAGTCTACTCATCGTCGCTCACACTCATACTACCGTTTCGAGAAACCAATGAGCCAGAAGCAAGCATACCAGCCTTTTCTTGAACTTGATGTCTCTTCAACTGCTCGACTTGCATAAAACTCAAGCTGCAGTTTCCGCACTTGAATGGACGGTCTGTAGCATGCAATGTGCGAACGTGTCTCTGCAAGTCGTGCTTTCTTGCAAACGCAGCTTCACAAAGATTACATGTGTGTGGACGCAGGCCTGAGTGGCAGAACATGTGTGACTTGAGGTTGTATTGGCGAGGGAAAGTCTTGTTGCAGTTGGGGTATGGACAATGGAAGACTTTGGTGCCGTTAGGTCCAGTGAGAGAAGTTTGGGCACTAGCGGCGAGTTGCGCTTGTTGAGTTGTGGTGGTTGGTGCAGCAGGGAATGAAGCAGATGGTGGAGATGGGTTTGAGTTGAAGCGACCGCGCTTTGGTGGTGAGGGTTGGTTTGGAGTCAACGTGGCAGTAGAGTGGCGACGGATTGGAGCCTTGAAGGTAGAAGGGATAGGAGAGAAGTCGGCATCGGTTGCATCTGAGAAAGCATCTTCCTGCTTGTATTCGTCCTCAGATGATTCGTCGGAAAGTTGGCGGACGCGCTTGTTGGAGGCCTTCTTGGAAGACTTCTTCTTGTACTCTGAAGTGGCAGGAGAGATGGGGCTTGCACTTTTGAAAGAAGGAGACGCGACAGTCGTTGGGTCCACAACGGCAACAGATGGTGGAAGTTCGAAATCGGCGAGAGGCCAGTGAGCAGTTGGAATAGTAGGAGAAAAGTATGATGGAACGGTTGGCGAGACACAAGTCGACGCGCTTGTAAAGAAGAAAGGCTCAACAGGATGAGTGGCATGTGTGTGAATGCTGCGGACTTGGGGTGACATTGTTTGGTAAGGACTGTTGAGGTAGCCTTCGGTCTCCGCAAGTGTAGCCATGGACATCGTGCTGCACGTTGAGAATCTACGAGCATGCATGTTGGATCTATAGATGGAGTGATATGGTTAGAAAATTGCGGGTGGAGTGTTTCAGGGTTATTTGGGGCTTGTTTGAAAGAAACGAGCCACGCGCAGCAAATGAAACGAGAGCATCCTTGATGAATACGATTGCATCCAAGTATTAAAGGGAGAGAGGAGGAGCCAGAGAAGGAGAAGAGAGAGGAAGAAGGTGTGGCTCAGTTTGATCGAGGGTTTCGCGTTCAGTCCCGTGACCACTGGTTGCCCCTTAACCCAGAAGGGAGAAGGAGTGAGTACTCACAGGGACTCAAAGTATTGGCTCTGCATCAAAAGTTGTTGCATCTGGTCGTGTGAGTGTTCTTGTTGTTGTTGTTGCTGGAGGAGGTCGGCGTCCTTGACATCGACCGACGACGAAGCAAGGAAGCCCTCGCCGTTGAAGGTGAGTCCAAGGCCGTACGTCATATCAGGCGACAAGAAGGCATCAATGTCCACTTCGTTTGAAGTCGATGAAGGCGGAAGGGTCGTGAATGAGTCGAATGCCGCGTAGAACTCAGACGGGCCCGGGCAGTACTGGCTCTCTTCCTTGCTCAGGGCGGCAGCGTAGGCCTCGTGGTTCATGTGCTGGCTGGCGTAGAAGGTCTCTTGGTGGTGGGTGCTCATTGGTGGTTGGTTGGTTGGTTGGTTGTTGGTTGGTTGATTTCAAGAAGAGTTGTTGGTTGAGGCCCCAAAAAATCCAACCCCCAATTTCAACGAGTCGACGATGGAGATGGCCCCTTTGAAAATTGCTCAACTCGAAAATCCAGACCATGTGAGGCTTGTTCGACCTCAGACAAAGCTGTCATCTAACCGCTGTGTTCCTTTATCCCACGCTTGGATGCCTCCCTAGTTGTTGACCATAGTCACTCTGTTGGCTCTTATCATGACATGCATTATAAGTGGCCCCGGCAGACCAATTAGGGTTCCCTTATCACCACCTATTTTCTTGCATTGGGTCGCGCCTCTTTCTGGATTTCTAATGCACGCGCCTATCTTTAACGACCACACGCGCCTACTGAAACATAATCCCTTGTTTAATCCAATCAAATGCATCTATTGGTAAGCTCCTTAGTGCATTCACAGTTAATCACAGTGACAACACCCTTTACTAATCCATTTAAATTCATCTAAACTCTTTCTACACCATTAATGTCATAAAACTACAACCGAACTACTCCTCCACCTCGGTTATCACCGCTGGGATACTCCTAGACACGCATTTTTCTCCGTTTCGATCGGTATTAGCGTGTCAGCCATCCTCGAATTTTCCGATCACATTTTGGCCGAGGGGCTGCGGAACTGCCACCCAACTCAACCGAGACCCGAAAACCGGAAACCCTTGTGTCTCACTCTTGCACATGGGAGTTCCACCCTCACCTTTAATTAGTTTGAGTGCGCGGACTTGCCAACTCCACGTCCATAACAAAGAATCAATAAATAAATGAAAGAGAAGAAAAATGTTCCCAATCAGCTCTCATTTCTTGAACCGCATATTCCTTTTTAAGAGGTACAGCAAAATCGTGTCTACAGTTTCGTTCTAGCCTCTAGGCCTGCAGTTATTATTATTGGCAAATATGTGCACTTTCTAAAGGACGCTCTTAATCAAAGTCGCTTTATTACATAATGTCCATCGCAACAGACTGTTCTTGATTCAAGGTTCTTCCATCAGATTCAAGTCGGACGTCACAGGTGCTGGTTGAACACAGTTGAAAGTTCTTTTGAGATTCAATCAAATGCATACATTAAAATACTGTTAAAAGTTTAGAATAAAGCTAAGAACGGCAAGTGTATTTTGATTGATTGAAGATGGTCTCGATCGGAAATCGCCGACTGGCAATTTTTAATTTCGAATTGGGCTTGCGGACTCTTGCCCCCAACAAACTGAACCCCAGAAAAACACTTTTTTCATCCTTAAATTTATAAAACGCATGCTCTTCTTCCCGATCTCCATACATGCAATTGGTCGAACAGGCAACACGTTTTTGCCTCACTCAATGTAATGATTTCAGTGGCAAACACAAACAAATGTAAAATACCTGTATGTTTTAATAAACCTTTTCAATGCCCTTTTTTCTATCCACATCGGTTCTAATTGTTCTGGAACATACAGGACTCTCACTCATAATTCAAACTAAAATGGCGGTGACGCAAGAAGAGAAGAACTCGTTCCTGGTCGCCAACCGCAGTGAAACCCCACAATCAGCGTTAACTCTAACCGAGAACGTCATCCCTCTCCTTCCACTCCCTCAACACTCCACAATCCCCCGTCACTCAACAATCGCACGACCAACCCTGTCAAAACTCAAAAACGATGCACGATTGAAAACAAGTAAAGAATGGTACGATCTCATCCGATTCAAGTATTCGATTCTCCCATACATGGGGTCACAAATGGCAGCGATTATTGCGTGGTCGACACTTGTTTGCGTGCTTTATAAAGTTCCTGAGATCAAATTTTTGAAGGATCTGCCAAATAGTGTTAATTTGGCTTTGATTTTGGGGACGAGTGTTTCGTTGTTGCTTGCGTTTAGAACGAATACTGCCTAGTAAGCCTGGCTCAACTAATTTTATTATAATTAATAGTTGTTAGTGATCGATGGTGGGAAGGACGACGTCTGTGGGGAAATGTCAAGTTTCGTGTCCTTGATTTAGCAAGAGTCGTCAAGCTGACGATCAAATGTCCCACTCCCGAAACAGAAACGGCACAAAAGCGAGCATTTCACCTGTTGCAAGCTATTCCATATGCCATAAAAGCTCACCTTCGTCAAGAACCCGTTGAACCTGAAATCACAAAACTCGTTCCAGACCTTGACACCAACATCAATGACCCAATAACAATTCTGTACCACATCCAGTCCTACATAATTGATTCAAAACAACTCACGAGACCCCTGTGCGATACCGTCAACGCCCTCGGCGACACGATTGCGTCCTTAGAGCGGATTCGACATACACCTGTCCCACGTGCATACGCATGTCATTTACAACAAGTCTTGTTTTTGTATTTGGCGGGGCTACCGTTCCAGTTTGTTCCTACGTTGGGATGGTGTGCGATTCCAGCGACGGTTGTCAGTGCATACATTATGCTTGCGTTAAGAATGATTGCGCAGAAGATTGAGGACCCCTTTGGACGTGATAAGCAGGATTTACCGCTGGAGGCATATTGTGAAGATGTGAGGATGTGTGTGGAAGGAGTTATGGCGAGGAAAGATTCAGGAGTGCAGTTAGGTTGGAGTGACGTTGTTCGGAAGGGATAAGTTATATTTATTACGTTTATTTTTTCATTCAAAGTGTCCAAGAATATGGCTGTACCATGTTGCATAGAAGACTAACGGATTAATAAGTCCTGAAATGGAAAATCCGAAGGCAATCCATGCGTACAACCAAAACGGAATAATTGCATTTGGATCTATAAGTGTCATAATTCTTCCGACTGTTGCAGGTGTCCAACAGATAAAGAAACTAGCTGTGATGAAACAAGACCTATAAACAAGTTTTTTGGTTTGATGTTTCATTGTTGCTGGTCCTGTCCTTGGAGACGCTGCACTATCAGATGGAGAAGACTGACGCTCAAAAAAACTCGAACGGTCCAAAAATGCGTAATTAGTGGAATGAACAACTGAAGTTCCTGCTGTTACTGCAGAAGTAAGAATAGCAGACGGATTGACGGCCTCAACGGACACTGTTTGAACCATCTCCGAGCCCAGTCCAGATGAGACGGCCCCATTAGATTGCAACCCTCCTGTGGACATGTACCCGGAAGTCCCCGCTCCAACGGTTTGAATACCACCTGCCCTATTCACTTCATACTCAACTGTATAAGTCTTTCTGAATATATACACATAGATTCCAAGTGTTCCGATGAAATGGAGCCAAAGCGGAAAGTAATAGAGCCAAATCCTGAGCTCAGAATACGACCCGGAAATCCAGATCTCAAACGTTGCGTCGCCAAACGCGTATCCTCTGTCCCAAATCGCTTCGAACACAAACACGAGAACGGTAACAGAAGTCGCGAAAGTCCAGCAATAAATATGGTACCAATTGTAATACCAATTTGCACGTTTCAAGTTCTTTTGGACAGTGAGAAAGCAATACAGCGATATAACAAAGTTCCAACCAACGGAAGCATTGAGGCAGAATTGGAATATCGCGCCAGTAATCTGCGTTTGTAATGGACCTGTGATTACATTGTTTCCAAGAATCCAGAGGACGGATAGCGTTCCCTCGCATATGGCGAGACACATTTGAAGGTGGTTTATCGTTTTGTTCAAGAATTTAATGGTCACGACGCAATAAATAAGCGACAAGTTGAAACAAAGCGACAGGGGGCATATGATGTACATGATGAGTCGGATGTTGTCCAGTTGTTCACTTGTAAGGGTCATGAGTGTTTTGAGCAGAAGGGGGCTGCGTTTGTGGATCGTAGGCGAGAATTATATGTAAATCTTGCCGGAACTGGGTTCACTCATCATCAGTACATCTCGACTCAGAGGAAATTAATTTTGAATAACGACTGGAATCATAGCCCTGTGATTTACTTCTGTGGCTAATTTTGAGAGCACATAACGCTCCTGAGTGAAAGACTCCTTCAGATATTGAGGCTTTCCAAAATTCTTTCAATTCTCTTGAATAAGCTTGAATACGCCAGCGAATTTCCTCTCCACGAAACTCTTCCCCAAATGAGCCACGAAGAAGCGTTCCTGACGATCCGCGATCCGACTTCGGGCACGACCATCAAAGTGCCCATCAACACGCAGCACAACACAATTCCGGCGTCCGCGTTCACGGCCCTCAAAATCAGCCAGACGACCCCGCTTCCCCTCGAGCCTCAACTGACGCCACTCCGAATCTTTGATCCCGGATTCAAGAACACGGTCGTCTGCAAAAGCCGCATTTCTCAGTTGGACGAGAACGGAGGCGGGTTGCGGTACCGTGGATACAGTGTTGAGGAGTTGGTGGAGAAGAGCAGCTTTTTGGAGGTCGCTTTTCTGCTCAGTGAGTATCGCCCGTTTCTCTGCTTGTTGGTGATTAGAGCGCGAGAGTGCATCGGATGAAGGGGGAGGAGGGTGGTGCATTTAATTGGGCAGTGGATACAGTATGACTCTACACACACATTACTGACCATTATATTCCTCCAGTCAACGGCGAATTGCCTACAAAGGTGCACTAGATATTATATAATCACGGTCCTCTGATCACTTCACTCTATCCCGCAACAGGCTGAAAACGAAAAGTGGACCCAAGGCATTCTCTCCCACACGTATTTACACACTGAACTCGAGAAGCAAATGACCACGTTCCGTTACGATGCTCATCCAATGGTGAGATAGCCACGCTTTCCCAACCAACCTTATCTAACCCCACTCAAAATTCCTCGATCATTGTTTATTTAAGGGCATGCTTATTTCAACTGTCGCTTCTCTCTCGACGTTCCATCCAGAAGCAAATCCTGCTCTTCAGGGGATAGTATGTACATGAAGCCGAAGGGGGCTTCTGCTGCTCAGATTGCCAAGGCGGCAGCAAACAGAAACCGTGCGGTGTTGCGAATCTTGGGGAAAATTCCTACGATTGCTTCGTTCGCCTACAGAAACCGCATTGGGTAATTACAGACTCTTCGTTGGTAATTTGGGCTGACGTGTACGTTTTTTCTTGTTCAGACGCGAATTCAATGCACCTATGCCACGCTGTAAAAACTATGCGGAAAACTTCTTGTACATGATTGACAAGCTGAATGAGCCTGACTATGTTCCGGATGCGAGAATCGTGTCTATCCTGGATAAGATGTTCATTCTCCTCGCGTAAGTGTTCCTCACCACATTCAACGCCCATCCAACTCATTCTTCTGTCCTCAAATATAGCGAACACGGAAACAACTGCTCCTCAATCACAATGCGCCACCTTGCCTCGTCTGGCGTCGACCCCTACACAGCCCTCTCCGGCTCCTTCGGTGCCCTCTTTGGTGAACGCAAAGCATCTGCCGTAATGATAATGCTCAATCAAATTGGCACCCCGGAAAACATCCCAACGTTCCTCACTCTCGTGAAACAAAAATCCTCTGTCATCAAAACCCCTGCTGGAACCCTTGCTGCTTCTCCAACCGGCCGCCCAACCCGTCTCCAAGGGTTCGGCCACAGAATCTACAAATCCAGTGACCCCGTGTTGACCTAGCCAAATCGCTTGCCCTCCAACTCTTTTCCATCCTTGGACAAACAAACGAGATGGCAACTCTTGCTCTTGAGCTCGAATCGCAAGTACTCGCAGACAAATGGTTCCAAGACCGCCACTTGTTCCCAAATATTGACTTCTGGACTGCGGTTGTGTTCCACACGCTTGGATTCCCGCCAGATATGTTCCCGGTTTTGACGGCAGTGCCAAGAGCGGCGGGATTGATTGCACATTGGGCAGAGAGTTTGGATGACCCAGAATATAAGATTTACAGACCACGTCAGATTTTCTGGGGAGAGTTTTTGAAGGATTATGAGGCGGATCGGGCGGCACTTGCTGCTGCTGATGAGGTTGAGGAGGAGGTGCAGGGTGGGGATGGATATGTTAAGAGTTTGCCAGCACAGGCGAATAAGCGTTTGAGTTTGAATGCCAGTTGAGTCCTTTACCTTTTGACGTATTTTTTGGCCGATGAGAGTGCTAATCTGTGGGGTTTAGCTCATGGCATTGACGAGGCCAAACTCTTGGAGTTCAAAGCCATGATTGAACGCACCAAGACAAGTATTCAGGAGCTGTCAGCCTTGAACGCTGGAGCAGTTCAAGTTCCAAGCCCAACCAGTCCATCTGCTACTCGTCGTAAAGGATCCATTTATCAGCCAATCACAAAGCTTGGTGCCTGGGTAATGGGTCAGCCAACTGCCGCGGATGCAGCTACAAGCGAGGTATTATCCTATTTTATTGATTCTGCTCTTTGGATATTGACGAAATCAAAAATGATTAGAAACTTGCCAAGACTCAAAAAGAACTCCAAGATCTCCTTCAACAGCAACAAGAGTTACTTGAGTTGTACATGACTCATCGTGCACAAGTACAACAGCCAGTCGGTGGATCTGGAAGTCACACAACGTCTTCCATTAGTCCTGAGAAGACTGTTTCCAAGAGCTCAAGTGTGGATCAGTTGAACAAACTCAACATTCCTGTTCCTGACTTGTTGGCTGGAAGTCACAGCCCTAGACCAATAATGAAGAAACTGAATGAGCCATGAGGGTTATGAGGAGTTCCATGTTTTTTGTTTGTTTTGATTGGTGAACATCTATCAATTTCCATCAGTTATTCGCTTACCTTGAGTTCGAGACGAGAATATTGATTTCCTTTGTAACAATTCAAACCGAATTGGTTTATTTTTTAATGAGCTTTGTGGAATAATGCATATGAGATCCACGACCCAATCATCACGAAACAGTGTTTATTGGATGTGACGTTATCTAAGAAGAACAATACAAACAGGCGACAACAATAAGTCTAAAGAGAAGGAAAGATGGAGGAAGTGGGTAAACAGATGGGGTTAATTTGAGTTGATGCAATTTGCAGCGTGATGTGTGTGACTGGTTTCAGAAAAGAGAGAGGGCAGCAACGATGGCAGCAGCGGACATAGCGAGCTCCACAGCACCACTCTTGGTAGTCGTGCCCGCAACAACCGCGGCACCAGTGCTCGATGCTCCAGCAGTGGTAGTTACAACATTCGCCAACACAGCATCCTTAATAATTGGAGCAATAAATGGAGCAGCCGATCCACCAGAGATGTCATTCGCACAGAGAGCCACAAGGTTAATAAAGAGCTGGGTAGAGTTCTTTCCACTCAAAGATGCAGCGTTTCCAATACAGTTGGCACAGTTGCTTCCACCCGAGGCCGCTTGAGAGTACTGACCACAGAAACAAGCAGCGATCTTGTTTGCGGTAACGGAGACATCGGTCTGAATTGGGCCAGTCAGTAAGTGTGATTGATGAAGTTTTGTTGGGAGAAAGTTAGGCGAGTGTCTGTCTCCCCTTTGCCTCCCCTTCCATGCCTCGTTGCCGACAGCGCACAGAGCTCCCTCCAGCCACTACTTCGCCTTTGTTGCTTTACACCAACGCATACACCGGAGACATCGCATCGGATCGATGAACAGGCAAGGCAGCTTATTGATTGGACAGGAACAGGGACTACTCACCGAAGTAGGCGAGGTCATGCATGATCCAGTCAAGGCAGTTCCAAACTGGGCACACTGAGACGAACACACTTGAGGGAACTGAATTGTTTGTGCATTCGCAATGGCCGCAATGGCAAGGGCAACAAGCTGGAACTGCATCTCTGGTTTCGTCTAATGAAAAATTTGTGAATGCCGCTCTTGCCCCTTCCCTTCCGTCTCACATTCAAGTGTCATCGTGAATCAAAAGGAAGCTTCATTCATAAAACGGAAAAAACAATTTAGACCATAACCCATTATTGAGCAATACTTCCAAACACAACTGTCCGAAACGAAGGCCTCTCCTTCCCCTCTTGCACGGCCCACAAATACCCCGCAATCACAGCATCCACGTTCGGGCGCCCAGCGAACGGCGCGCTCCCATAGTCACTGTAACGAATCCGATCATTCGCATCAATCAAAAACCACGCCGGCTCCGAAAACAAATGGCCCTGATCAACGTAATTTGTTGGACTGCTCACAAACGTACCCAGAACTCGAAACTGTTCCGGCTGAAGTGAGTGCCCCACAGGGAACTGGAGTCCCATTTCTTGAACAAGGTCCGTGGCGGCGTCCCGCAAATCGGCTGATACTGCAATCACATCGATTCCAGCGTCGTGAAGTTTCTGGAGACTCTCGTTGATTTGATGGAGGGTTGCACGGCAAAATGGACAGAACTGGCCACGGTAAATAACCACAAGTTTGGCGTTTGTTCCATTACTTTTGATGACTGTCTTCTCGCCGTTGACAAGAGGGACAATGATCTGTGGGAAAACTTGCCCAGGGAGGAGTACTTGGTGGTAAGAATACTTTGTCGTCATGTGTAGTTTGGATCAAAGATGAGTTGGTCTCTGGAGAATGAAGAGATTGGCGTCGGAAAGAATTGTCACTTGGAATCTGTTCACACAATACTGCTTTTGTTTGATTAAGAAAATACAGTTATAAGAATTGCATAACAACTCTTGTCGCCGATATCGCGATTATGGATTCTTGAAAACAAACTGTCAAACTGGAATTGTCAAACATCAGATAGCTGAGACTCGAATGGTACGTTGACGGTTGATACAACAATGACTTATTCTTCTATGTGTTAGGTTTTTGCTCGCTCCTTGATTCTGTGCCTTTTAGCATGGTCAGTTGTGGTGGCGGAAACTGTCAAACAAAGCCCAATACCCACTGCAATCTCGGTATCCACAAGACAAGCAGTTCCATACCCTAAAGTTGTTGAATCTGCATCAAAGAATGCCCATTATCAGTCTCATTCACTTCTGATCAAACCGTCAACAACCTTGATTTCACAATCTGATGAAATTCAAAACCAGGCGAAAAAGGGCGGTCACCATCATCATAAACCTCCTCGTCACTCAGCTGTGCCTGTCACTGTCAACGTTGCTCAAGTTGTAACTCATAAGGTCAATGCTGTGACTTCCACTCGTAAACTTCCATCTGCAGAGACGACAAAAGCAGCAATTCCCGATTCATTCGTCACTCTTACGGCGACAGTGACTGTGGCTGCAACTTCAACTTCCACTGTGACAAGATTCCCACAGGCCACTCAACCACCACCAGTGCTGCCATACGAAAAGAATGGTCAACGATTCTTGTTAAAGAGCTTAGACTATCCCGGCGCGTAAGTAGTTGGCCCTTGGCGTCGATAGACTCTTAATTAATAATCATAGCTGTCTCGACGTCATAAACACAAACTCTCGACAAATTGGGTTGAGCATTTGTAATTCTACAGTATCCTCGCAAGTCTTTGCACGAGTAAGAGAAGAAATCGTGCTGTCAACAGGGCAATCTGTTTTCTGCCCTTTGACACTCCCCAACACTCTTTCTTGCATCACCACGAACATGCGCGTAGATGGGTCAATCGTGACGTACGTGAATTCGAGTCCACAAACAACGTATGCTTTGGAAGTAAATCGGACAAACGTTGCTACGAACGTCTTGTTGCGAGACCAAGCTGTATTGAACGGGTTCTCGGTTGAGTATGTTGATATAGTCGTGCAGTGGCCATTGAAGGGGAATCGAGTCCCGTTTTTGGTTCAGAGTCTTGATTATCCATCGCAGTTGAGTGTTATCTCCCTACAACCTTCAATATGACACGTAAAAAACTTGTATTAAACTTTCTTGTTAGGTGTATCAATACGAAAGCAGAATCCAAAATTATCGCGACTTCTTGTATTACAGCCGATGCAGTGAAATCAAATGTGACACTAGGTATCACCGGAATAATCTTGCCATTTGTATGGACGCTTCAATTATCATCGTCGTGGAGTTATATTGGAATGGCACTTGCATCTTGTCATGGAGTCTACCCGGTTTCTGGGGCTAGCCCAGTCGTTGTGGATGTACTCTCTTTTCCTGAATGGCATTGTGCACAATTTTTTTCCACGTTGAATGACGATGGGACAATTGGGGTGGGTAGTCAGCGAGTTCAGATCGGAGCGGATTACAAGACTGTCACTGTGCAGGATTATACAGCAGCAGGCGCCAGTGGTGGAGTGAACAAAGGATTTAGATTCCAACCATTATACAAGGTTTAACTCATTATCCATTTATTATAATAGATTAGTTTATCCCATTATCTCATTTGTTTTCTCCATTATTTTCTCTTCAAAACAACTATGGAAGGTGCTTTACATTCGCCAATGTTTGTTGGCCACGTTCGCCACACAACCCAAACTGAGACGCAGAGTGAATCGCGGCGGCGAGTGTTTCTCAGTTCGCAGATTCGGCGGCTGAGCAAACGCATGGGCTTCCCCTTTTACACCTGTTCGTCGGCGCTACAGCTTTTCCACCGCTTTCAGCTTCAGATTAAGAAAAATAAGTTGAGTTTGAGTTGATTTGGTTTGTTGGGCTGGATCCTAGGAGGCGGAGGAGCCTAGCAGTTGGATGAGTGGGCTAACGCTTAACGTAGGACTCGTGCCCTCCCTGACTTCAACGATAATGATCTCGTGATTGCGTGTGTCTTTGTTGCCTGTAAAGTTGAAGAGACAGTTAAAAAGGCGAGGGATTTGATCCTGGGTTTCAACCAAATCAACCTTCGTCCAGGAGAGGAAGAGCTCGAGTTTGATGATCCGGTATTTATTCCATGGTTCACATTTATGAAGGAATTTTACTGACATGTAAACTTCATGGTAGGAGGTGGAGAACCAAAAACGAAGAGTTATTCAAGTCGAGCGCTTCATGCTTGAGTTCATCTGCTTTGACTTTCATCAACTCAAGAATGCACACAAAAACGTGATTCAAATCGCGAAATACTTGGAGAGTTCGTATTTCTCATTTGACGCTAAAACACTTATTTACATTCTCAAAACAGTTCCTCAAGATGTTGCGCAAAAAGCCTGGAACCTCGCAGATGAATCTTACAATACCCAAATATGCATCCAATATCCAGCCCACTTCATAGCACTTGCGTCGCTATTTCTTGCGTGCCGTTTGACTGATTGTGATCTGATCCCCGTCACAATGCCTTCTCAGTTTACGTACAATTTATACTGCCGTCTTACTGGCGTTCTTGACATCTCGCTTCTGATTATTCGGCATTATCAACGGACTGACGAGCTCCATGAGACCGTTGATTTAAAGAAGCTTTCGGACTTACAGGACCTTCTTGAAGCGCAACTGCAAACTGCTTTGACGAGGAAAATACCTGTGGAAGGTATAGAGTGAGGATGAATGTTAATAAGTACTAAATGTTTTTCTCTGCTGTAGTGGCAAGTGTTCCAGTCCAACAAAATGCAGATTATCCTGCGTCGTATAAGTCCTCCTCGAAACGCTCTCGGCCTGATGATGATTATGATGATTATTCTCAAGGCGGTGGTCGAGGAGAACAACGACCTGCACAACATCACTTTCAACAAAACCGGCAGCCACAACAATATGCTCCACCACCTCCTCCACCCCGAGGGGTAATTACCCATCTGGCCTTCCGCCACCACTTCCGCCAGGAACTATTCCTGCTCCGCCACCAACCTTCCAACAACAAGGACAGCGCAATTATCAAGACTATCCTCCCCGTGGCAACTATCAGCAGCAGCAGTATCAAAGCAGTGGTGGTGGAAACTATAACCATGGTCGCGACCAACAACGTGGAGGAGATTGGGAAGGAAGGCATCAGCCTTACCAAGGCAACCAACAGCAGCACGGAGGCCAACCGCAGCAACAGCAACAATCTCAGCCAGGTAGAATATCGTTTCAGGTGGAGCTTCCACCTAGGCCCAGTAATTCCTTTAATGGTCGGCATTTTGGTGCTAGTAAGGGGGCATATGGTAGACGGTGATTTTGTGGTTACAGCTGTTTGCAAAACTAATGAGCAACACCAACTTTTGAAGGTGGAAAAGTGGTGGAATTCCAATGCAAACCAAACGAATAAAGCTTCATCTCTCGATGCAAAAGTGATGCAATTCATTGCAGCTGGTACACCTGCGAGATATGTCTAAGCGTAACGTCAACTCTGTTGCTTAACAACCAACTGACTCTCTCAGCCAAGCTTGCTACTTATTCAAACATAAGTAATGTCATTGTTCAATTGAAAGAGGAGATATCGAGTCGTTACCGCTCATTCCAGTCAATTCCAAGCTACCCAATCTTGTATTTAAAGCAGTCCCTCCAAATACGCAGCGTTATGGTACATATTGCTCTGTATAATTGTCAGCATTTTTATTATAAGTTAAGATTTTGAGTGAGTTGAGAGCTTGAAAGGGAACCTGCTTCCCTGTTCATCGATCACGACTGTCATGCGCACCACAGGGCTAAAGAGGTAGAATGTCACATGGAACAACGACTGTTATCTTTTACAAGAAATTACCTCAATTTTGCATCAAGAAATGAGGCTTTATTCATCTGTTTGCATTGAAATTCCACCACTTTTCCACCTTCAAAGTTAGTTGCTCCTTCTTTTTCAACAGCTGTAAAAGGATTAAACAAAAAAAACAAAACGAGAATAATATGATGGATTTGAAAAACAAAGAGTTCAAACTTACTCCTTCTGACTCATTCCCAATGCCTCAGGAATAACCCAAATGAAAAAGTTCAAAACCAAAGCAGAGATAGCCGACATTCCAATTCCATCCAACTTTACGCTACCAAGAGTCAATGTTCCTCCAGGAAGAGAAGGCATTCCACTTCCAAGAATCACAGGCACAGCAGCAATAAAAAGATTACGAGTATCTGTTAAATCAACTCGATTCGATGCCCAAATTCTTGCACCCGTAATCGCAATCAATCCAAACAAGACAATCTCAACACCACCCCAAATTCCATTAGGAATCGTGCGCAAAACACCTCCAAACTTGTGAATGAAAGAGAGCAGAATCGCAAATACTGCCGCAACAAGAAAGATGGATGTTGAATAGACTCGTGTCACTGCCATAGTTCCGATATTCTCGGCATAGGTAGTCACTCCTGCACCACCACCTAAAGCCGAAACCATTGTCGCAACAGCGTCACCTAAGAAGGCACGGCCAAGATATCCATCAAGATTTCTATTAGCTATGGCACCAATAGATGACACGTGGCCCATATTTTCTGCAAGAAGGGCAATCACAGCTGGCAAGATTGTAGCGATCGCGTTTCCATCAAACACGGGTGTAGTAAATTTAGGTGCAGCAAACCATTCAGCATTGTCAAGAACAGACCAGTCCAAATCACGGCCTGTGGCTTTTCCTGCAATGGCTGCGATTGCGTAGGAAAGGATGAGGCCAAGAAGAATTGGGACTTGTTTTGTAAAACCGGGACCGAATGCTGCAAAGGCACCGATGCAAATGATAGCAAGGCATGCTTGCCATGGACCGTCTTGGCCTGAGGCGGCATTGTTGATTCCCTGATTAACGTTTGGATATCAGATTTTGAAAGAATGTACCATGTAAAATAGACTTACGATTCCTGCCAAGTTTAATCCAATAGCCATCACGACAGCACCAGAAACCAAAGGCGGCATAAGAATCTTGATGTATTTTGTGCCAAAGAAGTGAATCAGAAGCCCAATTGCAGCGTACACGAGACCAGTGACAAATATCCCTCCTTGAGCGATAGCGATGTTCGGGTTGGATGAACCAAAAGGCCCGCTGAATTGAGTGGCAGAGAGAACTGGCGCAATAAAGGCGGCAGAGGCTCCAAGAAACGATGGAACACGACCTCCAGTAATGGCATAGAAAGAAGTGTTCCGAATCTAGTCACTTGTGTGAGTGACTACATCTGATGAACATGTGGGATAGAGATAAAGTATGACCCATAATGGATCAACGGATAAGTGAAGAAGCATAAACAAATAATCAAGAAAGAGAGGGAATGGGAGGCATAAGGAGTCATACCCGGCAAAGAAGAGAGTCGTGTTTGGGTCAAAACCCATCAAGATCGGCAGCAACCAACAAGCGCTGAAGGAAGCGAGAAGATGTTGTCCACCCAACACGATAGTGTACATCAAACTTGGGCGTTCTTCAATGTCGAGGTTCCGATATGCACCGACTTTAACCTCGTATGATGGGAAGTAGGTCGTTTGGAATGGCTTTGGAGTTGTGGTTGACACACTAAACTGGCGGCCTTTTATGGATTCGGCGTCATTCGCGCCCATAAAGATTGTGTCGGTGCTGGATGCCATGCTGCTTGTGATTGTGTGAAGGTTTTTCAGATGGTCAATTCCTTAAAACTTGCCACCAACGTTGCAACTTGTGGCTCCATGTTAGACACAGCGTTGAAAACATGCGAACGTTGAGCCACAACTCCAAGTGTGGTTAAACGTTTATTTTATTTTTATGATTATGTAAATCGATGTATATTTGTATCTTTTGTCAATGATTAAAAGGATCCATTCAAATGCTGAATTTGGACACGTTTCTGTTCCCTGCACGTAATTGCAGCAACAATGTCTGACTTGAACTTGAACTCCATTTCACAAATATCAGCCAAAGTCAGCTCGCCTTTCATTACACGCATCAAAACGCTTTTCCAAACCAACCACTCCTCGCTATCAGGTAATTGTGCCAAGAAGCCAGTTTTGACCTTCCAACCAGAATCATCATCCAATCCTTTCTTTTGCGAAAATTTAGGTACCTTCACGTCGACCGTCAAGCACAAGATTGCAATCGCAAGCGCTCGTGATTGAGCTCTAACTCGAATCAGCTGCGATCCAGCGGGAATATTCTCGACAAAAACTCTACCCTCCTCTGTCTTCATTTTCAAGCGGTTGTCGGCAAACCATCCAAACAGCATTGAGATCAAACTCGAGACTTGGAAAGATGGCTCGGTGTATTGGAAGAGGAGGAGGAAAGAGAGTGACGCAAGAGACGTGAGGAGGACAGTGAGTGTAAAAAGAATGTCTGTCATAAACAGATTCGCCCATACAGTTTCGATTGTTCCTCTGGAATTTTGCTCTTCTTCATTGAACGTGGAGATTGGGGCTTGCTCGCCATCAGTGCGAAAGCTTCCAAAAACTTGAATTGTGTCCTCTCCAAGGACGAACTTGTTCAAAGTTTCGTAACTTCCGGCAATGTATAGCTCAGTCGAAGTGTGGTTGTTGACCTCCAATGATAGGACCACAGGAGGCACAGATTGTGTCTCAATTGGCTTTGGGCCGCTGTACGTGACCAGGTAGATGCACAGGGAAATCAAGAGTCTGGATATAATGTGCGAAATTGAGATAATAATCCCGCTTATGTCTTGCTTGGTAATCGAGATAACCAAACACACCAAGTTCAAGACGGATGACACGATTTGGAAGATCTGTAGCATTACGTCCAAGAGAGATAGCTTTGGTAGGATCTTGTTGCCGGACTCGTGGTCTTGGAGGAGTAGGAATGCAAAATATGACTCTGTTCTCGAGATCTCACGTTTGATCAAACGTAGATCACTCTCATGTGCAGCTTGCATCAATTTGTCGTAAATAACAGTAGCCATATAGCTCGATAATTGCCTTGGAGCGCCATCAACAAGGTTCTTGGCTTTGATGTTCATTGTATGAATCCCCAATAACAGATCCTTACTTTCGAGAGGTTTACCGAACCATGGCGTTGGAATGCATTGGAGAATGTGCGATGCGAGGGACATTTGGCCTGGGTGGATACCGATGTCTAACCAGGCAGTCTTGCGACGGAAGCATGACTGGCGGAGAGTCGAGACAGCACTTTCACCGGCAAAGAGGGCAACCACGGACGTGGGATTGAGAATGGTGCCAGAGACTTGATTCCACCACTGATCCGCCATTAAACGTGATTTAAATTGGGGGGGTTGGTGTGGGGCTGGAACAACTGAAAAAAACACGCGATGTGTGAACACTTACTTTACTCGCGAACTGTGCAATAAATTGAGATGCACCTTGAGTTGGAAGCAAAGAAAATGCTCGCCGATTCTTTGCGTTCTTCTCCCTCTAAAACGACTTCAATGCCCGCTCCAATCCGCAACGCAAACTACTCGTCCACATCAACGACTTCTTATGGATACGGACAGCAGCTCGGCGGTTTTCCCGAGGATGTGATTAACAAGGCCCACACGTACGCGAATACTGGTGCTGAGGCCGTCAAACAGATTCTAGACAAGTACCCACCAGTCAAGGTAATCTAAACACGTAACTGACTTTCGGTGGAGATATGATGATGATATCTATATGAGAGGTTACTGGAAGGGTGCCTTGAAGGCCATGAGTTGTGCTTGACCAAGTTGCTTGGACGTGTGTCAATTGTGTATTCATCGTCTAATCCTCTCCTTTTACTTAGGCATTTGTCATTGCATTTATTATAACTATTGCTCTTCCTGTGACGGTGTTTGCCTCCATCACTGGCTCAACATTCCTTGGAGCAATTGCTGTTGCTGGTTCGTATTACTCCCTCTCAGTATAAAGATATCGGAAGTCTTATTTTTTCCCTTCAGGATCTGGAGTCGCGCTCTTCCAGGGTCTCGTTCTTGCCATTGCTGGTTTCGTGTTTTTCTGGTTCGCCTTGGGTGCGTTCCTTTTTGCTGCCTCCGTGGGTTTGGGTTTCACAGCTGTTTACTTTGGTTTGCAAATGGCAAAGGCTGTGGCAAATCGCGCGAATGAAAAGATCTGAAGTGGATTTGTGGACACTTTTCCCTTATATTTATTTTTGCTTTAGTTGAGAGAAATAAAAGAAAGTTCTCTCTTGTATACCTATTCATATTCGGCTTGTTTTGGAAATTATGGACTTGTCTCTTTCTTTTTTCTTTGTTTCATTCATTCACCTTCAATGCTTACACCTCAGTTCACAGCCTCGCAAACAGACGACGCTGTTCTGTTAACTATCAAAACTCCATATGTCAAGGTATATCTGACGTCATGTGTTCTACTATTCTAAACCAGACGTTCTCTGAAACAGGCAACAGACATTGAATTCTTCATCCAAGGTCCCGAATTCAAACTCCACATCAATCCATACTTTCTCCGCCTCACATTTCCTCACGAGCTTATCGAAAACGGGAAAGAAACAGCCAAATACGATGTTGGAAAGGGCGAGATTTACCTGTCACTTCCAAAGAAGGAACCTGGTCTCCATTTTGAGGATCTCGATCTTCTGAGTAAACTTATGATGCCTAAAGCTCATGTTGCGGCAGGGATTGTCGGTGGTGGGTCTGGGGTGAACAAGGCAGCTGGTTTGAAGGGGCCGTTGATTGAAGAAATGGGTGGGACGGAAGAAGATGCGGAGGATATGGAACAAGATGGGGATGAGGATGAAGAGGATTTTGATTGGGAGATACCTCAGGAACTGCCAGAGCCGGTAAATGTGTTGTTGTAATATACACTGCAACTTAATGGACCGGAATCGTAGGACTTGATCTCTGGTGTCAAATACGGCTTCAACAATTCATATTCTGGATTCTCAGCGCACGTTTCGGAATTAGGACGGGATATCATTGACATTGCCGCCATTGATCAGTCGACTCCTGTATCACGACGAGCAGAACGTATTCAAAAAGAAGACGAAAAGTTTGATGAAGACTATTACATGTAGGTTTTTGGACCTATGTTTAGTGTTGATATTTACACCTTTATAGGTCTGATTTCATGAATGACGAAGATATCAAACGAATCCTCAAGTTTAAGCCTGAATTCTGGGCTTCTCTCAAAAAGATTCAACAAGCTCGAGCAGCGGGAACCTCTTCAAGTGCCAAAGCGGAAGGAAAGAAACCTTTGATAATGGAGGTTCCTGTGGTCGAAACCAAGCCCGATGACGGCCCGCAAACAATGAATATGATTAGCGCGAGTGGAAATATCGACATGGAAAGTGTTGCTAAAGAGCATGCGGAAATTCTAGCTGAAATGATCCAAAACGGATCAGCTTCATCTGCAACAGTCTCCGAGCCAACCTGGAAACTTGATGAATCTCTTCTCCCAAATCAACCTGCCCCAAAACCATCGGCAGAAGACGACGACTGGCTCAACTTCACCGCAACAGAACAGCAAGAAATGATTTCTCTGCCACATCGAAAACTGCTCATAGAACCGTCCTCCTCCAAGCCATTATATCTCGGTCTTGTCGATATCATTTTCGCATACTGTTATGACCACCGATCCATGGAAGGTGACACCACAGTCGAAAGCGCATGGACAATTGCAAAACTCTCACCTACACTTTCATGTTTCGAAACCTTTAGCACACTGAATGAAACACTTGTAGCATGCACGAGGCGCGTTCTGTCGTACCCACTGTATCGACACTGGGGCCTTTGCATGAAAGTCAAAGATGACGTGGCGATTCTGTTTAAACTTGGAAAACGAGCTCTCCTGAAAGTCATGCTTGCGGTGCGGAGGTTGATGAGAGGCGATGATGCATGTTTTGTATTTGACCGACTCTATATCGAGGATTACTGCTTGTGGTTACAATCAGATTGGGTCAGTGACAAGGTTGTGAAAGAGCTTGGAAGTGAGATTCAGCACTTGGCTGTTACCAAAGAGTCTATTGGGTGGGACTTGGAGGCTTTGGAAGAGTTGGCGAAAGAGATTGGAAATGATGAAGAAGAAATGATGGAAGGGTAATTAAATAAACATCTGCCTATGATGGAGTTTTTCGTATCAAAGGTAGCATGCAAAGTGTTCGTGAAAGGACGAAGATATTATTCATCGAGATTTAATCATTTTCAAAAGTCTTGTGCCGTCGAGTTTCCATTATATGCTGACTCCGTCTTTCCTTTCTTGTCTTGTTCTTCCTTCCGCCTCATTTCTGCTACAGACCCAAATTTATCATTCTTGGAAACCGCCACGGATGGTTCCCCTCCATTCTCAGTTTGAGTAACTTCCTTTTGAGGAGTAGCCTCTGCACGCTGAGTGCCTCCACCAAACAACCCACCAACAATCCCCAACACGCTTAAAATCCAGACCCAAAGCATCGCCAATATTCCTTGATTCGCATTATTGTACGCAGACACAGCACCGCCAACAAGTTTAACTGCCAAGGTTCCACTTGGAACCAATTCCAAGGCCTTCAGACTGAGAGATTCTTCAGAAACACCGAATACGCGTGTAGGATACAGCTGAGAGAGTTCAAACGGTTGCTGAATGTGCGTAGCAACAAATTCATGGACAGTTGTAAGTGTATCAGTGGCTTGGAACTTTTGACGAATTATTTCACCGGTAGGGAGACGGAGAGACAGCGAAGCAGTGTCGTAACTGTATGAAATCCGGTCAATGTGAGAGAATATAAGATTTTTGGGATAGGCACTCACACAACAGGTGCTTTTGGGGCTTGCTCCACCTTTGGTTCTACTTTCTTGACTGGTTTTTTCACAACCACTGGCTATGAATAGATACGATTAGCTCTTTCACAATAAATCCGGCAAATTACAAACCTTTTTCTTTACCACCAAACTCCCTGTTGGTACCAGACACAAATCTTGGAGAGTAACTCCACTCAATTCTTCTTGCACCAATACTTTGAAAGGATACGGCAACACAAAATCGAAATCTGCGATAAATCCGGACTTTTTGATGAATGTACGGATTGTTGCAAGAGTGTCCGTGTATTCGAACTTGGACTTCACGACTACCGAATCATGAGAGAATTTGAGGGATATGGTTGTCGTTGTTGTTGGAGTTCCTACAGTTGTTGAAACCGATGATTGAGGCTGTGTGAGTCCTCGAGGAGGGTACACAGCATTTGGATTCAAGACTTCATCCTGTTCAACAACAACAAATGACGAAGCGTTTGAGAGCGGTGGTACTTCATCATCATCATTGTTGTTGTTGTTGTCCTGGGTTTCCTCGTTGTTTGCAATAACAACACTTTCCGCGCCCAAGTTGACGCGGACAAACTCTGCAACCGCCGCATTCGTCGCCGGACTTTGCAAAAGCGCTTTTCTTGCGCCTTGAGCGACGAGGTGCAGCGACGGGTGGCGCAGTGTTTGCGGAAATGGGAACACGGACGCAAACTGGGCACACGCGGGCGAACCGAGAACGAGGCGGAGACGAACCAGGGCGGCGGATGTTGTGGCGTCAAAGGTGGTTGCGAGATTGATGGACACGGTTGAGTTGGACGGGTCTGCGGATTGCCAGGCGTTAGAAAGAGCCTGTGTCTACATATTCAACACTCGCCGACGTACCCTCAACTAAGACTACTAGCGGCTGCTGTTGCGTCACAGACTGCTGGATTGCTGCTGCGAGTTGGGTTTCATCGAGCCACATATTTTTAAATTCGAAGAAATTAATAGAGAAATGAGCATCGTCAATACAGTGTGAGTCGTTCAAGTTCACAAGAATTCCAGCTTTATTACCGCCTTCGCCGCAAAAACAGCGCATTTCGACATTCACGCGATCCTTCCGGCAAGTACTTGTCATAAAAGTTCACAACAAATTCTTCTGCTTTAAATCCTAGATTCACAAAGTTCACAATCAAATCTTAACCAAAATCAAGAGGGAAACTCACCAAAACTCTGATACAGCATCATAGCCGGGTTATTTGCACTCACATGCAAAGTAACGTCTTTCCCATAAGACTGCACGCACTGCAATAAGTGGTGCATCATAAATCGTGCGATTCCTGCTCTCTGCCAGCCAGGTAGAACCATAATATACGAAATGTAACCGTCGGGTAAAATAAACGCGCATCCAACAACAACGCGTTGGTATAAAGCGATAACAGAGAGGTCGGGTCGTGACAGATGTTCCGTGACTACAAAATGCGACATGTTCTGAGAATATTCCGAGAGTAGAGAAAAACACAAACGAACCATCGATTCCAGGCCAGAATTGACGCGACAGCATTTCATTCACTTGTGAAAGGTGACGGTCGTGAAAATGGACATAGTCTATTGAAGCTGGTTCCGTTGGATCTATTGCTTCGGAATCCAAGGATTGAATGAATTCTAAAAGTTGGTATCGCGGGGCGAGTTGTTGTGGTTTGCGGAGATGAAGAAAGTCTCGCCATATGTATGGCTTGAGTGTGTGCTCCGTGTATGGAGAAATGAAGGGTGCTGGAGGGGCGAGAGTGTTGCGAAAGTGAGGTATTCCCGTGACATGTGTCGAGAAACGAAACAGAGGATGGATTTCATCAATTTTGTGTGCTTTGACTCTCTATTTATGTTCGTGGTTAGTAAACTGCATGTATGACATATATGTAACTGGACTTTCGATCCTCTATCCCATTCAAAGAACATACCTCAACCCTTTGCTGCACAACCTTATCAAACTCAATATCCTGTTTGGACACCACCACAACCGCCTTTCCCTCTGCATCCAAATCCCACTTGACCCCCAACCCATTTATCTGATCTTCTGAGACACGGGGCATGGGTTCAGGATCCGGCCGAAACTCTTTGATACTTCTGGAGGCAATGACATCGAGGTCGACGCGTTTTAGGCTCCGTAGCTTTTGTGATTGAAGGAGGAGGAGGCGTCGACGGAGGCGGGCGAGGGTCGGGATTGTAGGGTTTAGCTTTTGGATGAGGGTGTAGGATTGGTGTGGGGTGAGGATATGGAGTTGTGGTATTTGTGGTTGGTGTGGTTGGTTTGACGGGAGTTGATTCTATGGGTGATGGGGGTTTAGATTAGTCTTGAGAGAAGAAGGTGTGCAAGCTAGGAAAAATCGTTTTGCTCAATCTTAATTCTCTTATGCTTCCTATCTTTTTTTGCCACTCCCTTTCTATTTTTCGCAGTAGAGATTCTTTCCTTTCGTTTGACGAGCTCCCTCCCATCATTTTTCGTGTTTGATACTGCACTTTCTCATTATCGCAAGGCTCTCTGCAGGAATAGGAAAATACCTCTTCTAAATCTGAATGAATGACAGGTCCTTTGCGGGGTTGTTTACCGGCGTGTTGTGGATGTATTTGTTCTTTTTTAGATAGTGTAGCTAGTGTAGCTGGAGGTGGTAATGATTGTTGAACGGGAAGAGTATGTTCCACGATTGGAGGAGCAGTGGGAGCTACAGGAGGAAGAATAGGCTGATTGATAGTGTCAGGAACAGAATCGACAGTAGGGGTAGATTCCTTTTTCTTTCGCTGTTTCTTTTGAGGTGGTTGTTGTTGTTGTTGTTGTTGGGTAGAAGAAGTTGCTGGATCGACCGGCGAATCAACTGAGGACCTCTTCTCGGCTTTCACTTTCTGCGTCTTCTTAACTGTGTCCGATGAAGCACTTGGAGGAACTGAGGGATCAACAAGGGCCCAGAAGCCCTTCAAGTTTCCTGCCTGCAACTTTCCAGCGACAAAGATGTCCGGGTGGGTTGAGAGTTCCTTAGCGAGAGTGTTTTGCCAGGTGAGCGATCCTGTTTCAAGGTTGAGCGAGTGAGTGAGTGAGTGAGTGAGTACTAGTCAACAACAACGCACTCGCCCGGCCCGGAAGCAGCTTGTCCCAGTGCGCATCAATAAATGCGCAGATGCCGTCTTTCCAGGCAAAGAAGCGCGTGTCCTTGTTCGTGGTCGTGGCTGAAAGATGGAACAGAACAAGGTGCGTCAAAGTCAGCCATTTGAGCGAGTGTCGACTGAACACCGGCGCGTTGTTGGTGCACTCGCCGCATTCAAACGTGTAAAACGTGTCGCCTTCGAGCACAAAATACTCGCGGCTTTCCTGCCTCGATCCGCACTTGGAACACGTGATTGTCGGCATTCTTTTGTACTCTCTTTGTTTTCTATGGGACCCGTGAATTTTTCCCAATCTGACTTTTCCAGATTAACCAACTTGGGAAACGCATCCTTCTCAATTTGAAATTTTCCCAATCTGGCGGGATGCAGTTCGTCTGGCTAAACATGACTCTTGTCAAGGCCGAGGACGACGCCACTGCTGGTTAGCTGGCGGAGAACGCTATTAGACTCAATGGTTCGGTAGACCTGACGTCCTGGTGCACAGGGAGGACATCTCTTTCGATCTCCAGGCATATTATTACTCGCAAACCCCGGCCATAGCTCCTCTAACCCTTCAGTTACGGCCTTCTTCACTTCGAAATTCCTGTCGCGAACTCAGAAGGAGCCACAGCCAAAAGCGTGAAAACTAGAAAAGCGAAGAGAGCGTTGATGCTGGTTTAATCAATCTAATGTTGGAGAAAGAAGTTTAGAACTGAACGAGCAGTGGTAGCTAAGAAATCATGAACCAACAGGTTTCAGACTACTTGAAGAATCATCGTAGACAACAACATCGAGCGTATAAGTGCGCAAACTGCATTGACCAAAGTATGACGTCCAGCCCTTCGCAAATCCATCTTTATTCTATTTTCATATGAAATGCATCTTCAATACAGCTTGTTTATTGTGATATTCCGTCTACCTTGTTGAATAAATCACAAACCAATAAAGACGATGACATTTACCCAGAAACATCCCTGTCTTTTACATGTATTGCATGGCTGTCTCCTCCGCGACACCTGAACATTTTCTGAAGCTGTGTTGTGCAATTCTTAAGCCGGTGAAACACCCATTACTTCGTTTGCTGGTTTTACGGCCAGATTGGGAAAATTTCAAATCGAGAAGGATGTGTTTCAAGTTGGTTAAACTGGAAAAGTCAGATTGGGAAAAATTAATACTACCCGTTTTCTATCGCTTTAATTTGACACGAAAAGAATGGACGTTGAAGCCCACATCGAACTCGTCCAATCCGATATTGCAAAACAACAGGCAAAGATCACCCGCCACACAGATGCCTTAATCAACTCAAGTGAAGACGATGCGGATCGGGTCAAGTTTCAATCGCTCATCAAGGCTGCTTCAACGGAACTCGACAGCCTCAAACAAAAGGAACAGCGCCTGAGAGAAAAGGACGCCGAGATCAAGAACTACCAACTTTCAAAGAACGAAGAGAAACCGCAGAAGACTAGACGATCTTCGGAAATGTTCAAATTACTATCCACGTGGTTCAAGCTGCCAACAAACACCAGCCCAACTGAGACGATTGCGATCGCCTTGTACTGCTATTACCTTCTCTATACCGTGTACAATCTTCCTCTATGTCGACCAACTGCCTTGGAGTGCAGTGTTCCTATCACTACTCCCATCCATGCCCTCCTTTCTCTCGCTCCGCGCCTCATTGAAACTCTTCTTTATGCTTTCTTTCTTTTATACCTCATTGTCGGTGCTCAGTTATAAACTTGCCTCATACACTACCCCAAATTGGATCTCTTGTTTGCATCACCCTTCATCCCCATGATCCGCGATTTGTAATTATCCCCAGTACCATGCTAACATCGAGTATACTTCTTCCACTATTTCCCTTTTCCCTCCCCAAACATTAGTAAGTTTTCCAACCCCCCAACCAATTTGTTACCAAAAAAAGTCAAAGAACCTCATAGCCCTTTCAAATGGATCCAGACGCTCTCTCTCTCAAACTGATACACCTTCAATCTGACATTGCCCATCAAAAAGCAAAAGTCAATGACTACGAGTCCGCCCTTGAATCAGCTACCGGCAAAGACATCCCAAAGTTCCAATCTCTGCTCAAGAGTGCTGTCGCAGAACTGCGGAGTTTACGGCAACTTGAGGATCGACTTGGAGAAAAGGAAGTTGTCTTGCTGCGTGGACATATCGAGAAGGCTCGAATGATTGTGGTATGTCTGTCACTTTTTGTTTTTGCTGTCATTTGAACGGGGACTGACGTTTATTTAATGTATCAACAGTGTCAGCAGACGGCGAAGAGCGTGAATGGCTGCCTCATACAGATACTACACTTATAAATCAGGTTAGTTTCTGTTCCAGATGATGCCAAAGTCATCTTGGCCCCCCAAAAAAACTCGGCTTACCATGTGTTTTAGCTCCCGCAATCTTGGACAACAACAATTGGAATCGCATACATATTTCTCCTCCCATTCCTCTTATACCTCATAGCCCCCACCATCTACGACATTTCCGACTACTGCGGCCCATCCACAACATGGAACGAATGCCCAGACCTTGTCACAACATCCGCGCTCCTCGTTTTTGACTCTTTCTGTGCAATCGTGCCTCTGACGGGTTACGGAAACAACATCACTTTTAATCATGGATTCACGTTCATAAACTTTTTCATTGTGGTATATTCATTGGTGCTCGTAGACTTTATATTTGGTAGTTACGTGTGTCAGACTACATTGATTGGGGGTGAGATTCTTCTGGTTTGGGTGCATCAAGCCATGTCGAAAGTGAGGAAAGTGAAGGAGGCTTAGAGAAGTAGAGAAACGGTTCAAGTTTTATAGAATGCTTTGATTAATACCTAGTTAAAACACTAATTGAGTAAAAACGAGTTATTTATCCAATTATCTCTTTTCTCTTTTCGTTTGTCCAGAAATGCTCCTTCAAACACAACTTCGACGCTCACTCACAAAGACAGTGAACCACACGCGATTCACCTCGTCCTCTTCCTCAACACCTTCTTCTACAACTGACCAACAAACGCAACCACAACTCACAAACTTTCCTCGAAAAACAACCCATGCCCACCATCACCAAGAACGCAAACCATCTTCCTTCGTTGACTTAAAATGCATTAATGTGGCATCAGGAAAGGGTGGTGACGGGTCTATCCACTTCTTCAAAGGCCTCGTGAATCCAAATGGACCGCCTTGGTTTGTAGCTTGCGTTCGCGGGTGTTTTGCTGACCCATATACTATAGCGGTGGAAATGGAGGACGGGGAGGTGATGTCTGGATTGTGGCGAGTAAAGAGGTCACGTCGTTGGGTGGACTGTTGAATCGGTATAATCAAAATCATAAAGTTTCGAGCAACACCTGACTTTGACACAGATACAAAGCACCGGATGGAGCTGTGGGACAGCGTCAGAATATGCATGGAAAAGATGCAGAAGAAGTTGAGATTATCGTACCTGTTGGAACACTCGTTCGGCAGGTGGATTCCCTGCAAGACATTGCGCTCCAAAAACAAGTGAAAGCAGAAGAAGAGGAAGAGCGTAAAAAGAAGGAAGCTGAGGAGGCTGAAATGATGAAAGCCTGGGAAGAGGAAGGAGAAGCTCACCAAGAACCTGAACTCAGTGAAGAAGAACTTGAAGAATTAGAGGAGCAGCAACGAAAAGAAGCACAAGAGAAAAAGCTCGCGAAACAGGAACGAGAACTGGAATTCATTCGGCAACATTTTTTGTTCCGGAAAGATTACATCCCTCATCCAGATCGTATTAAACTCTTGCGGTCGCGTATTCCTCCACGTATCCCACCACAGCCACCCATATTCTTGGATTTGAGTACAGACGGGGAGCGCCATTTGATTGTTCGAGGTGGTCGCGGTGGATTTGGAAACCCACACTTTACGAGCAATGAAATCAAAGGTCCCGGTATCGCAAGTCGAGGAGAAAAGGGCAAGAATATCTGGCTTGAATTGGAATTGAAGACAATCGCTGACGCGGGTCTTGTTGGATGTGAGTACTATCCTTTTGTTGTCATACGTCATGAACCCCATTTCTCACACCAACCACAAATGCAACACAGTACCCAACGCCGGAAAATCAACCCTCCTGAAACGAATCACGAACGCAAACCCGAAAATCGCGTCGTACCCCTTCACAACCCTAAACCCATACGTCGGGACAATCGAATACCCAGATTCCCACACAATCACCGTCGCCGACATCCCAGGTCTCGTAGCCGGCGCCCACCTAAACGTCGGTCTCGGCCACGAATTCCTACGCCACGTTGAACGCAGCAACGTTCTCGTCTACGTTGTGGATTTGGGCGGGTTAGACGCTGGTGCGGATTTCCTTGTGCTTCGCGACGAGTTGGAGCGGTATAAGCAGGGGTTGAGTGGGAAGCCGAGTCTTGTGATTGCGAATAAGGCGGATTTGGGGCAGATTGCGAAAGAGAATTTGAAGGGGTTGAGGGAGGCTGTTGGGAAGAGTGCACAGGGGAAGGAGATGTTGGTTGTACCGGTTTCGGCGAGGGATGATAAGAATATTGGGGTTGCGCTTGCGCATTTGAGGAAACTTGTTGATGGATGTAAGGTGGTGAAGGATGGGGATGCTGATGCTCTTTCTGTTTTGTAGTCACTGGCACACAATAAAGAGTTCTGATAGTTTGTCTGCTGTTATGGCCACCACAGCATGAAGTCACGTAAAGACGTGTTACTTCGCATCTTTCCTTCTTATAAATAACAAGGTTAAAGGAACGCTTTAACTTGAAACTAGAACTTTATTACATTATTACAGTTGACGAGAACGCCTCGATTTTCCGCCTTCCCATACTTTTCGTCTCCCACCCATCACCCAATTAAAAGCCAAACATGTTATCCAGCCCACCAGTGATTCACCTCGAATCTGTTTTGGGCAGGAGCTGTGTCCTGGGCTCGCTGGTCGTGCTGGGCCACAACTGGTGGCTTAACGATTCCAAACAGCCTAGGAACGTTAAGAGCGTTGACGCCACTCACAATAGAGCTGCGGTAGCTCGGACTCGCAATGTACGACGATTCGCTGAGACGGCCAGTGGCATCGTTGCCGGTTGAGGACGATGTGCTTGAGCGGTTCGATTCCATTCGTTTTCGATAAGATTCTTTTCATGAAAAAATGCGCCTCGCGTTTCGGCAATGCGAATCCCACACATGGTCAAATCCCAGTAGAATAATAATGAAACTGTTTATTGTTGAGAGCTTAATAGTCTCGTCTATTTCCGGCCCAACAAACTCCTGACCAGCCCCAATACAACACTCTTCTTCTTTGGCGGCACAACCCCCGGAACAGATACAACTAATCGATGGGTCACAATACTTCCACTTCCCGTCCCCTTGTATGACGGGTCATAGTGCCATAAGAGAGTCTGCTTCTCTTGGTCATACTTCCACTCTCCATCCGAAACCTCGACGCGAACTGTGACTCCCTCTGCCTTGAAGTGGAAGTTGGGAATAAATACTTCAGTAGTGTATTCAATCTGAGGCCCTTTCGTCTCCCATAACTGTGCGATTGACGGAGATGCGGAGTCGTATCGAGTTTTGAATTCTAGAGTATATGTCAAGAGTGAAAGGTTGAACTTGCTCAATGATGGGGTTCCTGCAATTTTGGCTGCGTATGGACGGATGGCGGCATCCAAAGCACGTCCTCCAACGTGATGAGAGTGATCCGGGTCTCCCTCTAATGGCTCATTGACATAGCTGTATCCGGTTATTTCAAACGGAGAAGTAGGAATGTGGTCATCAGCAACAACACTCAGTCGTCTTTCAGCGGCAGCCTTTGGAGATTCAGGAGGAGTAATCATTCCAGCGTGCTGTTTGGCTGGAGATGACGGAGGCAATGGTGCCGTTTCGGTGAAATTTGGACTGTTGATGATTCGTGGGGTACCTTTGGGCGTTGGTGTTTTGGAGGAGTTTGGAGAGAAGATACTGTCATAACATTCATTTTAATACTTAACAAATGAAAACCTAATTCTCACCTGAAGTCTTCTCCATTCCAATGGTCTCCATGGGTATTGTCATTTCCAGGATTGTAGTTCCAAAGTGTGAAATTGAACAAATTCGTTTCCATGGACGAGATGACTGTGTCCAAAAAGATATTATGCTGGGTATAATCACCAGTTTCGTAAGCCTGTATCACAACGTAAGTATTGGATAAAGTTCACCTGGTTGCACACACCTTCTTCTCGTTGATATCCATTGGAATACCGACTTCACCCATCACTACTGGTCGATTTCCGACTTTGACCTTTCCTGTTTGCATAATGTTTCGCATCTGACCCGTGTAATTCTTTTCAGCTCCACTACGCCCAAAGTACATGGCCGTCAACACCGTCTTCGTTCCCTATAAAAAAAAAATTGGTAAGGAAAATTCTTGCGAGTCAGTTAAGACATACCCGAGCAAGTGCTTGTACGTCAAAAGTAAGTTGCTCATCGAAGGCTTTTTCCCACAGAGTCTTCAAATCATACCAATGCGGTGCGTACACTAAGTTGGGATGCGCTCGGTCTTCCTCAGTGAGAACTGGTGGATCTTCGTTTGGAATAGGTTCAAAGAAGACCAAATGATCCTGGTTCACTTTTTGGATTGCGGCAGTGTATTTTCGCATCATTGGCATATAACAATCGTCGTAAAAGTCAATTGGTTTCCCGGTAGCAGGATGTGTGCAAAAGTAGTTGGGCTTAAGGACTTTAGGTTTCCCGTTGACATCGTCCCAAACTCCATGTTGCTTCCAGATACATTCTCCGTATTTGAGCCAAACAGAGCGCTTTTCTTCATTCATGATTCGGGTTCCAGCCTTCTTTGTGGGAACAGGCCAAGAATTGACATAGTAATCCACTTCAACGGCCATTCCAGATCCCAATCCAAACGACTGAACAGGAGATGCAAACTTTCCGTAGTGCAAGAACAAGTTTGGGTCAAAGTGGTCTAAATCCTTGAGACCAATATATCCATAGTGTGGCTCATTCATGAGCTCAAACCCGACGACAGCGTTACAGCCTTGAAGACGCTTCGCCAGGTGAGCATAACAGTCAACGTACGCATTTTGTAAGAATGTGCAGACGTTGACTCCGTTGTAAGTGGCGTTGGGGGCAAAAATCTCGCCTCCAAAAAACAATGTAAACATAGTCGCACATGCCAGTTTGGCATAATTCGTTGGCCAGTATTGATGTGGGTTCTTGGCATCCTCGTGGAAATTGTGGACATGAGCCGCCCCAACTTCTTTGAATGCAGTAATATCCATCCCAGCCACCTCAAACGTCCATCCTGCATACAAGTCGTCAGATTCACTACAAGAACTGTAAGTATCAACATACCTGGAGCTCCACTGCCTCCCGAAAAACGACTCCACTGAAAAATCGGATGAATAAGTAAGGTTCAATTTGACAGGTGTCAATCAATCACTCACAGTATCTTGGTGTGGGTCGATGAAACACTTGATTCCATGCTTGTCTGCCTTCTTGAGAATAGCAATCAAGTAATCGATAAACTCCTCGTCATACAATCCGGGACCTTTGTGTTCCAAAGCCTCCCAAGTCACCAATAACCGAACAAACGACAGACCCCAACTCTTGATGCGGCAGAAGTGATCATCAGCTTCTTCGAGCGGAAACGGTCTTCCAACAAAGGATACATCTCTGTGGTTGAAGTACTCTGGTGTTTGGACGTGGGTAGACACGGTTATTGGTGCTGTAGGTAGCTTTGAGTGGCCACACATGTTGACACCACTGCCAAGGAGAGAATGGAAATAGTTTGTTAGTATACTACAGACTGCTGGCATTGGCAGGATGGTAGGGGGCACTAACCGAAGATGCACTTTACGTCCAAACTGATCCTCAAAGAACGGAGCTGCCTTCACTGGGGCCTTCACTTTGGTATCCCTCCAGTCGTGTGCTCTAGAAGTGGAAGAGAGTATCGATCCTCTCTCAGATTGATGCACTACAGGTTTAGACATAATTGGTCGGTGGCTCCCTCTTGTTTCTGCCTGAATTTTTGAGCCTTTGATGACCAGCCTAAATTTGGGAGACTTGGCGGGAAGACCAAAGAGTTTGTAGAACTCAGCGGTTGATTTATGATTCATTCTTACCAATTTATGATGTATGGCGGGACTCAAAAGTGCCTGGACCAACAAGCCAATGGAGGTTCTTTTTTCCAAACCTTTCCTCTTCTCCTTCCGTTTACATTTCCAATCGTTAATCAATAGTGGACAATTGTTTTACACCAAATCATACCAAATTTTTGACAATCGTCAAATTGGTGATGACCAATGTAACAATATCAAGCGAAATCATAAAGTTTGTAATGCTTTTGCAAAAAGTGTTACGCTTAAGCTGGTTGAGTAATCATAAAGCCAATTGTGACTAGTTTATCTTGATTTCCCACAAAGCTCTTCAAAGAAATCCCATAAAACTCGCCACACAGACCACCCCTTCCGATTCGAAGCCGCAACTTGAGCCTCCTCGGAATAGCTCAGCGGTGTGGAAACAGTCAACCAATGCTTCACAACCCCTCCATCTCCCACATGCTTCCACTGAGGATCATAAAACCAAACAAGACTCTGCTTTTCTTGATCATACTTCCATTCCCCATCACTCACTTTCACAACAATCTGCATATCGGGAAACTTGTAGTGGAAATTGGGGACAAAAACCTCCGTTAAGAAACGTTTGTATGCGTCAGGCGAGGAACCTTTGGATCTGTCCAAGATTTCTTGAATCGACTCTTCACGAGGATTGTATACGGTTGTGAATTCGAGTGTGTAAACGAGGCTGGTTAGGTCGAAGCGTGAGAGGATTGGTGTTCCTGCAATTTTCGAGGCGTAGGGACGAATGATTGCGTCAAGGGCTCTACCACCAACATGGTGGAAGTGGTCAGGGTCGCCCTCGAGAGGTCCCTCAGTGAATGCAAGACCGGTGATTTCGAATGGGGATGTTGGAATACGTTCTAAAGATGCGTGTGAGGCACGTCTGGAAGCGAGGTCGCAAGGTGAGCTAGGAGAAAGCGTTGCACATTTGGGAGATGGGGCTGTTGTGACTATGTTGAGTTTGGAAGGCGCCTGTTGGGCTGCTCTTGCAACACGACCACCCAATCCTGGACTTGATGCTCTTGAGTGCGACGGCGAGCCGGCGCGTGAAGCTGGAACGGATGCGTTGGGAGAATAGATGCTGTAATGTCATTAGACAATAATATTTGGAAACTCCATGAGCTTACCTAAAATCCTCTCCGTTCCAATGATCTCCAAAAGTGTTATCATTACCTGGATTATAGTTCCAAAGAGTAAAGTTGAGCATATTCGTCTACAAGTAAATCACTAAGTAACTGTTTTCGCATGGCTAAACCAACAAACCTCCATCGACGTAATGACTGTATCCAAAAAATTATTATGTGTCTGATAATCACCCGTCAGAAATGCTTGCTTCTCATTGATATCCATAGGAATACCACATTCACCCATCAACACTGGCCTCTGACCAACCTTCCTCTTCCCCGTCTCTACAATATTCCGCATTTGCCCAGTATAATTCACTTCCGCTCCTGCGAGCCCAAAGTACATTGCACTCAACACATTCTTGGTTCCGCGTGCAAGTCCTTGCACATCAAACGTAACAAGACCGTCGAAATTCTTTGTGAGGAGTGCTTTGAGGTCATACCAATGCGGCGCATACACATATCCTTGTTCATTTCGATCTGTGTCGGTTAGAGTTGGTGGATCCTCGTTTGGAATTGGCTCAAAGAAGACGAGGTGGTCTGGACGGACGGATTGGATTGCGGCTTTGTAGCGGCGGACCATGGGCATGTAAAAATCGTTGTAGTAGTTGATTGGGGCGCCAGTTTTCGGATTGGTTGTGAAGTAGTTTGGCTTTAGAATGATAGGGCGGTTTTGCGAATCAAGACCCCAGACTCCATGGCGTTTCCTGAATTGAAACAAAAGCAGTTTAAGAATGTCTTGTGGTGATCAGAGGAAAATGCATATTTACCAGATGCAATCACCATAATTCAACCACGCAGACCTCCTTTCTTGGTTCATGATTTTTGTTCCAGATTTTCTTGTTGGTACAGGCCATGATTTGATGTACATATCGACCTCAATTTCCATACCGCTTCCAAGGGCGAATGACTGCAGTGCGGAAGGGTATGGTCCGAAATGGAAGAATAGCATGGAATCAAACTTGTTGATGTCAGCAAGACCAATGTAGCCGTAATGTGGTTCATTCATGAATTCAAAGCCAACGACCGCTTTACAGTCCTTTAGGCGCCTAGATAACATAATTAGGAACCAAACACACATCTTCATCCAAAATATTTACCTCGCCAAATGAGTATAACAAGCGATATACTTGTCTTGCAAGAATGTTCCAACATTCTGACCTTTATACATCAAGTCGGGAGCAAGAACATGGCCCGCAAAGAAAAGCGTGAACATAGTGGCACAAGCGAGTTTCGCGTAATTTGTAGGCCAGAACATGTGAGGATTCTTGACATCTTCGTTAAAGTTGTGGACGTGCGCTGCACCCACGGCATGAAAAGCTGTAATATCCATGCCAGCCACCTCAAACGTCCATCCAGGTGCCCCTGAGCCACCAGAAAATCTACTCCACTTTTGAGTAATGTGAGTTTAAGAAATGCGGCATCGATTACGTGAAAAAGAAGCGATTACCGTGTCTTGGTGAGGATCAATAAAACATTTGATGCCGTACTTGTCAGCCTTCTTGAGAATACAAATCAAGTAATCGATAAACTGCTCATCATATATTCCAGGACCTGAGTGTTCAAGCGCCTCCCAGGTCACAAGGAGCCTTACAAACGTCAAACCCCAGCCCTTCAAGCGGGCAAAATGCTCATCGGCGTCTTGTAATGGAAATGGACGACCAATGAAGGAAACTTG
Source organism: Rhizoclosmatium globosum (assembly GCA_002104985.1). Lineage (NCBI taxonomy): Eukaryota > Fungi > Chytridiomycota > Chytridiomycetes > Chytridiales > Chytriomycetaceae > Rhizoclosmatium > Rhizoclosmatium globosum. Next base: position 46,645 of record MCGO01000041.1, on the reverse strand, counting down.
CTTGTGGTTGAAGAATTCTTTTGATTGGAGATGTGAGGATAGGGAAATTGGAGCTGTGGGTAGCTTAGACTGTCCACACACGTTTACACCACGAAGGTGCACATGACGGCCGTGGCGATCCGCAAAGAAAGGTGACGCATTCGCTGGTGCAAAAAGGATAGTTTGAGTCAGGTCGTGTGCGCGTGAGACAGAAAGCTGATCTCCGAGTCCAGATGAGGACGAGACAAAGAGTGACGGTTCAGAGTCACTTTGCTCCGTGCTTAAAAGATTTGCAAGAAGAGGACGCGTAGCTTTAGGTGCGTGCAGTGTCAGGCCAGAGTCGTCGTCCAAATCAGCCATTGTTTTTGGCTGTGTTTTCAGGAAAACAATCACAAGCCAATCAGAACTTTACTTTTCAACTGGCCCTTAAAATAGACTCTTTCGGCCTTTTCCAACTGCTCCAAATCCAGTTTTCCCTTTACTCATTCCATGAATCAAGAAGGCCGTGATTCCACACATTCCAAACCATGTGATCGCATACGCCAAATGGTTATTCTTTAACTGAATACTGTTTCCATTACGCGCCAACGGTGCACCGGGGGTGTTTAACAGAGATTCATTGATTTTCGAGTCTGAATTAATCAGAGAATCAGTGTTGAGGCCAGCGCTCACAAAGAATGACTTACTTGAAATCATGTCCACAAGAATAGGCTCACTATTTGTCCACTTTGACATGCCATCCACATCAATAGAATACCATTGATTGATAGCTGGTTCATTTGTAGGGAATGATGAGATATCCTCTCCATTTCTCAACACGACTTCAATTTCAACAGGTCCAGTAATCTAGTACAAATAATTCGATGAGTTTGTGCTTTGATCCAGACAGATGGGCGTTGTAGGGATGTTGAACGCGATGCTGCCCATTTGCCAAATACTTCCAGCAAGCAAATCATGCCAACCTTTCTTTTTTCCTGCAATTCTAAACTCTTTCCTTCTCTCGGGATCCATCCACGATTCACCAGAATCCTCAATGGCTTTTTAGATCCTGGCACCTCACTTGGATCCACATTGAATGCTTCGTACACGAAATAGCCTTGAGGATTCCTCGACATTCCACGCGAGTCGTCTGATTCAGCAGCCGCGCCTATAGCCGGTATATGTCAGTGACGTCACCCTGATTTCCGTTCCTTGATTTCCAATCACCTCTCGATCGCAGGCCCACATACATATCCGAGCCTTCGACGAAAGAGCCCTTTACTTTAATCTTTACGAACTGAATGTCTTCGTCGTCAGTTGTTGTCAGAGATCCATCGAGAAAGTCTTTGAAGGACGACGCCGGGGCCGCGAGTCGTTGTTGGACTTGGTCGATGAGATTGAGTTTCCAGTTGAGACGTTGGACCTGCCTTTGGATTGATTTGATTTGGTTGTTTGGTTGTTTGCGCGGGTGAGTCACGACAAAGAGCAAGGGAAGGTGAGTACCACACGCCAAGGCCGAAGGTCAAGACTGGAAACACCCACAACAGATTGTGCGCTGTTGATTTCTGTGGGCCGCCGAGTCGTGGAGCCGATGCTGCACTGGAGAAACGAAGTACTCGTTGAAACCGACTAATTCGAGAAAACATTTATTGGATTAGTTGGAAGGAGGAAGAGTAATGAAACGAAACACTAAATATCTGGCCAAACATCTAGCTCCTTCAGTAAACATTCTTATAGTTAAAAGCTCTGATAACCGCACCAGAACAACCACTCTATTCTTTATTCTTTGGCTCCCTCTTCAACACCACATCAACAACCATAAACAGTTTCCTCTTTTTCAAGTCCATCTTATCCACAACAACTCCATCACCCAACACAACACGACTTGCTTTCAGATTGCCCGTATCAAAAAGCCTTTTAGCGTCCAGCACTTTCTTTTCGATAATATCATACTGCAAAGAATTCATTCCATCTGTTTTCCAGCCGCCTTTACGCGTTGAATCATAAATTTCGCCTTTTCCTTCTGCCTGGTCGTTGTTGTGTTCGTGGGGAAGGCATTCGTAACGGCCTAATTCGGTTGGTTCGAGGCGGGTATAACTGTGGCATGTTGGATGAACGATTTTGAAGATGACTCGTTGGTTGATCGTCTTAAACTGATGGGAAAAAAACAACGCACCTTGCACCGTTCTTGTGTAAACGAATTCCCAGGTCATCATCTTCTCCACCCCAACCCCACAGATTGTTTGTATGACCATTGATTTGCTTGTATACTGCAAAGGGCAACTGAGCTACTCCTCCAGTATAAGAAGAGTATGGTAAAGTGTAGCCCTTTTTTGATGCGGCAGAAGCAAGATGGATGGGCCTAACAAAAATGCATCAGACAGAATACGAGAGAACATCATCGGAATAGCAGGGGAACATTTGGTTCATGGGATTACTTGACTTTATCATCCTTTTCCGAGTCGTCCATCCATAATCTTTGTACTTCAAGATCTAATAAAGACACAGTTCACACACATACTTTGGAGAAGAGGCGTAGGTGAGGGCATCGGAAGCAGGAAGATGGTCCACATCATGCAGAATAATGTCCGTTGGTGGATGCAACAGACTGTCTGCAATCAAAGCAGCGACATTCAGCAGGGCACCGCGGTTGAAAGGGTGTGTATCAGTCTGGTTCACAATAAGCAGGGCATGTGAGGTCCGATGCGAGTCGAGGTGGTTGAGGATAAAGTGGGCAAACAGGCGCAAGTGATCCATCCTGTCTCTGAACGGCACGGCAACGAGCACAAACTCTGCGTCCTTCGAGTTCTTTGGGTTCTTTGCGTTCTTTGAATTCTCCAAACAAGTTCTCGTTGGAAGCGAAACCGGGGCGGCAAAGTGGGTGTTGCAGTGTTCCGAATCAATCAATTCATCAAACAGCTTTTGAGCAATTTGAGGAATGTTTGGCGGGTCCTTGTTGATGGCAAAGTTGAAGTCGAAGTACTTTGACGTTGACGTTGCCGTTGACGTCGAGGAAGTGTTCAGACTGAAGAGCGTCGCAACAAGTCCCGCAATGCCGAGCGACGCCATCACAAACACGTACTGAGAATGGCGCGATGTGAACATTCGGATCTCTTTCTTGTTCAACAGTTCACTGCTTATTTATTATTATTTATTGAAACAAACAAACGAAATGGACTTTGACGAGGCAACCAAACTCGTGGCAGCAAATCCATCGGCGTTCTCCCAGCAAACCCTCCTTCGTCTCTATGCCCTCTATAAGGTTGCTACTGTTGGTCCCTGCAATGTTCCCTCTCCTGGTGCGTTGCCCTTGTCCTAAGAACTTCTTGCTCTGTACTGTCACTGTGCTGCATCAATCAATCACACTCATTCCTTCTACTTCAAAATACTTCATACTACAGGTTTCTTTGCATTTGAAGCCCGTGCAAAGTGGGATGCCTGGAACAACTTGGGCTCTTCCCATACACCCGAAATGGCAAGACTGAAATATGCTGAACTCGTTGAAGAACGCTTCGATTTTGGTTATGAAACTTCTTCTTCTACCCGTTCCAGCATTTACAACAACACCGATGGTGATGATGGGGCACTGGGTTTTACTGTCAGTACTCTTGAAAAACCGGATGAGTCTGCACTGGTCGTCAAAGAAGATGATGAAAAGTTGTTGTTGGATTGGGTTCAGACAGGAGACGTTTCGTTGTTGGATGCTTTTCTGAAAAAGAACCCCACAATTGATTTGGATCAAGGGCGGCCGGATGATGGGGTAACAGCTCTGCATTGGGTGAGTTGAGTGATGCGAAGAACGAGTGTTGAATTTATTGTGCGAGGAACGAGTGAGATGTCGTGCGAGGGACGAGCAGAGTTCGTTATGTGCGAGGGACGAGGAGAGCACGAGACGGAAAAAAGGAACCAAATTGTGGAAACAAGCTTAGAATTTAAAGTTATGCTTGACCAATGCGAGGAGTGCATAAATTGGAGTTTGAGGTGGTGGACGAAGCATCATGGATTCGCTGAGGATTTTATAAACAAATGTAAACGAGTAGGAAACCAGAAGAACAAGAAAAGAGTAGGAAATGAAAATGTGAGAAGCGAGCTCGTAATGTAGGATATGTGAAACAATAGGTGTGCGAGAGACAGCCAAGACAGGTCTCGCGCCAAAGAGGCATCTGGAGAAAGTACAAGGAACGGGTCGCATATGTTGAGAAGATGGGTCGCATATGTTGAGAAGATTGGATTCGATGTGTAGAATTTGAAGTGCGAGAAAGCAGAGTTTGAAACCCACACTAAAAGTTACAATATAGGCATGCGATAGAGAATGGAAGCCTATAGTAGAACTCCTAGTGGCCAACGGCGCTAATTTGAATGTACAAGACCAAGAAGGAATGACGGCGTTACATTATGGTAAGCAGAAGGACTTGTTTTAGCATTCAAACTGACACGTCTCAAACGTTCAACAGCCTCCCTCACTGAAAATCGGGATATTTATGATTTCTTAATACAAGCTGGAGCCGATCCAAGTATCCGAGATATTTCGGGAGAGTTACCTTCACTCAAACAATAGTTTGGATCTGTCATTCATTAATATATACTCGGCAGCAATAAACAGCATATATTTGATCAAGAAAAGGTTTCTAATTGACTATGGATCACTTCTTGATGACTCCAAAGTATACACCCAGTCCAATAATCAAGAAAACTCCAATCAATAGACCAATAATGATGCACATTTTCTGATAATGTAAAAGTAAGTAGATGTTGATTTAAAATGAATCCAAAGTACCTTTCGCGTCTTCTTTTGTAACTTCACTGCCTTGTGCAGTGCGTTTACTCCCTGCTCAGTTTGGTCAATAGCATCATCAACGTGAATTTCAATTTGATTAATGAGCTCTCCTTGAGCTGCGACGAGCACAGACATATCGATAAAGAGTTGTTGAAGTTCCTACACCCAGAGGTTCAGTTACACGTTCATTACAATTAACACACGCCAACTCACAATAATACTTTTCTCAATTCTTTGAACGTCAGCATGTCGATCTTGGATTTCAGCGAGGGCTCGTTTCGCTTCAGCTTTTTGGCCTTGATGCATAATGGATTGAGCAAACACGGGTCCCTTATCGTCGTTCATCATCTTTTCAACTTCCGCTTCGCTTGCATTTGGTTTCACTGTGTGTATGTGGGAAATGAGCAAAAGAAAGAAACAAAAACTGGGGGTCAAAGAACCCTACCAATTAAAAATTGCCGCTGCATCCTCTGCTTATACTTGTCCTGATACTTTTTCTGAATATCCTTGTACTCCATCATAACATCCAAAAACTTTTTCGCAATGGCACCATGTTGCGTGACTCGGATTCTCGCATCCCCACTCCTCGTCTGTTTTGCAAACTTTTTGTTGGCTGCTTCCATTGCTTTCAATCGGTTTCTGATTCCGCTGGACAACTGGTTCGCGCGGTCCATGAGTCTTTCGAGCTCTTTGGTCGTCTCGGCGCTTTGGGCTTCGCTGATAACATTCAACGCGTTTTCATGAGCGGATTGGATTTGATCGATTGTCTTTTTAACTGTTGTAATGTCGTCTCGGATTGTTTCAATCTGGGTGGGTTTAAAAATGAAAGGGTTGGTCATCAGGTTTTGGTGGCGTAAACTGTCAAGTTACACACTTCGTTGAAGAAGGCTTTCATTTCCTCTGAGTCTTCTCCTGTTTCTGCCGGAGCACTCTTTTCAGGGGCGACTGTGGCCTCCTTCGCTTTTTTGGTTGATTCCACACGTTTAGCTTCCGTGACAGGTTTGTCATCTGCAGGTGGCGGAGTGGCATTGCTCGGTGCGTCAGCCGCTCCGGACTTAAGATTTGCTGTTCGGTCTCTCATACTCCGTGAGAAGAGATGGCCAGCTCGTCAGGAAGTGATTTTCCGATAAAGATTGTCAAATATTTATTCCGTTCAAAAGACCACACTCTACATCAAATCGGGAAGAACTTTTTCTCCAATGCATCTGTCGTCCCTGTGAAGAACCCGTCCACCAAAGCTTCCAATCCAATTCTGTCATATTTGATGTATTTTGACTTGTTCTTCTGTTGTATATCAATCAGAGGAACATATATTAGAGATGAATCTATCAAATTATGCAACGCACCGTGAATTCAATGTGTGTGTATTTTTCAAGGAATTGATTGTAGAGTGGCAATAGAACGTCTTTCACGTCCTTGATGATGGCATTCCGCAGCTCGAGGTCGGCAATTACGAACGCCTTTTGTACAGCGTACATGGAATCAATCTCAGCGTTGAAGTTTTTAAAACGGTCTTTGATAGATTCCCGTTGCTGCTTGGAGAGATTCGTCACTACCACTCCTGTGCTATGCTTTAGAACAGAATGAGTGAAAGTCCGGAATCAGTACCTCCTTCAATCTTGGTTTGATCCATCAAGTACTGATAACATGGCGTCCAACTGGCTTTGTAGATGTCCTTCTGTTTGACAAACGCCTTTTCAAACTCTGACTCGCTTTCAGGAAGAATAGGCCCCATTGACTTGATTTGCTTCATAACTGCATCAAGTATAAGTTCGCAAAGAAAGTCGCTCCAACAAACTTACTAAAATGGTAATTGTTGATCAGGAAGACAGTTCCCAAAATAGAACGTTTGTATACTTTGGCTTTTGACTCCAAGTTGGCATACAAATGGGTCAGAAACTCTTTACACAAGGCTTTGATATTCGTTGCAGTCAGGTTAGCAGCTCCGTGACCTTCCAGTAGCATCGTGTTGAGAGCGGTTTCATATTCCAGAATTCGACGAACGATATTCAGAGTAACACTGGAAATTTCATGGACTGTTCCGTCAACCGGAAGCTGTGCTTTACTGTTTGGAGGCTCTAGCTGTTTGATTTCCTCACAAAAGTCGCTGAGAGACGAATAGAGATTAGCGCTCATTAGAATCCTGGAATGGCAACTTCAATTACTCACCGAAAGAAAAACAAGATAATAACTCGACTGTTCGAAACTAGTTCTGTGATTTCCGCGCCTTTGTTACCGGAGAACTTTGGAATAGTGTAAGATGAGGCAGTGTGAACAAAGAAAACGTACAGCAACGATAGTATCATACTGCTTCAGGTATTCGGACAAGTTTGCGCAGACGTCAATGAGCATATACAAGTCGATATACTCTCTCTTTTGGATGCTCCGTTTCACTCGGGAAATGATGGACTCTCCCGTTTCAGTGAATACCTCAGTCGCAGCGGCAATAGTCGACAAGTAACAAGCTTGTGCTTGCGGTTTGATGATAAGTTTCTGGATCAACGCCTTTTCAGCCTGACGTAACGTGTTAAAATGATGTGAAAGCCATCCAGCCGAGAAACTTACTTTACACATCCGAAGAAAGTAGAGCGTGTATGAAATAAATGGCGAGCTTCCTTTCGTGTATACTGCAGAGCTTCTGGCCGAACTGCCTGATAGTGTCGCCAATGTAGCCAACGACTTGACCAAATACACGCTACGCACGTCCGTATACGTTTTCAAATGCTCATACACGTCACTGTTATCGGAAATGATTCGATCCAGTGGGGCTAATTGTCCTGTCAGCAGAACCAGTTCCTCCATATCAGCTTCAGAGATTTTGGGAAGCTGAGCACCATTATCAGGAGTAATATCAATAGGATTGCTGAGTGATGAAAGCTTTTTGCGGAAGAGTGTGTCAATGTGGAAGTGGGCCTTCGTCAACACAAGTTTGAGCTTCATTGTGGCGTTCTCAGACGATTTGTACTGGAGACTAGTGAGGTGATTCAAGGCATCTTTCAGTTTGGCGACACATGTAAGGTATTCTGTGACGTCCTCATTCTTTGTTGGTCTGAAATGAAATAACGCGTCAAACACTGCCCAACGGAAACGAGCAAATACGCGTACCCCTTCGAGATGTAAATATCTTCACGAGCTCCAAGTCCAAGCTGGCTCACGATTTCATCCACATGGTCAAGGGACTTTTCAATGTCTAAACTGTACCATCAGCCAAAGCAAAAACTCATAGTCAACACGTACTCTCGTGCAACTTGGTCAAATGTTTAGTCGATTTATGAATAGGCAGAATTGAGGATTCTAGTTTCGCCAGGCGGTCTTCGAAAGAAGTGAGCATCCCTCCCTAGCAATTGACAGGTTAGCACTTTCGACTGGGGAAGACGACAACCATTCTCTCCGTCAAAACATTTGTCTTCTGCAGACTCTCTTGAAGTTGGGCGAGTTCAGCAATGTCGTTTTCCAAGACTTGCTCAAGTTCAGCCCGACGTGAAAGTGCAGTCATCTTTTGAAATACAGAAATGAAAAATAAGGAATCATGGATAACGCTGGAGAAAATGCCTCTCGCTTCTTTATCACCCAAAACAATCATGACATATGGTTCAAAAAAACAAGGAAAAGCTCATAATTAGATGCGATGACGTCAAATACTTTACAAGTCATCATCTGAAGAACACAAGTCAGTAACGCAGATTAAAAGGAAGGAGCAGAACGAACCTTCTTCAGCTGGAAGAGGGAGGGCAGCAGCCTCTTGCAACTCAGCCTCGTATTGCTTGAGGAGAGCTGGGTCAACAGTAACTTCAGGTGGAGCAAGAGCAGGGTCGGCAACAAATTCGAGAGATGGGTTACTGGAGTAATGTCAATAAACATGTTGGTTGTTTACAAAAACAAACTTACGCGATGAGCTTACGGGCCAACCACAAGAATGGCTTCTCGAAGTTGTAGTTGGACTTGGCAGAGATATCGTAGTACTGAAGGTTCTTCTTTCTGTGGAAAGTGATGGTCTTGGCCTTGACCTTACGCTCCTGGTCACCGATAAAATCGGACATTGTTCAGCAACATCCAGAAACGGGATAAAATTAATTCAACACACCTTGATGTCGACCTTGTTTCCACAAAGGACAATTGGGATGTTCTCACAGACACGGACAAGATCTCTGTGCCAGTTTGGCACGTTCTTGTAGGTAATACGAGAAGTGACGTCGAACATGATGATAGCACATTGACCTTGGATGCTGTTGCGGGAACAAGAATCAATACGAAGACAGGAGCCAAGCCATAGAATCAATACGCACTAGTATCCGTCACGAAGACCACCAAACTTCTCCTGACCCTATTCATATCAAAACGCAGCAATAGTTAGATATTGAATTCGGCAGTATTGGCTTCATAGTAATACATACAGCGCTGTTAAGGAGTAAGTTAGAAAAAATGAAGACACCAAGCAAAGGGCAAAACGTACGTGTCCCAGGTGTTGAAGCAGATAGCACCGAAGTTGGTGTGGAAGGTCAAAGGGTGGACCTCGACTCCCAAGGTAGCTACGGATAGTCGCCAGAGTTAGTTGTGTGTTTTGCCTTGGGTCGCTGCGAAAACCAAACAAAACAGGATACTCACCAACGTACTTCTTCTCGAATTCACCAGTCATGTGGCGCTTGACGAAGGTGGTCTTTCCCGTTCCTCCGTCTCCGACTGCGAATGAGGAAAGGGTCAGTTGAGTTGAGTGCTTTCTGGTTGCGAAGAAGGGCGATGTATACCGAGAACCAATTTGAAGGTGGTGGTTGGTTGAGCGGCCATCTAATGTATCAAACGGGATGGTTAGACTGGTGGTATGTCGTTGATGCATTCGTTGTTGGACTTGCCTTTTTTTGCTTTTTTCTCTTGGATGTTTGTTGGGAATGCAAAGCCTTTCTTTAACCTTCTTCGGACAGCCAAAGCATCCAAAACTAAGCATAAGAAAGAGGAATGCTTATCAGAGTCGTTTAATTACTTTATTTGCTTAGTTTTCGGACCAAACTCAATCCTTGTCCAACAAGAATACCTCCAATCGTCCCAAAGACTGCTCCGATCGCGACAGGAATAGGGTAGAGCTTCCATTGTACGTTCCAGTCTAATGGTAAACAAAAACAACCGACCCAGGCCCCAATTAACGTCCCTAGGAGTTGATACTGGTACACGACAACTGATGAATTCGACCTAACGCGCCAATAAGAGTGGTGTCCATCAGAATTCACGCGAAACTCTCTTACTTATGAAAAATGCGGAATACATGATTCCAATTCTGCCCCGCAGCGTGAATTCTCAGCGAAATAGGAAACACGGATAATGAAACGATCCACAGGACGGTCCAAAAAGTACGCTCCGTCTTTCTGATGAGATCATTATTGACCTGATTGTTGAAGAATATCAAAGTAGAAACCCTTACTTCGTGAGTGGTGCACCAAACAAAACAGCGAGGACGTATAACGCAACAAAGCCAAGAGTAGATGATTTAATACCAAAGATAAAGTCGCTTAAGATTGAAGTCTGTGCTTATGATCAGAGTAGTTCGCATATTAGGAGGAGGTTTCACCTGCATCGCCCTCTTTCCTGGATTGAGGCCATTGAACACAGCAAACGCAATGAAACTGAAAACTGATGCCTTTGACAGTACTCCCACTGGATCTGCTGAAATGATGGTGAGCAAACTGGCCATTTTAAATGTTGTTATTCTGTATGAAAAATGAATATATCCATTAATTAGGACATGATTACTTCTTTGGCAATTACTTCTCAAATATCTTCTTCGTTTCATTGTACACTTCCTCTGCTGTGTTTTGTGCTCGAAACCTTCTCGACCTTGTAACGGTACATTTAAATCACTGAGATATACAGCGTAAAGTCCCTCGGCTCCAACTCCAATAAGTCCTGCTCGCTTCAACACTGTCATCTGTTTTGGTTGTACTTTTTCTTCACTTTCTTAGTTTATTCTTGAAATATAAGTTTTAATTTGAATACAGATATTATGAAATCGAGTGAAAAGGCAGTTATTCTATATTCCCTGTTTTGATCGGTAGATTGGTTCCAAGCGACACTGCGTTATATTGTACACCACCAACATTTTTGGTTACTGCCCTCAACAAGTCTCGACTATTTTGCCGCTGTAAAACTGGTACAAGTTCAGCATCACTCGCTGACTTTCTAAGTGACGCGTTGCTTTTGTTCTTGATGCTGGCGTCTGCTCCGCTACCACCACCAACATCCATTTCACTGCCGCCGTCCAAATGTCCTGGAAGGCGATATGTCATCGCCGCCCATCGAAGCAGATGATTTACAACCGGGAACACCATCAAAAACAAAATGAACACGGTAGGTTTTTGTTGCCCAACGTGATTCGCGTACTGGTTCAGGAAAAGGAGAGCAATGAAGCTAATTCCGATTTCTCGTGATAAATACAACAGGGATTCGTTCTTGAAAGGTTGAATGTAGATTCTTATCAAGCAGATGGTTATAAAGATTCCTAGATACGGGACGGATGTTGCTTCGTCACCAGCATGATGTAAGTATGTGAAGCAAAGGACAATAATTGCTCGCTCCCAGACTTGAACAGCCTCCATAAAAAAGTAAGAGGGACGGTATGAAATATAGAACGGCTCGATAATGCGGTCCATGGGGTTGTGGGTCTCATCGGAGTGGTGGTGCAAAATACGGCCCTTCGTCCTGAGGAATAAGAGTGTCGACAGAAGTCCGGCTGGATAGATAAATAAGAGTATGATAAGTACAATGTAGGCAAAAGCTGCAGGGCCCGCGTGTTGTTGGCTATAGCATTCAATTGACGGAATTTTGTATAGGACTGAGTGGTGCTCAATGTCGACACATTCAACAAGAACTAAAGATGCTTCGACGAGTGGCATAAAGATGAAGTTGAAGACAAGGACGAATGCACGGGAAAAGAGTACGTTCATATTTTGTTTTGCAATTCTATATTTAGGATGTTAAACTTCGGGATAGCACATTTAAAAAAATTGAACTGACCTCTGGGGTAGGTACGCCTTCAGCGAAGGAAATAGAGTAACGAGGGCGTAGAAGAACAGGAAGTATGACACAAAGAGTAGAGGAAGTGCAAACCGAAAAAAGTGCTTTGCGACGCCTTTAATCGGCAAGGGACAATCAAAGACAAGAGCCTCAATATCAAGCGAGAAAAGCGCCAAGATGGTGTTCATTCCATCCCATCCAATAACCTCGCCAATTCCTCCACTAAAGATCAAATTGACAACCTGATAATAGAAGCAAAATTGTTCCATCTCCGAAGCATGGAATGATGGTAAATACAAAATCCCAATCGTGACAAGCAGCGGCATAAACAGTGTCAAGAAAAAGCTCACCCCAGGTCCACTACAATTCAAGCATTTTTGATTCCACGCAAACATCTCAGAATCCTTACACTCTACACACAATGGACCGCCAAACTCGTCAGCACAAACTTTATCAGACGTGCAGTTCCCATTCGGACAGCACTGCTTCTTGTACGGACAATCATGTATATCAGGGATATAGTCTCCCGTGATATTTTCCAAGGCAGGAATCTCCGACATCCAATGGTTTGCCGAAATAGTCATTATCGCACCGCCGAGACAATTTGCGTTTGCGAGACAGTCTGTACACTGTTGAGACGTTGTTTCGTTCAGATTGTACGTCCCGACGGGACAAGCGATGCAAACCCATAGTGAGTTGACAAGGTATCGACCCGTTCCGATTGGACACTTTGTGAATATTTGGGGTGGGGGTGGGATCCAAGTTCCCCAAATGTCCTCGTTTTGTTTTAACCATGTACATGTTGCGTCAGCGTAACTTGGGTCAGACCAGGCGGCAACGTTAGGGCCGAGTTTCGCGAGCATCGATTTGATGTCTCGATCGGAAAGAAGGAACTTGGACACAAGGTATGATAGTTCTGGAAAGTCTTTTGAAAACCGGGTAGAGGTTGCTTTGAACAATGTTTCGACGGGGATGTCTGTTGTGAGAGGATATGTACTTGGGTCTAAAATCAAACGAAATTAAAACGCGATTGAACTGAAAAAGTGAAAGAATATTTACTGGCTTGAAAGAGTTTAAAGTCACCGAGGACGTCGTCTGGGAATATCATTCGAGTAAAGTTGAACTGAGAGACAGTGACAGTTGGACGCCAATTGTAGTAAAGAAAAGGCTGTTTCTTGGAGTACGCGTCGGCCATGTAGCTAAATCCGTTATCAGACAAAAATACCATAGTGAGGTTTAGTTTGAGACCATCAATCAGACGCTGAAAGTAATATGGTGTGTTGGTTGGACGGTTGCACCAGATTTCTGCAAAATAGTTGTTATCCGCCGGTTTGTACCAAGCTGGCTTGTAAGTTCCATTTGAGCACAAAGTAACATCGCCATCGCAAATTACGGTCCCGTCGCTCTTTGTCCCAACTGGGGCTGTGCCAGCCCGTGGAAAGAGGTTTTGGATTCCCGAGTAATTAAGCGCTTTGAAATAATCAAGCCAGTTATATTCAGGGTGCTGGTCCCACATATATGACGGAAAATAGAGGCCAACGCGACCCGAATAGCCTATTGATCCGTAGGACAGGACAGTAGAATCCAATTGGATGTATTGTTGGTACCAAGAGCTTGCGTCTGATTGCCAAAGCTCCAACACAAGGTCAACCGTGCCGTAATTCAGTCGACGCCCTGTGCTTGAGCCGCCGTCGTACACCTTGAAGCTGTGACAATAACCAGTTCAATGTCTCCTCAAACAATAACTGGTTTGTGTGCGACTCAAAAACTTACTCTACTTTATATCCCATGACGTCAGTCAGTAGATAATACATAATTTGAGGAGCCATGATGCCGGAATCCCTATGATGGTATATCAGCGTTGGAGTTGAACATGAAGATCAGAGTAGCAGAATCTTTACCACCAGTCCACTTCTAGCTCAATTTCCCGTTTCCCTTGCTGGTTTTTAGATTAGGTTTTAAGGTTATTAAGTAACAAAAAAGTGGGCTTACAGTAAAGTTGGAGAAAGAAGCCCATCCGTGCTTGACGGCGTAAGAAGAATCAAGGCACGAAGTTATATTGTTGGTTTGTCCTTCAAAGTCGGCATCCAGATCCGATGGCAGCGCAGTGGGACGAGCGAGAGAAGAAGAAGCAAAGAGCAGGAAGATTGCCTTCGCGAGCGGAGAGGCCCACACAAGTGATTTACGCATAAATAATGTTGATAGATTTCCACAGGATTACAGAATCAAATGAGATAGTTGTGGCCAAGTTGTTTTGACACAAATGGAGACATCCTCTTTGACAACCGTGATCAGCGCATTTGTTCTTGGGGCCGGCCTCGCAGCAGGCCTCGCAGTTGCCTTCCTCTCCAAAGGAAAGGGCTCTGCTTCCACGTCAAGTACAGCCACCTCCGAAGCAGCCGCGAAGAAGAAGAAGAAGAAGGCAAAGACAAACCCGCAACAACCAACAACAACCGACCCAGTCAAACAAAGTGACAGCCAGCCAATTAAATCACAGCAACAAGAACCCTTGATCCAGTCTCCTTCTTCTTCGACTTCGAAAGAACAACAACAACAACAAAAGAAGAAGAAGGCAAAGAAGGTCAAGGATGTCCAAGTTGGAAACGATGACATCTCCTTCGCAGCCGCCCTTCAATCACAGACTCAAACTCAAATCAATCAAGTTAACCCTAAGGACGAGAAGCCAAAGTCCACCGAGGATCCCTTTCCCTCCCTCAATCTCAATTCAAACCAACACCAACAACCTCAATCATCCCAAAAGAAGAAGAAGGACAAGGGTTCAACCTCAACTTCCTGGGCCTCTGTCGCAGTTGCTGATCCGCCGAAACAAGTCGAGCCGGTGCCAATCACTCCAGCGAGAAAACACGCGTCTCCTTCTACTCAACCACAATCGATTCAGCAAGATGATCTCATCAAACCAAAGCTGATTGTTGTTCCTGCTACGCAACGAATCGATCTTTCTTCCGACTCGGATGATGACTCGGAATCTGCCGTCCACGCAACCCGGGTCCTGAAGTTCCAAGAAAAGGAAGAACTGGATGACGGATGGACGAGAGTGTCAGACGGAGCTTCTACCAGTTGAGTTCTTAGTTTCATCAATTGAGCGCTAATGCGTTTTCCGTTCACAGAAAAGGCTCCTACTCTTCGTTTAGTCGGATCTTCGTCGTCTTCCTCAAATTCCACCTCATACCCTGTCAAGCCTGCCGCTCCTCCTGCTTCCCAACTCACAAAAACGCAACTGAACAATCAGAGAAAGGCGGAAAAGTTGAAGGCGGAGAAGGAAGCTGTGCGCATTCTTCAGGAACAAAGAAGGCAGGAATTCAAGCGAGAAGCTGCCGCTGCCCTTGCAAAAGAAAAGGCAGTGCAAGAAGCCATGAAGAGGGGTGCCATTTTGGAGAAACAGCGTTTGGCTGCTTTGAAGGCTCCTACTCCGTCAAACTCTAACACTTGGAAGGAAGATGAGGCCGGCGGTTCGTTCTGGGATTAAAAATATGGGAATTGAGGTGTATGAAATGCGGGTGAAGAAAGATTGATCAAAATAAAAGTTGGCATCTGACAATTCCATTTCAGATACCAAGATGCTTTCAACATTCTGGTCGCGTCTTATCCTCTTGGCTATATGCCGCCATACAACAGCAATCTATTGCACAAACGATCGACCCGTTCTCGTGTCAGGCACCAGTGGAATCATCACCGACGGATCACCAGCCTTTCAACATTCCCGCGCCGGAAGCGACTGCGCCTGGATCATCACTCCAACCTCAACTTCCAATTTCACCATCGAATTTAGTCATTGGGAGCTAAACCCGAGCTCCGACATTGACCGCATTGAAGTCATTCTCGTAACCCTCCCTCTTCACACTGATGGATTAGACGCGACGCGACGTACCTTGACTTCAGGGCTTGCAGAAGCGAGTGAACGCGTGATTGGGAAAGTGTCAGGATACATTGAGAAGCCGTTATACTTGAATCGGGCGTATCTGGATGTCGGAGTTGGGAGTGTGAAAACATACAGCGTCTTATCGACACCTGATTTGCTGTTGCAGCAAAGAAGGCGATTTGTGGTTCCTGATTTGGATCCAGCTACTCAAAGGATAAAAGTTCGGTTTGTCACGGATCCGTTTGGACCGCAGTTTGACGGATTCTTTGCTCGATGGTGGAGCGACGGGTATGATAAAAGCAGCACGTGTCCGTTTGATTGCTTTGAAGGGTATGGAAGAGGGTTATGTAGTTTGGATGGAGTTTGTGTCTGCGGCGAAGGATATTCTGGTAAGTAACATTATTCTACAGCGAACGTGATTGACACCATTCTCTCCTTCCAGGTGTCGCTTGTCATAACGACGACAAAAAGCAGCTAATGTCCTTTTATTCGACGTGTCACGGAGAATCCTGGATCAACTCTTCTGGATGGAACGTTTCTCATCCATGCCATGACGTTGCATACAATGAAATCAATCTTTCAGCGATTATAGATTGGAATGGTGTGGGAGTTTGCGTTGCAAACAGGGTGACGTCACTTCAACTTCCCAAAAACAACATCGTTTGCCCATCAAACGCCAACGTCCAGTTACCGTATTTCACGAGAGTGTTAGACCTGTCTGAAAACTTTATTCAGACATTTCCTGCAGCTATATCTGGATTGGCACAACTAAGCGTCCTTTCACTTGGAGCTTCGAACATAAGTGGAGTGTTGCCATACGATTTCTTCACAGCGCCATTCCCACTTCTGAATCTGAATTTAAGCTCAAACAATCTTGGTGGTGGGTTTTATGGAGGCGGCTGGGTAAATGGTTTGCTTCGACTTGATTTGAGTGGAAACCAGTTTGAAGGTTGGATTCCTGTGGATATTTACATGATGGCCGTTCCTGGAAGCGTTTGGGTAGATGGAAACAATTTCTTGTGTCCGAGTGACGCTAAAAGTAACGGAACGTCTGGTGCACTAAATCCTTGGACCTGTCTGGATGACGGTGGTAGTTTTGTACAACCAACTCATGTTGTTATGCCCACCAGTTTGAGTCCAGCAAGAATATACATCGGAGGATTAAACTATGTACCTAAAAAGATCCCAATATCATGCGTATTGGATAATGGGATCGTTGTTGCCGGAACGCCGTCAACGCAACCACAGTATTGTGTTCACTCTCAGTTGCAGCTCCAGGAGTCCATAACATCGGACTAGCGTTTGATTACGGAACATATCCAAAGCAAACGCTGAAAATGTTTCAAGTGATAGTCACAGTAACCTGCCCGCCTGGAAGTTATTTAGTCGACGATATGCTTACAGGAAGGTGTTTCCCATGTCCGACCGGCGGTGATTGTCCCGGAGGCGTGCAACCTGCAGTCAGTGCTCCAGGATATTACAAGAGCCCAATTGATTCTTTGATTTTCCTTGAGTGCTTCCATCCTGAATACTGTCTTGGAAACTCAACATGTCGAATCGAAGCGACAGGATCGCGCTGTGCCTTTTGCGCTGACGGTTATGTGAACTCGAACGGTCGCTGTATAGTTTGCGAGCCTGGACAAAGTATTGGCGTAGCAATTGGTTTTGTTATTGCGAGTATATTGTTGCCGGGTTGGTGGATATGGAGAGCGTGGCTTGGAAGTTCAAATGCTGCGTGGGGAGTTATGATCACCTTCTTCCAGATTATTGGATTGTTTGACAAGTATCCTATTTATTGGGATTCGCGGCTTGGCGATGTTGTGAAAGCTGTTTCTATCACTATTTTGAATACGGTAAGTTTAATGACTTCAAAGGACGCCATTTAAAAAATGAGACAGGATTACATCAACTTACAATGTGCTTATGGGCTGGGTTACTATCCACGGCTTGTCGTTGTTTGGGTCTTACCGGCAATAATCGCTGTGATTTTCAAAGTGTATGCTGTCGGGAAGAGCATGTGGCAAGCCAAAATTACCGGATTCTTAGTTCAAAAGCATCTAGCAGAGTGGGATCAGTATGCAGGTTTTATTTAAAATTCAACCAAACCAGACATTACACTGACACCCTGCTAATTAGTTCAAGGATTCTGTAGCTTTTTGATGTTGCTTCACGTTCCTCTCACTGACCGTGCATTGCGAATGTTTGTTTGTATCTCAGATCCAAACGACGACCGATACTACTTGCTCGGAACCCCAGATATAAGCTGTTATGATGATCAGTGGTATATGACGAGTCCATTCGCAGCTGTTTTCGCAGTCTTGTACGGATTTGGTATTCCTGCTTTCTTTTTCATTGCTTTGTGAGTAGTTTCCGTCGCATAATAGTTTGTTACTTAATTCGTGACTGCTAGATTCAGAAATAGAAGCAAATTGAGTGATCTTAATGTAAGAAAAGATATTCGATTCTATATAGTTCGTATACAGAAGATGCGTGGTACTGGACGCCAGCACAAATGTTATGGTCGTGAGTAATCACCTCGCCCATTACTATTACTTATTCGGAATTCCAGACTTTGCTTTATGTTCCTTCCAGTAATTTTCAGGCGACGTCCAACGTACTTCATGTTTATTTCTGTCTGCATGATGTACATCTACTTGTTTGCTGTTGTGGTGAGTGCAACAAAAATCAAACTTTGATGCACATGAATAATGTATGCAAATGCAGTACATTCAACCATACAAGCTAAAAAGAAATAACCACGTAGCAATATTCAGCTGGATTACGATCATCATCTTCTTGTTTGCAGGAATCATTATCGGTTTCTTGCAATCAGGAAATGATGATAACCGATGGATAATCGCAAGTGTGCTTGTTCTATTTTACACGAGTCTGTGCATTGTTGTACACGCATTCTTTTATGAAATTGTAAAAGGATCGGATGAAGCCAGTCAGGGAGGGCATGGAGGTGGATTTACTGGGAAGCTCATGAGACTGTTTCCAATTTTGAGACTCCTGTTTCCCATCGATGCTTCACTACAGCCTGATAATACCGACAATACTCAGCTACAAACTGATGGTGGAAAAAGTGTTGAGAGAGAAGAGCCATTAAAAACAGTGGCGTTGACGAGGGCAGAACGAGAAATGGCAGAGGTGTCATTGGAAGTGAGTGGAGAGGTACAAAGTCACGAGCCAGTCGCAAAAGAATTGTCGAAAACCAAAAACTCAGGTTTCTCGTTGTCGTGGGTTGTGGATTCAGGGGAGTTGAAAGAATATCATGACGAAGGGTTTCACGCTCCACCACAAAATCTTGGAGACTCAACAAAAAGCCTAGTTTCTAAAGGAATTGCAGATGCAAAGTATGCGATAAGTGAAATAGCAAACAAGATCTCAAACGGGATACAGGGTTCTCATCAACAACTTCACGATGATGAAGAGCATGAGGAGGGACATGTCCAATTTGTGGTTGAATAAATTAATTTTTGGTTCTTTTTACGATGCAATGAGTTATTTTCAGAGAAGAAAGTTCATCTCGTCTTGGCTCCTCCAACTTACCAAATCTAAATATTTTGGCAGTATTTTGGGGTCATCATGAATAAATTTGGGATTGTAGTCGCAGTGAATTCAAATGCTGTGGTCAGAGTGTAAGGAGTTAAAAAATATTAGAGTCGTGTGAGTTTATGAGTGAGTAGTATAGTGAAAGCTAATTAAAGAATATTCTGGAAATCGAATTCACTACCACGTCTGTCTTGTTCTCCCACGTTGGTTTGAAATACCACTTTGAAATGCAGTTGTTGAACAAAAAAACTCTTTCCAATAATGAACACCCGCATCCCCCTCCACCTCTTCCGGCGCAACTTCTCGTTCACACCGCTTCTCCGTCGAAGGATTGGCGGAGCATCGTCGAGCTGGCGAGTGTCTGAGCCAAGCATGCACTTCCAGCAACAACAGGGTTCGAAGGCATCCACATTTCCGTGGACGAAAGCGCTTGGCCTCGGCGTCGCAGTTGGGCTTGGCGGCGTTGCGATTGACGCGGCGCTGAACTCGGCGACGGCTTCGAACGCGGGTGTCGTGACTGACTTTGACACGTTGGCGACCAACTCGTTTGTGCGGGAGTACTTGAGTGAATCGTTTAGGTGCGTGTGTTTGCATGACTAGTGCGATCCTAGGTCTTAGCGAGAATCCACTAACCCATACTCAATACACTTAGATACGTTGGAGCAGCCCTTGCATTGACCGCTTCCTCCGCCTTTGCCCTCCACCGTTCTCCATCATTCCAACGCGCAATGGCCCGTAGTCCAATCGCAGCCTCAATCGGAGGCCTGGTTGTCACTATTGGAGCGATGATCGGAACTATGAACACAGACCCAACAAACACTGTCCAAAAGCATGTCCTCTTTGCCACATTTGCACTTGCGAAAGGTGCAATGCTGTCCCCGCTCTTCTTCTTGAACCCTGCTATCCTTGCTCGTGCCGGTCTCTACACTGCTGCAATTGTCGGGTCGCTGTCCTTTGTGGCAGCAACTGCAAAGACAGATCGCTTTTTGTACCTTGGGGGACCCCTCTTTGCCGGACTTTGCGTGGTCGCTCTGTCTTCGTTGGGTGCCGCTTTCCTCCCTGCTTCTTCAGTTGCATTGCCATTCCTTCACTCGCTTTCGTTGTACGGTGGCCTGGTTGTCTTTGGTGGATTTGTCTTGTATGATACTCAGAAAGTGATGGCACATGGTCGCCTCGTGTCAAGAGGCGTTCAGAAACGCGATACCGTGAACGAGTCAATTGGAATCTATCTGGATTTCATCAATATTTTCGTGCGAATGGTTCAGATTCTTGCTATGGGTGGATCCAACAAGCGTAGATGAACACATTCACCATCTAATAAAGTACCTTTAGTTGTATTACTTATGATGTTGTGTACACAAGACCATCGTCAAGTTAGATCAGATTAAAGGCTGCAAGTTAAAAAAATGATTCTTATTTTCATATAAAGAAGACGGAATAACCTATGGCTGATAGAGAATAATTGTCTATCCCAGTTCTATTAATTGTTTTCAACCTTTCCCACAACTCCCCCACAATCCTGAGTCACAAACACATTCGCATTTTGATTTCAATTCTTCGGCCGGATGGACAACTTTTTGGGTGGTGATGAAAAGATGAGGACAAAAAAGTCGTCGCCCACCGGACAACTCCCCACTTAGCAACCACACCACCGCATCACCTTCTACGAAACCCCCATTCTAATCTCCATGTTTCATACCCCATCTTCTAGCTGGTGGCGGAGGTCGTGCCGCGTTCTCAACCTACTACAGTGGCTTCTACTTGTCCATTGTTCTACTCGTCAATCTGCAACAAACAGCTACAATCGGACGCGTCGCCTGCCTCTCCTTCTATCCTTTATTCATCTATCGATATAACTGCGAAGGAAATCAAATAAAGGACTCATAACTCGACAATATTTACAACCGTCGGAACTATCCAAGTTGGGTTTAACACCGCTGCGTCAAATCGCGTGCTCCTCATGAAACAGGTACCTTGTTTCAGTACAGCCACCGTGTTTTAGGTCAGCGATAGCGGTATAAAGAGGCGGGGTTCCTTCGAAAAGCATTGACTCCAAGTTAACAATGCATGCCCCTCTGCAAGCTCATATGCTACCAGGACAATCACAAGGACCAGGTGTTCCGACTACGTTTGTTGTTGATTATCATGGCTACACCTTGAATGACCTCCGCCTCTTCTGTCAAAGCCAAGGTCTTACAATGTCTGGCACGAAACCTCATCTAATTGAAGATCTAATGGAGCACCGAGAATCAGTTGACAATGGACTTCGCCGAGGATTGTTTGGTGTCATATCTCTTTCACTTGATTGTGGCTCTGACTTCGTTGCATGGGCGTTGATTCAGACACCTGCCCTTAGACGTGGAAACCAAGATAATGCAACGTTTATTCTTCACGCATGCGGATATGAGCCCTTGAGCACGTTTAATAGAACGCCGACTTCCTTTGCAGCGCAGTTGCATCGAATCATCGAAAATGCTTGGACACGGATTCCTCTTGATTCCATGAGCCTTCAGCGCGTTTGTCTTGTGGAGGAACAGTCTTTGCGTCGAACGTTTCATAATGCAATCCCCGAGAGTATACAAGGCAGTTACGATTGCAGCCTTCTTCTTGTGGGATTGTTTGTCGGAATTCGAGGAAACCAAGATACAATTGTTGCTGTTATGAATCCATTGAAAGTTTCCATTGAGCTTGAACTTGGTGCGACTCCAGAACAAGAGGTGAGTAGAATGGGGGTGCTCTGTAAATTTAACAAACTCTTTCATTAGGCGGGAATTAATGCTAACACACCAGCTGGAGTTGCTGCAGCGCGTCGTCTTATCAAAAAGGCCAATGCTGTAGCCTTGGTTCATTCTCTTGTTGATGAAGACACTCTGTTTCCTCAAGGGGATACTGGAGAACACCTCCATATTCATGATATTTGCGATGCTATTCTTCTTACATATTGTTGGTTCAGATGGACGAGAGAAACTCTTGACTTTGCAGGAAATCCAGTCTAAGCCGTTAGTCTCTTCTTTCTCTTAGTTCTAGTGCTACTTTCTTTCCATTTATGTTATCATGTTCACGAATAAAACGTTTCATTTCCTTTTATTAGCGTTGACATGCACATGAGCGATTACAGTACCCACACGCTTGATGATGCTCATAGTTTGGGTTCATGAGTTGATCGCGAGGATAATGGGACGTGTCGAACACTCCGTGCAGATACCAAACAATGGTCAAGTTGTCAAACGCAAGAGACCATCCGCCCCAATCACAAACCGACACAAGATTCCAGCGTCGTTCGATGTAAAGGTATTGAAAACCACCACGGCGAAAGCTATGTGTTCCATATTTGTACCAACGGCGTCCAGTGTCAGCTAGTAGGTAGTGCAACACTTCGATGAACATCTCAACGCTCTGAATCGCAATATGAGTGTTTGAATGAATCAATGTCAGGGGACAGACCAACTGATTAACTGGTTCAAACTTTAAAGTTTATCTAAATGGGGCTGTGTATGAGGTGCGGGAGTTTTGGGAACGGGAGTTTGACATTTTGATTGTTCTATCTTTGGCGTAGCATCATTTAATGTAATGATAAGATTTGTATTTTGATTGTGAATTGTGAATCTGTGGTAGATGTACTTGCAGTAGTTGTAGCTGACTGCCATGAATTCAACAGTGGGATCAATACAACAGTGGGACTAAGAATTAGCCACAGTGCAATATTGTCAACCACGTGAAGTGCAATGCGAGGGAGGGGTTATGATTTCGAGGAAGGGGATATGAATCGGACGAAGTGACAGACGAGGATTGACTGAGTGACAGACAAGGATTGGCTGGGAGCGAAGAGAACAACAGCGTATCTACATTATGAAGAGCAAATAAAATAAGCTGTCTGATGCGAAAGGATGGATAACCTACCGACAGTGTGCAGTGTGTGTCCGTCAAACGTCCAAACTGTCAGAACCGTCAGCGAAGTGTCTCTTCAGTCTCAGGTTGCGGATCGCTCGGCGATGGGCGTATGGGAGAATGCCGCAGCTTTCGGTGGTGACGTGCTGTCGGCTGCGAGACGTTCTTAGTGGTGGGAGGGCAAAAGTTGTCCGGTGACTTTGAAAAGGTCGTCTTTTGTCGTTTTTGGGTGCGTCTTTTGTTGTTTCAGAATCCGTCTTTTGGAAGCACCGGACAACTTTTTTTACGACAACTTGAAAAGTCCAATCTTTTGGTCGCGACACGCTCATCTCTCAATCCACCACCCTCGAATTCGGCATATAAGCGGATATGGGTCTCTCTGACCTCTGTGCAAAGTTACAGCCCGGTGCCTGAACTACATCCTATGCTTTATTGACTTGAAACATCCTCCCCCCTATCCCCCATCTCCTGAAAATTTTCCCAAGTTGTCCATCCCACCCTCCTAATCCCTAATTCTCTCTTAAACTCTCACTCTGGCCAATTGGGTTGTTTCGATAACAAGCAACGCTTTACACACCACTATCTGAAGTAAAGTATGTAGTTATGTAGTTTGTGACTCTCTTTCCCTTTCTTTCCTGTTAACTTATACACTTTTAAGTTACGCAATAATTCTGACGCTAGTATGACATTTTCAGTCACAGCGGTTAATTTGAGAAGCGAGACTTCGCCCAGAATCGTCAGACTACCCGTCACCAAGAATATTTCCAGTTTGCTTGCTATGTTATCCAAGTCCAAAGAACGAGGAATCATTATTCAGGAACTGCATTATACAAGTGAAGGTAGTGAAAGCGTTACTGTTATTGTTGACGCAACTGTTTCAGGCTGGGACGACCTCATGTTTGAACGTAAATCCATTCGTGCACCTCAATAAAGATATATCCATTTTCGGGACCTCTTTCCTTTCTCTCGTTTTTACTTACTTAAAAATCAGACCCTAAAACATCAACCATGAACCAAGTCCGTGCGCGCATTGGATCGGTTCTCCAGATCCGATCTTTATCTGGACAGACAGGATTCTGGGCCAAGCCGCCATCGCAGACATGGACACAGGCACCAGACTTTGCTGTTAATTCATCACCTTCACCTTCACCTCCTTCTCCACCAACACCATCGCCTTCAAAGCCTCCAATTCAACAAAAGAAGAAGCGAATTCCAGTTCAGGTCGAGCCGCTTCCAGCTCCAGTTCCTCCAACGTTTCCAATTCCAACCTCATTTGGCGATGCACCAACGTACCCTTGGTCAAAGGCTGTGCAAGAGCCTGAGAACCCTGCTCCTTCTCCTTCTCCAGTTGCTGATGCTACTGCCGCTGAGTCTGTTGAAAGGGTTCCTGTCTCTGCTCCCTCTCAAGAAGTCCCGATTCAGCCCACATCTTCAACATCATCCTCTTCAAACAAATCATCAGATAACTCGAACAACTCTTCAAACTCAAACTCAGGCTCAAACAATTCATACACTCCGCCTCAATTCGATTCAAATCCGCAGCTTCTAACGGGCCTCCTTCTCGCTTCAACCACGATTGCAAGTGGTGCCTGGGCCATTGATCACCTCTGCAACCGGATCCCAACCCGCAAAGACCACACCACCGATTTCTTGCAAGACTCTACTTTCTTGACAGACTATATCAACGAGACGTTTGAGCAAGTTGGAATTGCCGTGGGCGTGACAGCTTCGTCCGCCTATTTGACATCAAGATTCTTGGGCCCCGTGTCAAAGAGCTCTTTCAAACTTCGTAATCCGTTGGTTTTCTTGGGTGAGTTATCATGATTTGAGACGGCGCATTCAATCAACCTGGGAAAACGAAAACATCAACCGACAAACCATCATAATCTCCGCGGACTCGGGACTCCTGAAATTGGCAACATACTCTCATGTTCTCCACGTCTATCGCGAATACGTTCCCCAATTTATCCCTTATATGGATCCCATCATCAATAATTACAAATACACTAACTCCCCATCTGCAGGTTCCCTTGCTATGACCAGTTACCTCTCAAAACAGACCCTCGAAACTCCCCCATCTATTCCCCACGAAAAATACGCCCTCTTCCTCGCAACGGCATTCACAAAGGGAATCTTCCTGTCCTCCACAATCGCACTTTCCCCTCCAATCCTTACCCGCCTTGGAATCTATGCCGCAGGAACAGTTGCTTCTGTCTCGTACGTTTCAGCTACAGCAAAGTCAGAGCATTACTTGAAGATTGCGGCACCGCTTTTGACGGGTTTGACTGTTGGGTCGTTGGCCCTCTTTTCGCCATTGCTCTTGCCTTCGGCTAGTCTTGTTATTCCAGTGTATCAAACAATTTGGATCTATGTCGGGACTGGGTGGTTTACGTGGTATGTGATTCAGGACACCGAACGGATGGTTGCGAATGGGTTGTTGGTGGAGAAGGGGAAAAAGAGTAGGGATGTGATTAATGAGGCGTTGGGATTGTATTTGGATGTCTTGAAGGCTGTTCCGTGAGGTTGAACACTTTTTCTTGGCACAACTTGGTTTTTCCCTTTCTCTCCTCCTCCAGACTCATCCTTATTATTCCTCTTGTTTTGTCTCTCCATCATCATCGAGACCATTTTATTGCTTCTTTTTTTTCACTTCCGTTTAGTTTTCTGTTGTTTACCCTCTCGAAGCCCTCACCTTCCTTTGTGCCCTTTCCCTTCCTCTTCTCTAGTGCAATCGTGTGTTTTGTTTTCTGTTGATCCAAGTTAGATTATCGGTTTCGAATAGAAGAAGAGGTTGGTGCCGAGCCTCATAAAATAAAGGGTTCAAGTGCTAATTCACCAAGTTTTTGATTGAGATAAAGACGTCGAATTAAAACTTAGAGGGCGTTTCGTTCTACTTCGCCGCTGTAGAATTCAAAAACTGCTGTTCGAAGTTCCTATCCAGAACTGTGTTGTTCCTGAATGTCGCTGTGTAACCCCTTGTTGGTGTCAGAGTATCTGGTAAACCGGGTAACGCCGATATGGCTTTACACACCGGAGATTAACTCTGTTCGGTGAAACTAACCTGTTAATAATAAAGTACGTGTTAGTAAACATTTAGACACATTATCCAGTACGTTCCAATAGAGTACGTGGTCACCTACCATGGGAACATGGGAGATGCCAAGCGTACATCATTGGAAGAGAGTGTACCTAGTCGGTTACAGTAGTAGAGACTGATATTAGAAGTCATCTCAATTTAAAGTACGAAATGGAATATGAGTGTGTTTATTAGTAATGTATATAAATAGAACGGACCGGGACCTGTGTGTCTTGGGGGTTTCAGTATCAAAAATAAGATTCTCTACGAAACGTGCCTTACCGCACAGGTGACCACACAGGACCTCTGACAGTTGGATGTTTGGTTATGTTGTCAAATTTCTTTTGTCTTCTTTTTTATCTTGTTGTCAAACGACTAACTGCGGCTACACATCAGGTGAATAAATACTTATCTTGTTGTCAAACGACTAACTGCGGCTACGCTTAAGAGTATCTGATCTGCAATTGAGTTTGGGCGAGTCGACATCTCAGTTCGACATCTGCAGTTAACAAGACCACCACCATCCATCCTCACTGACCTGTCCATCCAACATGGCTGACAAGAAGGACTCCGATGATTGTGTGAAATACCCAATCCTGGAAGGAATTGGGAACTATGCAGTCTGGAGCAAGCGACTTCTGGTCTATTTGGCTTCGAAAGGCATTACGGGACTTAAGGAAGGAAGGTTCATATCTCCAAGCACTACAGAACCTACAAAATTAGCTGAATGGAATAAGCTGGATACAACGGCGAAGGAATGCCAAGTTCGATTCTTGTCAGACAATGTCTTCATGCCAATCAACAAATCCCAATCCACACAGCTAATTTGGAACAATTTACAAGCAACTTATGGAGGAAAAGACTGGGTTACTTGAGTTACACTTCAACGGGAGTTCTTTACTACGGTGGCCCATATGCCCTGCCCAAGATTCGAAAAAGATTTTCCCACCAATCATATTTCTTGACCAATCAGATTCATTACTTCACAACAGCAACAAGGGACAGTACAACAAGGCACGGTGCAATTGCTGGTTTACCATTGTTTACATAATAAACTGTGTGAGAGTATGAAGTCTGGAGTTACGAGCGGTGGAAATGAGTGTGCACGCATCAATCAGTTGCAAAAGAACATCACTTTCATTCAATCAAAGACAAATGCCAATAAAACGTACAGAGTGGGACACTATAACACTATTGAGATTAGGGGAAAAAAGTTACCTTCATGACTATCTTTGCAATCTGCGATGCTGACGCCCTCTGTGGAGAAACGCTCGAAGTTGCAGGGGAGGCCACTTTCTTCTGCCAGCAATGTGTGGAAACTGAGGAAAGAACGAATGCCAACAATGACGTACCAAAGGCGTGTCCATTGTGTTCCCGAGACGTTCCTTCAAGTACTGATATGATGTGGATCCAAGACGCCAACACCTACATTTGCATCACATGTGTTCAGAAAGAAGAAGAGGAAGTGAGGAGAGGGTTGACAAAGTGCTTTATTTGCGACGGTGTGTTTGAGCCTCAGATTTGTTTCAAGTTATGATCCAAGATAGTGAAGATGACGACGTAATGGAGACTACTTGCGCAATATGTCGTGAATATCTTAGGCTGGATGATCTTGATATTGACGCTGTTGTGGAGGAGTTGAATTACTTGTCGGTGGCTCCCATAATTGACGCCACACCTGTTCAATCACAGTGTCTTTGTTGTGTGAAAAGCAACGTGCAAATAGTATTTGTACATCCCACACAGGGGCACAAGACTATTGTCTGCGAAAGTTGTCATCAACTATCAATTGTTGAGTTCTATTTTTGGAGTGGATCAAAGTACACAGATATACGACATGAGTTGGAGCTTGAGAAATACGTAAAAATGTGGGTTCTTTATTTGAAGTTAAGGGTTACTGAGTGGAATCACAGAAAGCGACAATTTGAAAAGTACCTGAAACAACCCAATTTCAGGCAAGATTCTCGCAACAGGAGAAGGCTCAAGCAGAACTAGAAATCATTCGAATAATTCAGAAATACCGGAATGATATAGGTGCAAGCTCCGGGTATAGATCAATGACTGACTATGTACCTCCGCAAAGATTGTCGAATTGCGGTAACATGGTTCGGAAAATAAGGAGACAAATTGCAGCACTAAATAGCCTTAGGAACCACGTACAAAGTGTTTTGAGGGAGTTAGAATCAGACTTGGCTTCAGATCGAAAGTTTCGAAGGTTGGAACGAAAGAATTACGTTGGTGGAGGGCCATTTGAAAAGTGCGCCTTTGATCAGCACGATAAGTTTAGAGTATACGGTTTATTTGTGCATGGGGGTATTGACTGTTACAGCCGATTCCTGCTTTGGCTTCGAGTTTGGAAAACCAATCGGCGTGGGTCTTTGATAGCCCGATACTATTTGGAGGCGTGCTTGCAGTTTTGCAGCATGTTGTTTCATACTTTTTGATTTGATTTGACTGTAATCAGGAGTTTGGGAAGGAACTATTTCCGATCAAGGGATCGAGAACAACTTTCTCGGTGATCTTCAAATCACTTCGAAAGGGGCAAGTGCTGTCCCAACCGGCTGAGGAATAAACTTTGGGATAGGAGTATACTCATAATTCTCTTCCCTTTAAACACAAATTTAGTATTGACCAAAACGTACAGAAGTAAATACCTGACTCAATGACTGTTGCGGTATATGCACTCACTATGAAGGCGTATTGATATGATTTTACAAGTGTGGGTTGGGGGGCTGGGTTATTTGGTCTCGTGTTTTGTCGGCCATTTCGTTCGACTGGATCAAAGTGTCGAGTGCCTCCAGAGGAATTGCCCACAGAATCACCTACTTTCCTGAGTTCTGCGTTCTTTTGCTTCAGAACTATGAAGGAACGTTAGTAACGGTGAGATAAGTTTTGGAACATACTGAGAATGAAACAGCTCTAACAAAACATTTGACCATTCTCAAATGCTTCAACGTCGTTCTCTCCACAGTTCGAATTTCCATAAAATGTGGCACTTCGGACAGTATCCGGTATACCGGTAGGTTTGTTTTTGGAGCTGAGCTTTGCAGCAAGACTTTTGACGACTCCCCTGAGGGATCCTTCCAGTAATCATTCGTTTGACCACATCCATACCATAACCATACAGTCAATCACTGTAATAAAAGGATACTTAAAGCGTCTTTTATCATTTAGACAACATCATTTTAATAAATGGATACTTTAAAGCGTCTTATATTATTTAGTCTCCAAAAGTTGAAAAGGGTTGTGATCTGATTGGTCAAGAAATATGATTGGTGGGAAAATCTTTTTCGAATCTTGGGCGGGCATACGGGCCACTGTACTTTACGCTTCAATGTACCAATGCGAGAGATGTTGAACCATTCCTAAGTCCCGCATCAACTCTCATTACGAAAATGGCTCAACTGAGTGGAGACCAAATCAGTGAAGAAGGAATTGTTGGAACAATTCTATTGGCGATGCAGGTAGGCTCTTCTGGCTGGCGGTGAACTTCCAGACCGGACAAAATAATTCAGCAAATGCGTGATGAGGCAAGACGTCAAGTAAAGACTCACGATGATGCTGTTAAGTCAGAGGCAAATCTAGCCCAACGATCTGAAAACGGGAGACCAAGTAGCGAGAGGAAACGATGCAAATGGTGCCAGAAAAACCATTCAGACGATTCATGTTTCGTCAAGTACCCAGAGAAAGCGCCTGATTGGTTCAAGGAAATGCTGGAGAAGAAGAAGAAAAGAAAGGAGGAGGTTGGAAACTTTGCAGATATTGGAAAATCCAATAAAGGCTCCGGTGCTTGGGGAGATCCCCCCTATTACTTCTTGTTGGCTTCTCTTGTCTGGCAAATCATCAAAATGTTCATTGATAGTGTTGGGAGAGTATTGGTTCGGAACGTATATGCGAACGCGAAACCCACAATTCAACTACCATGTGTAAAGAAGGGGGAAAGCTCTGTGTTATTCACTCGTGGAAATCTTGAACTGCTCTCATGTGATAGAAAGTGCCACTTTTGAAGAAGATGGAGGGGACGAGTTGTGGTACCGTCCCCAACCAAATACTCAGTTCAAGGTTGGCTAGCATATCCAGTTATGAAAGTATTATCAATGGTGAAAATCCTGCCAAAGTCGGTAGACAGCCTTTGGTTTGGTCGTCCAAGGAAGAGGGTTAGGGTTAATAAAACGTCGGAGTATTGTGCGAACCCTAAGAATTGTTGCATTTTGGGGAAGCTCGTCGGCCGTTCCCAATTTCATAGGTCCTGCATTTTACTTGGATCTTTTCTGAGTCCGTCTTCGGAGATTACATGTCCTAAGAAAGGGAGTGAAGTATGGAAGAGTTAACATTTACTTGGTTTCAATTTCAAGTTGAACTGTTCAAGTCTACTGAAAATCTCTTCTAAGTGTTTGAAGTGTTCGTCAACAGAGTCACTAAACACTATAATGTCATCGACGTAAACCATGGTGAAGACCCATTTAAGACCGGAAAGCACTCGATCCATTGCACGTTGGAATGTTGGGGGTGAATTAATTAATCCGAAAGGCATAACTTTGAATTCGTAAAGTCCTTGACTGGATATGAGCGCCGTTTTATGTCTGTCTTCTTCAGCGACGGGGATTTGCCAAAAACCCGAGAGTAAATCAAATTAACTAAAAATCTTTTTATTGCTAACAGCGTCAAAGATTTCTTCAATTCGAGGGAGTGGGTATCGGTCGGGTATGGTCATGGTATTGAGTTTTCTGAAGTCAACACAAAATCGCCAAGATCCATCTGACTTTTTCGCAAGTACTACCGGTGATGCGAATTGGGATTTAGATGGGTCAATTACGTTTCCCGTGATCATCTTACCGGTGTGGTCTTTTAGTATAGCTGTTCTTCCTTGTTACAACGGAGAAGTCTTCTCCGAGTGATCTGTCGACAGGTTAGTCCGCACCCACTCCCTCACCATTCCACTACAGAACCGACTAACTTACCCAAGCAGGAGGTACGTAGTTGGAAGTGTGATAAGCGACATCAAGGTGAGCGTGACGGGGTTGCGTGGAGATTCCGGACCGGGACTGAACGGAACTCCGCTTCCGACCACTCCCGTCTGTCCGTGGATTGCACACGTGATCCCGTTCTTCGCTTTTTCACAATGAACACTTCCAGTGCCTGCCACACAAGTTGCCCGTCCTAACATTCCTAAACCTTCAGAATATGGGTTGGTATGTGTGCTTCTTTTCATTCCGGCCTCCTCGGCTAACTCGACTCTTTTCGTGAATCAAGGTGTTACCATTCGAAAGGTGCGATGGATTTCAGGGATTGATAGATTCTTGACTGTTCGCTGTATTGTTTGAATCTTGAAATTCTGTATGATAAAATTTGAGTGCTTTCTATTTAAGGACGTCGTCTTGGCCGATGCAGAAAATCAAAAACTGTTTCTTGCAGCACACACCACTCAGAAACATAGCATGTGATCGTTGCTGGTGGTGTTGATCCAGTATCGTATGCTCTCAATCGTCTTTCCGTTGCCTCAGACCAATCGCAGCCGCGAATAGAGCCTAGAGCCACCTCTAATGCAATTTCATGGAGGCGAAAAAAAGGGTTGAAGGCTGTCCACTTTCTTGGCTCGCCCAAAGTGGTGGACTAAGAAATTAATTCGATTTCGCGGAAAGCATCAATCAAATGCCAATTGACGTCCTTGCTCTCACCACCGTCAACAGCACAGTTGCTGAATCGCTCATGACATGTGTAGGCCCACACATCACCAGTCTCTACCGCTGCGTAGGCTCGTTTGTTTCCGCGATACCAACAGCCACGGCAACGTCCAACAGCCTCGGCTTCAACTTGCCACCAGCCAGCGCTTTCGATAATGCAATTGCCTGCGTTTGCGACAAGGCCGCCTCCGACTCATTCAACGCTGCCCTTACTTCCTGCGTCACCAACTCCCCTTACCCAGTCGATGCCGGGAAGACTGCCAACCTCTTTGGAAGCTTGTATGACTCGTTCTGTACCAACGGTCAATCTCAGGCCTGCAAGACTGAGATCCAGAAGGCATTGGACTTGCTTCCAACCTTGGTCACACCTGAACTCGTTCAGGGAGTTAACAAGCTCAACTTCACTTCTGTCAATAGCATTACTACTGGTATTACTTCGCAAGTCCAGACCATTACCGCTCCTCTCTGCATTGAGGTAGTTTAATTGTATTGATTCATAGTCAAAGTGGCTAACATCTCTTAATTACCAGGGACGTGCGTTGGTTCAAAACTGTCTTGCTCCAGAACTGGCTCCTTTCGTCAACTGTCCAGGTGACGCCAAGGCCTCAGTGACTGTTACAAAGGCAGCTACCGCTGGAGCTGCTGCCACCACTATTGCCCCTTCCAGCATCAAGTCTAATGCTGGAACTGTTGCGATGAGTTTGGCCCTCCTCGTTTCCGCTATTTTTCTTGCTTAAACTCGGATCCAATGTGCACACTGCACACTCGTTTCGTCTTGTAAAAGCAACAGAATACATAGAATAAATACCTTTGAATAACATGGCGCTGTATAAGACAAACCTTTTAAGTAATTAAATGTGTCATGGATAAAAAGTCAAGGATCCTGGGCGCTGCACCTTGTTGACTTCGCGCTTCCAAAAAACGACCTCGCAAAACCCAAATGGCCTCTACAGACCTCACCCCTGAGCAACGCGCAGCGCTGAGTAAGCTCCAAGTGCGTCAAGATGTTTCCGCATTCGATCCAAACGATCCAAGCAAGCTTATTCATCCAGGTGACATGGATCCAGAAACACTTGTGACTAGTGTGCACATCACGCCAACTCAGCTCATGTGGATCCGCGGATTCATCGCAGTGTATTGTATTGCAGGTCTTGCAGTGTCCTTTTATCTTGGGAAAGCCGATTTCTATGGTGACTTCAAGAATTGGGTTTGGTTGGGGATGACAACACACTTTGGATCGTCCTTCTTCAATTCGTTTGTTTATAACAATTCTGGAAAGTCTCATGAAGAGGTTATGTTGATGTTTGAGGCACGTTGTGAGTAATTCCACATTTTACTTTGCTCTCTAACAAGATAAGTAGACCCTTGGGTGAAATATCTCAGTTGGCTAGCTTACTCGTACCCTGCAATTTACGTTTATGTTATCACTATTGTTTATTGGGTCCTTTTGTCCAATGATTTGGGTTCAAAGCCACCACTTGAAGCATGGTATGTTCCACAATCTACTCTGCCCAAGAATCTAATGCACTCTATTTACAAAGGCTTGATATTTCGCAGAATGGCATTGACATCATCTTCATGACAACCGAACTTGCTTTGGGAAGAATCCCCCTTGCTCCTGCGTTTTTCATACCACTTATGTGTGGGCCACTTCTCTATATTCCACTAGTTTTCGTGTTTCATCATTTTACTGGAAGATGGCCATACGAGTTTCTCGACATTTCTAAGCCGTACGCGTGGGCGTACTATGTTCTCATTGTTGGTCTTGTGGCAGTTGTGTTCATTATTGTATGGAAAGTCCTGCGAATGCGTGATCAGCGCAGAGACAAACTTGGTCTGCAACCAATTATTCCAGAGAAAAAAAGTCTACCACTCGTGAATGTTCCAGCTCCAGCTGCTACAGAACCAGTTCCTCTTGCGGGAGTATCGACAGTTGACGGATCATCCAGTCCTGCCACAAATATTCCCCCATCTGCAACTTCTTCTGCCAGTGCGGCTCCGCAACCAGTTCTTGTCCCAATTCCATCACCTACACCAACCCCTAATCAACAACAAATCCAACAATCTACAGGTATCGCTAGTACCCCTCAAACACCACCTGGAACCACCCAATTCGGTGGCCTCACTGACACACTTCCAGCCGGAAACCCACAAGGAGGAGCGGATGGCTTCCTGAGAAATATTCTGGGTAACACGGAAAAGTGGTTAGAAGGACAAGCTGGAGTTACAAATCCAAACGCGGTTCCTGAAACTCCTGCGCCTGCTATGTCACCTGGTGGTCCAACAGGTAACCCAACAAAGAGTTGGGAAGGACTTGGGAATACTGCACTAGGAGGCGTTGAACATTTTGTGGAAGGGAAGTTTTTTGGAGCAGGGGCTGCGAAGAATACGGCAACTGAACAGTCTGCAACTCCGTCTGGTGCTGGTGCCAATGCAGGGTTAAATGGGTCAAAGTAGATATTAGGAACCTCTTATATATCCGTTTATTATGAAAACTATCGATAAAATTCCTCATCATTGCCCCACGATTTGAAATTCTCATTTCGGTCTTGAGACAGCTTGTACCTTTCTTTCCAATTTGAAACCTTTACCAAGAAACCAAATGTCTTCATCAGCTTCCGCCGCCAATGCAAATGCGGATACTGACCAGTAACTCATGATTATCGGAGCAGTTGTTGGATCCATCTTTGGACTTGCCGTGGTGGCGTTACATTCAATCCCGTCTCGCCAAAGCCAAAGTAAAAAATGACCATACATCCTCAATGAACATTGAACCGCACTTCCAAGGTGCCGAGATTGTGCGAGTAAAGAAGCCTTGTTCACCTCATCCCTTTCTGAACCGCTTATCAATCACAGGACATTGTCGTCGGATTATCCGATGGATTCACTGTTCTTTTCGCTCTTACTGCTGGACTTGCCTCGTTAGGCGATTCCCGATTCCCGATTCGTTGTGCTTGCTGGAATGGCCAGTGGTCGTCACGACTGGGTCAACTCTGCCCGAAGCAGAGGCAGATGCTGCCTGGGCGTTAACCGTTGAGAAGAGGGCAAGGGCGGTCACAACAGCAGTAAACATTTCAGGGATACTTTTCTTAACAGCTCAGAGCGTGCTGAACTTTCGACTTTTGCCCTTTTCATGTCATTTCAGACACTTATGATCAATTTGGCATCTCACAACAACAGCTCTTTTCTTCAACCAAACTATGCGAGTATCTTTCTTTGCTGCATTTGGAGTTGCCTTGGTTTTGAAGGACAAATTAGAAAGAGAGAACTCACTGAGAGGGTTAGACACAAGTTAGTGAGGCTTATGTCACTTTAAATTTCACCACCATAAAAGACTTTGAATTTCTTGAGATACCACCAGGCCTTCACTTAGAGGCATCAAGAAGATACAATCTCTTTGTAAACAGATAAACTGGGTTCAGCATTTCATCACATTTTCATAGATGACACCATCAACGCCCTTTGTAAAATAATATTCGTAAGATAATCCTGCTTCTTTGTGACAGGAATTGCAGTTACTCCAAGCTTCCATTAGATTTGTTGCAGCCTCGTGTAATCCACTTAATATTGCTCATAAAGGATTATCAAACTCTCCACTTGTATTGGTTGAATAAGAAACAAGTAGAACTAGAGTACGAGAAAGGAGAAGAAAGAAAGCGGGCAAGAAAAGAGATCAACACACGCCGACCAATCAGAATCGCCCAACAACAGTCCCCAAAATGAGCAACGAGGTGCGCAAGCGGACCAACAAAGGATCGCCGGGCAAGGACAAGGGCGTCGAAGCCGAAGTCGCGGCCATCGCAGAAAAGGTGGACAAGAAGGACAAGGCCGACAAGGTTCTCGGAAAGGCCGCGGATGATGTTGACGTTGCGAAGAAGGTACACCTACTTGGGCTCCTTCCCTTACTCAACAACAACAACAACAACATCCACAACTATTAGACCATCAAACCAGTGGCAGAACTCGTTGAAGAGGCAACGGAAGCCCAGGCCGAGTGGACGGGTTTGTGGGGTCTCGGCCTTGCCCTGGTCACTGTCCTGTCCCTCCTGACGCGAATGTACCGCATCCAGGACCCGGCAAAGGTTGTGTAAGTAGCGGCGATCTTTTGTCTGCCCTGCTTCTAACTCTCTTTGAATCGAAAGCTTCGACGAAGTCCACTTTGGCAAGTTTGCTAGTTACTATTTGCGGGGAGAGTACTACTTTGACGTGCACCCTCCCCTTGGAAAGCTGCTTCTTGGAGGAGTGGCTGCATTGGCTGGATACGATGGTCACTATCTGTTCGACGAGATTAACGATGACTATGTCACCCACAATGTGCCTTGGGTGTCAATGCGCCTGTTCCCCGCTTTGTGTGGAGCGTTGATTCCTCCATTCTGTTTCCTTACTCTTAAAGAGATTGGCGTTTCTTGGGTTGCTGCCATCTTTGGCGCTTTCATGCTCATCTTTGGTGTGTGTCAATATCTACTTTTGCAGTGTGTCACTAACGTATGCCTACCGTAGATAACGCCCTCATCACGCAATCTAGACTCATTCTTCTTGACAGTATGCTATTGCTCTTTGGTGTCACTTCCATCTACGCCTGGGTCCGCTTCTACAAGGAACGAGCAAAGTGAGTACACTGGTATATCTACTCCAGTAGGACCTTAACAAACTATATAATAGCCCTTTTTCCGTTTCTTGGTGGCTGTGGATGTCCATGACCGGAATTTCATTGGCCCTTACACTTGGGTATGTATTTTTGTTGTCAACATCCATAACTGATTCCTTTTATTCAGAATTAAGATGGTTGGTTTGTTCACCATTGCAGTCGTCGGTATTGCCGTATTGTTTGACTTGTGGAAGCTTTTGGACATTGACCGTGGATTGAGCATGGTTTGTGAAAGGCGCTTTCCAAACCGAATACTAACAGTCTTCCAGGAACAATTCTACAAACACTTTGCTGCTCGTGCCCTCTGCTTGATTGTTTTGCCTGTCTCTCTATACCTCTCCTTCTTCTACGTCCACTTTGCCCTCTTGCCATACAGTGGTCCAGGAGATGCTTTCATGAGTCCGAAGTTCCAAGCCACTTTGGTTGGAAGCGAGTTGATTGCCAAGAGTGTTGGTTTGTATTCTTCGAAATCTCTCCATCATCTGACAAAACTCCAAAGCCGTTCCATATTCGTCCCTCGTCACCCTCAAAAGCAAAAACCAAGGAGTTCTCCTCCACTCCCACGAAGCTCGTTACCCTCTTCGTTACGAAAACGGCCACGTTTCTTCCGAAGGACAGCAAGTCACTGGTTATCTCCACCCTGACGGCAACAACGTTTGGGAAATCATCCCTGTCGACCCATCCCAATACCCTGCCGCCCTTCCATACGCCCCCGACGCCACAGAAAAGGAACGCGGCCTTCGATACCTCCGAAACCACGACTTGATCCAGCTAAAACATGCCGCCACGAACTCGTACCTCCTCACACACGACGTAGCCTCTCCTCTCACCAACACTAACATGGAAATCACAACCGTTAAACAAGATGTTGCCGATACGCGTTATGTCGAGACATTGTGGAAGGTTGTTACAACGGACGGAGTCCCAGGAGACCGAATCAAATCTATGCGATCACACTTGAAGCTTGTGAATGTGAAACACAATGTCGCTATTAACCCGAACGAGAAGCTTCCTGAATGGGGTTTTGGGCAGATTGAGATTAACGGAGAAAAGAACGTGGAGGCCAAGAATATTATTTGGTACTTTGAGGATGTGAATCATGATACAATTGTCAATGGTATGTATGCAGTTTGAGCTCTATAAGTAATTGGTGTCTAAAATCTGATCTCACTTTATCAGGCACGGACATTTATGAGCCACAGGTTCCAAACGTCAAGAAGGCAGCCTCTATGCCGTTCCTTCAAAAGTTCTTCGAACTTCAGAACCTCATGTTTGTTCACAATGCCGCCTTGACAACCTCGCACCCATACTCTTCCACTCCTGGAACCTGGCCTTTCGTTGTTCGCGGAGTGTCCTTCTGGGAAACCAAGGAAGGGCTCCGTCAAATCTACCTCCTTGGAAACCCATTCATTTGGTGGTTCTCCATTGGTTGTGTTGCCATGTTTATGGGTATTTGGATCGTGGACCGTATTGTTCTCCGTCGTCAAATCGACTTGTTTGGACCCAACGTGCGTAGATGGTTCGACAATGCCATTGGATTCTTGTTCCTCGCGTGGTTGTTGCACTGGATTCCTTTCTTCTTGATGGGACGTATGCTCTTTTTGCATCACTACCTTCCCTCGTTTATTTTCTCTACAATGTTGGCCGCGGCTTTGATGGACTTTATGTTCCGTATTGTGAATGAGAAGGATCCTATCCGACTTGTAGGAGGAAACAAGGCGGTTGCAGCTACAGTGCCGTACTTTGTGTACTTCAAGAGCAGTCCGTATGGAAACTTGTTGTTTGTGACTGTGTTGGTTGGATTGACTGGAGCTTTCCTGTGGGCGTTTGGATACTTTAGCCCATTGAGTTATGGGTATGGACTTCCAGATGTGGAAGCGATTCGGGCGAGAAAGTGGTTCAAGAGTTGGGATTTGCAACATGCTTAAACTATGTGTTGCTATAGTAGATGTTGTTTTCTTTGTTTTTTCATTCGTTTCTTTCGAGTTTGGTGTATTGTTTCCCTTTTTACTCCCTTGTCTTATTTTGGTTTTGACTTGAAGAGTAAACCTGTATTTGTGGATTCTTTGAGTTTTTAGATATTTTGTGGAGAAGCGCATAGTTTTGGTTCAAGATTGGTTCAAGATTCAAGTTTGATTTTCCCCACCTACTCTTCCTCTTCTTATTTCACACGAAAATGTATGAACATGACGATGCCACTTCACACCAATGGTATGTTGCATACTTGTGTCTCCGTTGCTGAATGTTCTTAGCAACTGTCTTTGGGTTGACGATCGCCACAAGCGTTTCATTTGTATGTTCAACTGCACCGTTGGAAATACAACTGGAGGCTACGAAACCTTTCTGAAAGGTCTATCCGGAGATGAGGAACTTATGATCTTGGCCAGCGAGGGAAAAGCCTGGACGGAGAGTTATGTCTTCCATGATATTGCTTCATTCATAGCTTCTCCAAAGGCGGATCTGTATCAAAGAGCCGTTAAATTCTTTGGTTCTTTGATGTTAGATATGGTATGACATATCTTTATTGTCACTTTTTATTTTAATGCTTTTTAGGTTGATCCAAAAGTCAACGAGACACCACTGTCCCAAGCAATCAAAAGCGGAAACTTGTGTTTTATACAGGTGAATATTCCCCCGTGGTTTAAAACAATTGATAACCAAAGCCGTGCAGTTTTTGGTCATGCCAAATGAAAAAGGGCGCATCATGTTTTCTCGCCGTTTGGGAGGCGACACTTACCTCCATATTGCTGCAAAGACTGGAAATTACGACGTCATTAAATTGGTTCACTCTATTTTCAAGTCCCCCGATCTCGCAGCTTTGATTGATGAAGCAAATGAAGACGACAAAAGTGCTTACGAGATTTGCATTGACCGTGCCATCCCGAATGCGGAAAGCATTTTTGTTCCTCCTGTTTCAGGGGGTGAAGTGTTGAACATACTTACTGTGGGTTCCAGCCAAGTTGGTAAAAGTGCATTCATCAAGTATTTGCATGAATACAATGGCATTACTTTGGCTCAAAATATCCAAGTCGGAAATGGAACCACAAGCTGTACAACAAAAGTGTCTCAATATAGCTTGTCTCACAAGTATAAGGAATTCTTTCCTTTGATTGGGTCAAATGGTAAACGTGTTCTCCAAAAAGTTGTCGTAACAGATCAACCATATCAACCAAAGAGTAGTAGATTGCAGTTGACAAAAAATTTGCTGCTACAAGGAAACGTGTCTGGAGATATTGGAAATGTTGATGACTTGTATAGTCAGGCTAATTTGGACATTCATGAAGTGCACTATCCTAGACTTGCACAAAATATTCGCATCATCGATACGCCAGGTATTGGAGACACTGATGATAACAGCAATGGAAAAGATGAATCTCACGTAATGGGAATTTTGGATTATCTCGACGCCCACAAAATTTCCACGATTCATGCTGTCATCTTGTTGATTAAGCCTGATACAGCAACCCAAGAGATCAAAGAAAGAATCTACTATTATTACAAACTCTTCAATATCGGTACTATCTATATTGTCTTTACGCATTACAACAAAGATGCAATTCTCAAAGACTTTGACGACGGTATAAATATTCAAGCTAAGCGTGTGAGCTATCTTGAAATGTGCAACATTATGGCTCCCCCCTACGTCTTCAATGTCAGTGTGATTCCTCCGTCAACGATTAGACCCAATCGTCGCGATTATGTGACAGAATTTCTGACTAATTGTGAAATCAACAAGCTGTTCTCTGCAATTATCCGCTCTACCCGCCATATTAACGTTGCCGATCTTAAGTTCGAGAAAACCAAGCACATGCAACGTCGAGAAAAGGCTATTGTTGACTTCATTAACGGAAGACTTATTGGTTTGGAGGATGGTATTCGCCAATTTGATGCTCAAGCTGCTGACGAAGCAGGAAGATTCATGAAGTTACATAAGGAACTAAGTGAAAAGCGTGAAGAAATTGAAAGAGTCAAAGACGAGCTGCGTGAAAAGAACAACAACAAATTATATCTGTTGACAGAGAAAGTGTTTGACGAAAATTGGTATTGGTTTTGGTCCAGACCGGAGAGAGTGTTTGTCTATGACAGCCAGTTTCCTATTGAAAAAGAAGAGACGGATGTATCGGCATGGAAAGGGGTAATAGCCACTGTTATCGCGGAAAATGATTATAAACTCAAAGTCACCATTCAATCCAAGTGGTACACAAAACAAGATGCAGTTGTTAAGGTCTGCTTTTAATTTTCAACTATTTACAAATCTGACTTCTTTTGTAGGTCTTCACGAAGAATCGTTTCTTTTATGAAGCTCAAATCAAACTTCTCACAACAAGGCTTGCAAGTCTCAATAAGGATCTCGTAATTATTGAGGGCAAATTCTCGAATACGGATGCTAAACAGAAGGAGATTCAAAGTTTATCACTGAAGGAGCAGAACCGAATCCGCAAGTTCACAGCGGTTGCTCAGTTTCTAAGCAATAAGGATATTTCACGCACAGACTATCGCCTGTTAACTAGCTTCTATAATTCCATTGATTCTGTTGATGATGCTGTTGTCGACAAAATTTATGAGCGTCGTAGTGGAGTGGCAGCTCCTAATCCGGGGATAAATAATCCATCTGCTACTGAGAAACTTGTTTAAGCTGCTTTAATTTGTGCTGATGAAGTGGTTGGAATAAATGTTGAATCAGCAAAAACAAGATGATATTCCGTAAGAATGAGACAATAAATCAACCTCTGCTGCATTCTTACAATAGAAATGACAGCAAAAGAAATTCGTTTCTGTGGAGAAGCATTGTGAAATCATCAGAAAAAGAATCGGACATCGAAATGGGTGGCAATGCACTTGCGAATGTCCAACGACTCACCTCGGCAGACCACAGCCGCCTCCTTCAACGAATCAAGCCGCTTCTCCAGCAACACTATGGTCTCGTATCAAGCCCGCGATACATTGGATCGAAGGAGACGCACGGGGACATTGACTTCCTGGTTCACAATCCACTGAGTCAGGCGCCCGTGTCCTTAGCCAAACTACTCAACGCAACCGACTCTGTTTCAAATGGAAACATCACAAGTCTCAACGTGGACGGCTTCCAAGTCGATGTTCAACGGCTCAACACAAAATCATCCTCAAAACAGACTTGCTCCTGCTTCCTTGGCCCCGAATCAAAGCAAACTGACAAACTCACACACGATAACCTTCTATTTGAAGCCGCTTCCGACTTTGCTGACTTCGGCGACTGCGCACGTATCGTTGGGTCTGTTGCAAAACGATATGGCCTTGAATACTCAAATAAGGGCTTGTCTGTCAATCACGGATCAGTCTCCATCGCTCTGACTCATAGCATTCCTTCAGCTCTCTCGTACCTTCAATTCCCAGCATCTCTCTGGACAGCTGGTTTCTCCACAGAACGCGAAATGTTTGACTTTCTCACTGCGTCTCCACTCTTCAACAAAACACATGCGATGCTTTGGATCTCTAGTGGTACTTCAAAACGTGATTTGAAGCACCCGCGTCCGACACTCAAGCGCTTTTTGGAGTATTTGGTGGACTTGAACGGTGGTGCACTTCCTACACCCGCTCAGATTGATGCATTCCGCGTGGAGTCTGAAGGAATTGATAAGGACCAGGTGAAGGTGGATGCTATCAAGGCTTTTGGACTGTGGGATTTGTATTTGGATTTAGAGGCAAAACAGGCCGCACTGAAGGTGATGGATGATTATGTGAAATCTGTTTTCAACGGACGTGTGATTCAAGGAATCATTGGAGATGAGTGTGATGGTGCGTCTATTGGCCTTGTTAAAGCTCGGGTTAGAGAAAGACTTGATAGACCATTGACAGAAACCGTTGATCAAGTATTTGGAGAAGATGATCAATTCACAGATGGGCCATCAGAAGACAGCACATCTGTGGATGGAGCTAATGATGGGAGCTTTGGTGGATCCAAAGAGGGTGCGAAGAATCTGGGTGGATCCAAAGAGAAGTTTGATATAGATATGTGGAAGATGAAAGTGTTATTTATGTCTCAATCGGAAGTCGAGGCATTGATTCTGTCGGTATGGCGAGAAATTCAGCAAGAGCCGAAAGACAAATAAATTGCTGAGAAGCCATTATTATATGTTTTCTTCCCTTAAACTTTTGTAGTAGAATCAGAAAGGGATTCCGCAATATACTCAAAGTTCAAGCATAAATTTAGTTGGGCACAGAAAAGATTGGTAGGTA
The DNA here is from genome assembly GCA_002104985.1 of Rhizoclosmatium globosum. Lineage (NCBI taxonomy): Eukaryota > Fungi > Chytridiomycota > Chytridiomycetes > Chytridiales > Chytriomycetaceae > Rhizoclosmatium > Rhizoclosmatium globosum. The sequence continues at coordinate 3,961 of MCGO01000041.1, read as the reverse complement.
CAATGAATTGATTTATTAACACGATGTGGGGGTATACAAAATAGTCTAATATGCAAGTCGTAAAGGGAAAGAGTGTTCACGCAACATCAATGCGAGAGCTGAAAGCATCGGGAACGAGCGCCCGCAACAAGTCATCAATAGCTTGCGCAACATTCGGGCACAAGTCTTTTTCCCCAACGGCAGCATTTGGAACATATCGACGAACAGGATCTTGTGCGTTGCGATCGTTAATCCAAGTACCTTCATGCCACATATCCGTTGATCGAATAAAATCAATCGCAAACTGTTGTCCGTGCTCAAGCAAAGCGCCAGCAAGAATACAATCCACGTATGACTGTGGAATAGGGACTTTTGGGCATGCGACATGGGATTTTGTCGATGACACTGAAGAATCAGATTCATAGCCTGATTCAGTGTCACAGTCTTCGAGAACGTACGCCCAGACTTGCGCGTGTGGTTCGATTGTTGCAGATTTGTATGGCTGAGATATTCTTGACATACAGATTTGCGTGCGAATGTATCCTTGTTCCCGGGCGTCCAGATTTTTAAGGTCCGCTTCCGAGGATAGTTTTAAGAGAACGCCGTTTACGCTGTCGGTTTTTGATTTTGAGGGGCTGATTGAGACGGCTGTATATTGGCGGCGGGAGCACTTGAACGACCAGGATCGCTTGAAACCAGCGATGGAAACAGGCGTTGGAGTTGAAGTGATTGGTGATGAGACTGATCGGCGGACAGACGCGGCGTTTATCAGCGATCCATAAGCAAAGATGTAAATTGGGTTGGTTGTGGTTGATTGGGTGGAGGGGGCACTGCTTGGAGTTGTAGTAGCAGTAGCAGCGGTGCTAAGGCCCTGAAAGTGAGACGATACTGAGATTGGCATGTGAGTTTCTTTGATGTTCAGAGGAAAGAAGTTGTGCGTCTTTTGAAACAAGGGTTGTCAATGGCACAAGGCGATGACGACATTGAACAAACGACGAAAAATGGTGGCGCGACCAATCACACAACTCTCATCCAATCGCATCATTCGGCAGAACAATACGCATCATTGACAAACGATTGCTCGTCATCTTGTATTAATATATGTTGTCGACATCTTGTTTTATTTTATGTTCCTCATCGAAAATAAACCTTTATTCTAGAATTTGTATACTGTGAAGAAGAACACATCAACGGAACGAAAGAAACAAAGAAACAAAAGGTAGATAGGTTGAGAATTAAGCAGAATGTATACCAAGGAAGTTTAATCCCACTCATCCTCAGCAACACCTTCAAAGTTATCTTGTTCCAATTTTCCGTCATCAGCCAACGCGAGTTTTCGCATATGTTCCATGGCTGCCTGTTTCTTTTGTGCCTCAGACTGTTCAACCGCAACAGTCACACTACTACGGCCTTGAACAGGAGTGCTCAACCGCTTAGTACTCGAAAGAAGGTCCATTCCAGGTGGACACATATCTACCACTTGTTTTTCAAGCGGGTTAGGGGAGGCAAGCCATTCAGAGATAGTGGTTGATGTGTAAGTAATGAGGTGTGGGTACACATCATCTTGGAAGAATTCCTTCTTGATACGAGGAAGTTTGAAAGAGACTTGTTCGATGGAAGTTGCCGTTGATCTAAAGCATCTTGCAATCTGGAATTTGTGAGTTAATTATTATAAAATGTAAACAATGTCCTTACTTCCACATCCTTGACATTCAACTGGCTTTTTGGTGCAAAGGAAGCAGGACTTGCGCAGCTGGGGCCGTATATGTCGCAACTTTGGTCACCGCTTTGACTTTTGACGCATCATCATTCAATTCAACATAAAACACTTGAATGTACGACTCTCCCTTCCCAACAAGATATAAAATAGGCAAGGCCTCGTCTGCGTAAGGAGTAATCAAGGATGGAGACATTTCAGTCGCAACCAACAAAGTCTGTGTCAAGTCCTTGGAGTTATATACTCGCATTTCACCGCTGATTTGCTCTAAATAAATGCAAATTGTAAGCATCTCACCCAAAGCCTAACATAGAAACAGGACTTACTTTCCAAACCCACAGGAAACAAACCATTCTCCGCCAGTGCCTCCCAACCAGGTAACTCTAGCTCCTTTACTGCCCTCATGACCCAACACCTCCCCCAAAACTCGTCCACTCCTCAAATCAAACAACCTCAATTTTCCATCTTTACAAACACTCACACCCTTCTCCCCATCCGCCGAAACCGCCACTCCGAACACCGAAATCAGGATGCTCCAAACTCCACAACACCTTCCCTTCCTCCACATCTTTAGAAACATCTACAGCCGAAACAGCCACTTCCCCAATCTCCGCACTCACTACAACAACTAACCCTTCCACCGACCCATGAACCACAAGCTTCCACACTTGCCCGAATTCACTTTCACTTTTACGCACAGGTGTTGTAACGTCGTCTTCTCCTGGGAACCCAGCTTCAGGAACGTTCCACACACGCAACCACCCATCTTCATGGCAGTGTGTACAGTTCATTTGCAGAAAGTGGAGACGCCGAAAAATCAGTCACGTCACTTCCTGCAACGACGCAAGGCACACGGACGGGGGACGCGACCAGCCTTTGAGTGTGGCCAAACTGCGATTCGTCCTCCTCCACCTGGACAGGCCATGGCCGCGTATTGAGTGGAGGCTGTGAGGAGCGGCAGTCGTGTGGGAGTGTTGGAGGTTGTTGTTTGAGGTCTTCAAAGTGTTTTGTTGCGTTCCTTGAATGTATTTGAAGGAGGATGCAGCGCGATTTGGGGTTGAGAGCGAGGAGCGGAGAGGAGATGTTGGACTGTTTGGACTGGAGGGCTGATAAGTTGATGTTTGCGGGGCTGGGGAGCTTGTGCGAGGGGTTGTAACGGGAGCGGTGGATGGATTTGGGGGAGGGATGGAACAACGCCTGGAATGACGGGACGTAGTGGAGCTGGAGATTGGGGGCGGAATGGAGCAGATTGGGTTGAAATAAATGATGCAGCAGTGGATTAAGGGGGCAGGAGTCGCAGTTCCACGCTCGCGAACGAAGGTTGTTGGGAGAAAGGCGAAGATGTTGAACGAGACCGCGACGGGTTCAAACTAGTCTTGGCTGGCAGTCCATCTTTACCAGAAAACCATTCGTCAGCAGTAAGAGCAGGACCTTCCAGAAGGGTATCTGGGAAAAGGTCTATTTGGGCGTTCAGAAGCACGTCGAATTAACACTCATTATGTCACCTTCTTGGAAATCCAGCTTCATCTTTCTCATCACGGAGCCTGAGATGGGCACAAGAGTGTCTCCGTTTTGTCCTGCAAGAGTGATGATTCTCACAACCTCACAATCCATGACATCTACTTGAGTCTTGTGAGCAAGAGCTGCATTCTGAATCAATGACGACGAAACAAATGAATTTGGTGTCAAAGTCAATCCAGACGACGAGACTTCAAAGGTTTTGATGGTTGAGTCGCCTTTTCCCGTCACGAACAACAGGCCAGAGTCCGGTCATACAGGGGAATCAAAAGTCCTGTGGACGAATCCAACTTATATGTAGTCACGGAGCATTCGTAGATCGTGCGTCCCACAAACTCAACTCTCTATCTCTAGTTTTGGAGAAGCCAGCAGTCAAAAACGTTTCTGAATCAATCCAGATCACTTTCGATGGCTTTGTACCAGCATGATGAACTGGAGTTGCTGATTGAGGAGCAGTGGTTGAAGCTCGCGGGTCCCAGAGACGAATGATGTTATCCTATATTGGCACGCGATCCCTTAAAATCACAACCTCCCCATCAATCAAACGCACCTTTGAAGTCGTAGCAAGTCTTTTTCCATCTGGGCTAAACGCCATTGTCTGAACCGGGGATGGCAATGCAACCGTGGCTTTCACTGACACCGAACCAGCATCGAGAACAGCCAACTGATCACCACCCGCGGCAGCAAACACACCCTCTGCATTCGGATGTGAAACAATAACATTTGCTGCCACGTCAAATGCTGCAA